>KK106981.1:6144769-6170228 GCA_000611775.1 Umbilicaria muhlenbergii
TCCCGTCCACCCCCGCCACACACGCCGCCTCATCCACAATATTCTCCACACTACTCATCGGCAGGGTCAAATACTCCACATTATACGCCGCCAGCGCTACATAAATATACACGATCCCCATGACCAGAAACGCAGGGATGGCCAGCGACCACCACCGGTTGGGGTAGTAGTAGATTCCTAGCTGGTGCAGGAAGGGCGAGGGGAGGTAGGACCAGAGGAGGTAGATTACTAGAAGTGGGGAGGGGGGGGGTTAGTGTTTTGAACATGTTTTTTTGGGGGGGAGGGGGAAGGGGGAAGGAAGGGAGGGGGGGGTTACGGAAAGCGAGGGATGAGCCTAGGTACAGCACGAAGCCGTAGTATTCGTAGGTGGGGACTTTCGGACTCGCGCGCGGGACGGTCGTCGCCGTGCGGGCGGATTTGGCGACGGCGGCTTCGGTATCGTTGGGCGTGTCGTTGTCGGAGCTGTCGGGCGTGGTGGGCCGGGATGTGGTTGTCGAAAACGATGGCCGCAGAAGGGAGGTCAACGACGGGGATGGTGGCAAGGGTGTCGGCGGGCGGTTGTAGAAGGGCGGCGCGAAGGCATGTGCGCTTAGGAATGCGGAGGTCGAATGGCGGAGTAGGGGACGGGGGGGTTCTCTATTCTCATCTTTACGGTCTAGTCCCGAATCCGAGGAGCCAGAACTGGTATCTCCATCGAGCGAGTAATGCGATTGGAAGTCTGCGTCGCTGGCCTGGTCGTCGTCGTCGAGGTGGTGGGTGGAGGCGGGAGGGAGGGTAAGCTTAGACTGCGGATGGAGGGCGGTGGGGGTGCGTTCGTCGGGGGTGATGTCGCGGGCTGTTTGGAAGCCGGTGAGGTTGGGGAGGTTGGGCGTGGACTTCGAGAGGCCGAAGCTGGGTTGGGGACCTCGACTTTGTGGTGCCATGGCGGAGAGCTTGGGTGGCGGGCGAGGGAGTGGTACCAGAGAAGGCGCCGGGATTCCCCGATTTGCGCACGTGCTTGGGGGGTTCTTCTCTACAGCTACGCTAGATGGAGGGGCTCGATATCAGCAGACCAGCTTGCTATCGCTATGTGAGTTCAATCTTTATTTTGATACAGGAGATACCTCGTCGAATTTTCGCAAACAGGACGAATTCTTTGGTTCTTACGCTACTAATAACCCTACATCACCTCCATATCGACCCATAAACATTTCTGTTTACCACTCTCGAGACCAAACATGTTAATCCGGCAGATGGCACGTAGTCCTGTCCTCCTCCACCGAGATCCAGTTCTATCAGTGGCGCCGCGAAGGTCTTTCTCATCCCAAAAGACCACTCCCCCCACTACCAAAGACGTCTCTCCTCCGAAAACACCAGCCCCCAAAGCCAGCTCTGATGGGCTTCGACCACCAAACCCCAGCTATCCAGCATTCAGCTTCAAAGACCTGGGCATGAACCGCCCAATCAAGTTCGTGGTCATAGTTGCTCTATCGATCCTTAGTGTGACTGAGACGATTTTCTGGACTAAGGTCTTGTGGGCCAGGTTCGGGCCAACCCCGTCAGAACCGGAGAGCGAGGAGGTGGGAGAGGAGGGTGGAACGGAATCAGAATAGCGACGGGGAAGCGCGGTAGAATAGCTGAAGGGCGGGTTCCATGTTAAGTCAACGTACATATGGGTTTCGGCGTTTGCATAACTCATCTCTTTGCTCGCATATTTAGCGATGTGGTGTCTGGTGTGTTGGTGTACTTTGCTATTCAAGATATCTTCTCTGTTATGGTGTTGGCTGATCTCTACCCTTGCCGTTTCGCTCTTGTTTCTCCACTCACCCAACGGCTACTGTGTCTGGCTGATGAACCAACTGCAATCATACATGTTCAGGTTGAATGACCGAGTCAAGGGTCAGGCCCCTTTGAGCGCGATGTATTATTAGCACAGAGATCACAATCAACTCTATCACAGCGGCAACTGGGACCCAGTTGATGACCTATATATTGTCTCCAGGTGAAGAACTCGCTGTACTCTGGAGTGGGCGAAAGATGGCACCGATGCGTGAATAAGAGAGAGTTCGAAGGGAGCGAGTAGAGTGGGGCTACGATAGATTCACCGCTTGACGGCCTTCCTGACTTTAGAGGTAGTTCCTACCACTTGTGTCCTAAACGGAGATAGTAAAGATAACGGTGGCTTCGTAACTTGATTGACTGGATGAACGGATCCTGTATTTACTAGGAACTGGAGGCACATGTGCTCTACAGTTTGGAGTGCATTCGTATTGTCTGTTTCCGTAAGCAGGGCTTTGACCCGGGGCTCGCTGGGGCAACGTCGGATGATTCGCACAAAGCTTCTCGTCCCAACTTTGGCCGATTTCTCCACTCACGCTTCTTCTCCATCTGCAGGAACCACGAGGCAAGTTCCTCCCGAGTACGAATTTAACGTATGGAGCATTGCTTGCTTCAACCAATCACTCTGCACCCTCGCGCCGACGTCACTACAATTGCCGTTGCCGATGCCAGGCGTCTCGCTCAGCGATTGGCTGACGCCCCAAGCCATGCGTGGATTGGGTTGAAGGGATGAAGCTTAAAAGAGATACACAGCGTGCTAAAGTGGCTAGCGAGGGGCAGGCAGCTCGTTGTCGATTACCAGACACGCCAGACTCCGGAGGAGGGCGTGCTGTATGAAGAGAGTGGGGTTTTTCCTTTCCCTTTTCCTTTTCATTGATAAGGCCCGGCCGACACTTCCGCCATGTCACTACGGAGCATTGTTCCTGGCACTGGGACATCTTTTCTTCCAGTCATATAACCTTGGCTCTCTCGTCCCTTCTCCCTCAGTTTCAGATGTCCAATCGTCAGCCTTAACCATGCATGCCAACCAAGTTCTCCTCCTCCTCACGCTCGCATTGCCAATTACTCACGCTGCTGCTCAGACCGTCCTTGGTGCCTACATCTTCTCTCGTCATGGCGACCGAACGTCCAAGTCGACTCCTCCCACCGTCCTGACGGATCTAGGCTACCAAGAGATCTTCACCTCAGGTACCTACTTCCGCAACCGGTATATTGCTGATGGTGCCACCTCCCAAATCGCCGGCATCGAGCCAAATGTCGTCAAATACTCGCAGATCAGTGCCTCTGCACCATTGGATACGGTACTCATGCCAGCCGCCCAGGGCTTCCTGCAGGGACTATATCCTCCCGTTGGCTCAACCATGGGCTCACAGAAACTGGCAGACGGAACCGTCGTCCAGGCGCCGCTCAATGGATACCAACTGATCCCGATCGCCGAAGTCACGACTGGGACCAACAGTGAAAACTCCGGATGGCTACAAGGATCCAGCAATTGCGGGAATGCCATCGTCAGCTCGAACGAATACTTCAGCTCCCCGGAGTACATGACCCTGTTAAACAGCACCGCGGACTTCTACAAAAGCCTAACCCCCATCATCAACGGCACATTCAGCCCCAGCCAAATTAGCTACAAGAACGCCTACACAAGTACACCTCCCCTCTCCCCCACCCCTTCCCTTACCACCCCACTAACACGCTCAGTCTACGACCTCATCAACGTCGCCACCATCCACAACACCTCCCTCAACGACTCCCCCCTCCTAACCGCCCAAACCCTCCTCCAACTCCGCACCCTCGCCGACACCCACGAATACAACCTCGCCTTCAACGCCTCCTCCCCCATCCGCGCCATCACCGGCGCCACCCTCGCCGCCCAAGTCGTCCAAGCCCTCAACACCACCATCACCACCCACGGCGCCCCGAAACTCTCCCTCCAATTCGGCGCCTACGCCGGCTTCCAATCTTTCTTCGGCCTCGCCAACCTCACGCGCACGAATCCCGATTTCTACGGCGTGCCCGACTACGCCTCGACGATGACGTTCGAGCTGTCCACCAATGCCTCCGCGTCCCCGTTCCCCAGCGCCGAGGACATCAATGTGCGGTTCCTGTTCCATAACGGCACGACGTCGAATACCAGCGAGCCGGTCGCTTATCCGCTGTTCGGGCAGTCGGAGCTCTATCTGCCGTGGAAGACGTTCGTGGCGTCGATGAATGGGTTTGCGGTGGGGAGTCAGGCGCAGTGGTGTAGTGCGTGCGGGAATAGCACGGGGTCTTGTTCGCCGACTGTGGTGGCGGGTATGAACCCCTCTTCTTCTTCTTCTGGGTCTTCGTCGTCGTCGTCGACGGGTGCGTCGACCTCGGGGGGAATGTCGAAGGCGGTGGCGGGCATGGTTGGCGCTATGGTGACGTTGGCGGTGATTTTGGGACTGGAGGCGCTGGTTATGGTGGCGGGAGGGTTGAGGTTGGTAAGTAAGAAACGGGTTGGGGGGAGGGGCGTGGTGGAGGAGGCGCCGGTGGGTGGTGGGAAGGCTTGAGAGAGCGGAGGAGAGGTGGGAGATATGGAGGATGTGTAGATGGGATCAGGTAGTGCGTATATATGAACTGGAACTGTAGATATGACATCCATGAGTAAAAAGGATAATAGATTACTACTTTCTGCACACTCTGTGCCTTTTCGTCAACAATGCAGCAACACCACGCTTGACTTGAACAAAGTCTCATTATCGATACCGCAGTGGGAAGGCAGTTGTATTATGCACACCCACACAGCCACCCATGATCTGTATCTACCATATCTCGCACACACGCCCACATGCCCACATGCCCACACGCGCACACCACACAACGCTCACATCCGTCCACCAAAAAGCGGCGATAGTAGGTAAGGCTCGTACTAAAACGGCATACCCATCAGAATAAACCCCGCTTTCAACCTCGCGCAGACGATCCCAAGGCAAGAGCTGCTGCCCCAGGGTCCAGCTCCCCGCCCATGCATGCAGTAAACCGGTATAAAAAAGAGGCGAACCAGGTATCCGTAAGACGAGAGCAAAAACAAAAGGATGCAGAATGCGTGCCTGCGTCGCCCCCCCCCCCACCGGCGTGCCTTGGTACCGATGTGCAAACTTAACGCACTTACGCAGAAGGTGCCTATGCCGATATGAATATCGATGTCCGAAGAAAAACCCCAATGCAGTGCCAGGTATCCCCCCCCTCCCGTCGGAGATCCCCCTCCTCGCTTTCGAAGAGCCCAAGCTCGATAAGGTACTCAGCAGTCACCCCCACCCCGTCCCGGCAGCCAGCCCTCGTCATCGCGCAAAAACCTTGACGACCCCATCACCCCCGCCGCTAACGACCCACCTCCCATCCTGGCTCCACACGACGGCGCACACGCCTTCGCCGCGCATGAGGCGATGGCTGGTGAGTTCCTGGACGCAGCTGCGCTTCTCGAGCGACCAGAAGCGCAAGCTGGCGTCGTGGCCGGCGGAGACGAGTTCGCGGGCGTCGGGGGAGAGGGAGAGGGCGGCGATGGCGGAGGGGTGCGCGAGCATGGTGTAGGTGCATTGACCTGGTAGGGTTTAGTTTGAGGATTCGGTAACGTAATGGGGGGCGGGGGAGAAAGGATAGGGGAGGGAAAGAGGGAGGGAGGGAAAGGGAAGGAAAGGAAAGAGGGGGGATATGGGGGATGGAGGACTACATACCGCTATTTGCGTCGAAGAACCGGATATAGCGATCTTCATGCCCACTCAATATCATGCCCTCGACCCCACTACTCGAGCCTGTAGGCCCATGCACCACGCTTTCGTCCTCGGCCACCCCGCGGCCGGAATCAAAACTCAAAGTACTGTCCAAGCCAACTATGGTCGCGACGACGGAATTAACGCCTGTATTTGGCGTACCGTCGTAGGTTTCCAGACTCGCCATCCCGACGACCTCTTCGCCCGTGCGCGTGTCGAAGATGAGAACGGATGCATCGGTGAAGGAGACGACGAAGGTGTCGCCGGACATGGAGAGCGGACTTATGCATGTAGGTGAAGGGTGGTCGGCGCGCTGGATACGGTGAACGAGGGAGTGGTGGAAGGGCGTCGACGTGGCTGTGCTGGGTTGGGGAGAGGAAGGGAAATTGGAGCCAGAGGAAACGGAATTCGCTCTTCGACTTCCGCCGGCTCCTCGTCGGGAACCGTGTTGGGGTGAGGCAAGCTGTGGAGGTGCGCTGACGGTCCAGATGAGGATTGTGCCGTCTGCGGAGCCTGAAGCGAGAACCACTCGGTCTGGTCCGCCGTAGTGGTTGCATTGGTCACCAAGTACCGATGCGGAAGAACCGGGGAGTACGCAGACCGTCCATACGGCATCGGTGTGGCCGTCTAATGTAGCCTTCGGGTCTACCCTCCCACGCTCCCATACTCGCACCGTCGCGTCTTGACCTCCTGAGAAAACCCAACCGTCACCCAAAGCCCGGCCTCCGTTCGAAAAAGTTTGCGAAGCAGGACACGCTGCAAGCGCCATAACAGCGCCAGTATGACCCCTATGCGTGAAGTAACTGGAGATATCTAAATCACTACCCGACGGCCCACTAGGTGCACCAAAACTCCCATAGCCAGTGGGGATGATCCATCTCTTGATGACTCCATCGTCTCCGGTCGTGCAAATTTCCGGCTCTGACGGGCTTCCGCCACCCGTGAAGATGACGGATCTAACAACATCCAGATGACCCCTGAGAGCAAACCGGACCTTGAATGTCGAAGCTTCCGCTTTGATGCTAACTCCACTTTGCGAACTGGAGAATTCTCGTAATTCATGCGATCCATCACTTTGCCTCCGCCGTGATAATGAGCTCTTCCTTCGATGCGAGCCAGGTCCACCTCGAGGCGGCGATTTCAACGGCGCAGGATTAGCGTTCGGGAAAGCATCAGTGTCGGGCCTTTGAGGTGCTATAAATGAAAATTCTGGTTGTGGTGGTTGTTCTTCGGTATTAGGAGGTTCAGAGGGGTCGTCGAAATTCCATCCATCCGTATCAGCGGCTTCTGGCTCCTCCGAGATGCGTGAATTCTCCTCTCCCTCTCGCGTTGATATATGGCGACCATACGAATCGTAGACGTGGGAGATTTTCTCGACCTGTTCATCAGCTATTGGAGGAAAGTTGTACCCGCGAGGTTGATTCCTTGGATCAACGGCAGACAGAGATCCCCCCTGGGGTAGACTTTGTTGTTCAGGGAGACTTCGGGACATGAATAATGCGTGCTCATTGGGTTGCGTTGAGCGTGACAGGTTGGGAACATCAGAGATTCGAGGTATAGGCGGAGGTTGGTGGTTTGGTGATGGCGATGGCAGCAAGGCCCCACTGTTATTCTGTTGCTGCTTTTGACGTTGTTGTTGAACGTAAACGTCCTCCAGCGACTGTCCTTGCCCTTGCTGATATGGTGGTTGATGATTCTGCAGTATTTGCTCTTGCTCTTCGGACATTTGCTGATGAGAGTTCGTGGTTGGAACGACGTGATACGTAACCTCTTGTATGCATTTCCCGAGGTACACTCTTGACTTCTCTCGCTCTGTGTCTTGTTTCAGATCGGACGGTATAGGATCATCGGTGTTTTCGGTATCAAGAAAGGAGTTGTGAGGCCTCTTAAGTGGTGCTATGTCATATACAATATCAGCTACGTAGACCCAGGCCATTGAAAGGACTGCTTACGTTTCGTGGCATCTGGCGCGATCTCCTTCGAGGCACTGAGGCCATCTTCCACCTTCTCTTCTGGCTCTGCGGTTTTCGCTTTGGCTCGCTCTTGTTTGAGGACATTTTCGAGCATCTTGACATGCTTGCTCAACGATTTCTGTAGCCGTTTACTTGTCCGTCCCTCTCCCTCTAGCTTGCCAAGCTTTGACTTCATCTCCGCTCTCTCGATTTCCCAGGCGTTGCGGTCTCGTTCATGTCGATGCCATTCAGTCTGAAGGAATCGCATAACCCCTGCGTAGATGAGTTGTGAGTAGTGTTCGTGAGAGGGGTCCTGAGATGTCCCGAAGGACGCTCAAGAGCCATTGGATGCTTTCCACCGTACCTTGTAACGTGTATTCCGTTCCTTGAGGCTGACCCCCATTACTGCCTCCGTCTCCGCCGCCGCCGGAAGCCCCTCCGTTGCCCCCCGTCGCAGCGGAGTTCTGCCAGGCCATCTGCGGCGCTGAGCCCCTTTGAGTAGCCTATCGAAGAAAGGTGTTGTCTGGAAGCTGTAGCTAGTCTTTGGAAGTCTGTACTAAATTCCGAGAGTTCTGCAGTAGATGCTGTGTCGAGAAGGTCCTTGAGAGATTGGAGCTCTGGGGCGCGCAGGGTGGAAGGGGAAGGTGGATCCTGCAATGAGCAGAGGGTATGCGTAGTGTTGATGGGTTCATACATCAGGGCAATCCATTCTGTATCTTAACAAGCTCGACGAAGAATGTCACAAGAGTGTGATGAGCTAGTGAGGTTTGATTGCGCAGAGTGGTGGTCAATATTCTGCGACTGCCAACCGCGCTCTCGAGGTTCCAATGTCGAAGCCGCTAGCGACCTCCACGCTAAGCCGGACAGGCAATGTGTGTTCGTCGTGGGGGACTGCGCTCATGCGGTGTCAGATCTTTGAGTGATCAGTGATCACTGTGCAGACGGTCAAAGAACACGGATTGACGTTTTAGTGGGCGTGGGTTGATGTTTCACGGCGAGGCGTCAAACTATATTTCACAACAACTTCGCAGTGGCAAACAGTCATGACAAGCTGTTCTTGTGCTTTCCAAATCAGTTCTCTGTGAGTGAGGCGCTCTCTATGACCTCACAAAACACGTGCTGCACTTCATGTGAGTTCATTGACAAGCCGAACAGAAACGTAGGTAGTTATATGTTAGTCTAGAATTCTAGTTCTTCGACCTCCATCCCGCACTCGACACAGGTCTTCACTCCTATCCCCGTTTCTTCATTCTCTACGCTTCTTCCCCAAACGTGCGTATGCTTCCCACCCCTCCCTATATCATCTCCAAACTCTCCTCCACCGCCTCCCGCTTGTCTACTCCGCCGATATGCCTCGACTCTGGTCTTCTTCTTCAGCTCCTGCAGCTTCGACTTAAACTTATCTTCCTTCCGTTGCTTCTTTTCCGTCTCTCTTTTCGCGAATTCTTCGTCCAAAGCCTCAGCAGATCCCCACTTCTTGGTGAAAGCATACTCTTCCACTTGATATCGTAGATAGAGCATCATATTGTTCCAGGTAGCCTTGTGCGGATTCGGCCGTTCCAGATGCGGTAGTAACTCCTCGTCCTTCAATTCAGGGTCCGTCAAAAGATAGTCCTCCTTCGCCTCCGTCTTGGTGAGCAAGCTGTACTTCTCCGGGACCTTTTCTTTGCACGCATTGCAAACCGCACAGCCAAATATCTCCTCCCACTTCCAATCTATCTCCATACTCCCGCATTCTCGACACACCTTGTTCTCCTCCTTCTTCAGAACACTCAGCCCTGGCTCGAAAGGTCCAGCTTTCTGATCCCTAAGTGATCGTAGTAATTGGTGCCTCTCCCACTCCTTCAGCGTCATATGCGCAGGCTTCTCCTCTGCATTCGGTGCATGAAGGGCTTTGTTATGCGGATCATCTTCCACTGTCAAGAAACCGCCTTTGGTATCCGTCATCTTACTAAAGTCATACTCCACGTATTTTGTAAAGTTCCGCGCAGGCTGTATATTGTCCAACGGACGAAAGTTCCCCTTCTTGGCCGCATCCGTAGACCGGCCATCTCGAAGATTTGCCGGGACATTTGATGTTGATATGGCAGAGTGAGCGCGCTTCTGACCCGCGGCGAGGTTGCTCGATGATCGTTGTAAGGAAGTGGGTGCGGCCTGTTTGCGGGCTTCGGCCTCTCTTTGATTTCGAAGGGCTTTGGCTTTGAGGCGATTAACTTCCTATACCGCGTGAGTTAGAACGGTTCAACCCACAATATTCTGTTGTAGACAAATTACTATGCGCTTCACTTGCTCCGGCGTTAAGGGAGACCTTGGTAGGACTCCGGGGGTCATGGAGCCTGCCTGAGGTGGCGGAGTTGAGGGGCGTTCTGCAGCCATGACGGGTGATGTGAGTTGGCTGTTTTCTGTAGGTATATGCCGCTGCTCGCTGGATTACACAAGCGCTTGGCCGGAGGTTGAAGGGTGTATGCCTCACAAAGCGTGGCGGCGAAATGTCATCACCATTCCGCTACCCTAACTACTGCCGAGAATCGTATCGGGTCCAATGTTTGCATTATTTTTCGCAGGATCACAATTCTTTGGTTCTTGCAATAATGAACAAAGAGTGAGGGCTCATTTCTTGAGAGTTGAATCATTCTGATAGCGGTGACTCATACTTCACGGCTTGTTACTATTATCAATGTCCAAAACCGCCCTTGAGTATCATTGGTACACTAGAGTATAAGTCGATGCAGATCTATTTCTACAGTTCCCGGCCACAATTTTCCGACCCATTTTCAGACGTATCCTCTACCTCCCGACGAATTTAGCATCCTACTCTTCCTTGACACCACCGCTGCCAGCCCTCTCGGCAGCTTCGATGCTCTTCTTGTCCGCTTTTGGTCCATCACCGCCCATGCCCATCATGCCACCAGCAGCCTTCCATGGTCTCTTCAAGTCTCCGATAGCGGGTTTCCCAAACAAGTGGATCTTCATCAAGTTGCCCTCGAAGGCACCTTTCAACGGAATGATCGACTGGATCAGTAGTGGGTTGGTGTACTTAAAGTACAGGTGCATGACACCCATCATGCCCACACCCATGAGCTGTGCCTTGAATAGGCCGCGAAGTTGTTGTAGGTCGTAGGAGTGCACAGTCGTGGTAATAAGTTTAGGCTCTTCGGACGAGCCCATTGGCGCCGGCTCAACGTATTTCAGTGTCGTCATATCTATAAAACTTGACTTAGTCTTGTGTACTATTCCTGCAAATCTGGGACTGGCAGAAAAGCGTACCTCTCTTCTTATTGATCTTCTGCTGGACGAACAGATACATTCCGATAATGATCAGATTCGAGACAACATACATCACTCGGACGGCCATAAGGACTTGTGGATCCTCAAATGGAATCTTCTTGGATACTTGCATCATCCCAAGGATGATCACCAAGTTGGTGCTACATTTGAAGCCGTGTCAGTATTTGTTATCTCTGCAACAGGGACCAAGACCAACTGACATCTGTGGATTTACCATGATGAAGGGTGATTTCAGGAGCGCGAGGGGTGTGAGAGTTGACAGTGAAGGAGTCGGTAAGACTGCGAAGAAGAGCTTTGGGGGAAATCGTGTGAAGCTCAAACCTGGAGAAGGCGGCGTTGGCAGTTCGCCTCTAGGTGGCAGTTTGCGAAACTTCGGCGGAGACGGCAGATCCCGAAGGCCACTTCGCGTTTAGCCGTCCTTGAGCCTCAATCTTCCACGTTGCTCCTTTCTTCAACTAACCCTACTGCTACACAGCTATATTAACTTCTTCCATCCCCAAGCTGCCTAACGAAGTTCTTCTTCTAAAGAGCTGCTCAACTGGGCTGTATTTTTCAGGTCTTATGAACATTCTTCGACCTCGAACCTCAAGTGTCTCTGCTCCGCCAACGAGGATATTGTACTTCAGAATTGGCTTGCCAAAATTTTTGTGGCTTTCTACAGATTTGTCTAGTCAGCATTTTGCACCAATTTTACTTATCACATCACGGAACTTAAAAAGTCTGAATCAGTGTTTATTATTTTTTTTTGATTTTTTGTTGCTTGTACTGATCCTTTGTCTACCTGCAAACTTCACCTGAAGTCAAAGAAACAACACAAAAACACAGGGAAAGACCACTCACCAAAATCACAACCCAAAACGTCCAACGCCAGGTTCAATTCCTAGCGCCAACGCCCATCATCCCTTTCCTACGGTGTTCTCTCCTTGCTCGACTGCCTCCACCTAGTGTCTCGAGTGACGACTTCGGTGGCTGTGACCGTGCCCGTGCCCGCTGCTGCTGCTCCCGTGGTGGCTCGACTCATGCCCCGACGACGCGCTGGAGGCGTTGCCCCAACATGCCGGGCAGAAGTCCTGGATGACCGACTTCACCGTCCCCGTGTGCTTGCAATACTCCCAGTTGCTACACACTTCAGTCCACTCACGACCCCAGTGCCCACAGAACTCGTACCATTCGGTGACTTCGTTGCACATGGTGTTGGTTGGCAGGAGCTTGTTGAGTGGAGAGGTAGAAGGCTGGAAGGCGTTGAGACGTTGGGACTGTGGAAGGTGTGTTGTTGTGGAAACTTAGTGAGTCTGCTGAGTGATGGACCGAGAGGTGAGGAGCGAATCTGGAGGGAAGTTGCGGGCATATTTATAGATGTTTCCAAGCATTGCACTTTCCTCATGTGTCTCTTCATGACTTTGTATTCTCTGTCCACTTTTCTTTCTGCTTTGCAAAGAATAGACAATGCTACCAAGATGGTGTGACTGTTTTGATAAAAGCGGTGCTGTGTTCTCGTGGCTTCGTACGATTTCCAACCTTGTCTCTGCAAACATAATGGGCATCGATTAGCGAACAATAGCGTTGTCTGTTTCTGATTCCCTCGTCTGAAACGGTTCAGCGAACAATGCCATTGTCTACACACAAAGGCGCTTTCAAACATCATCAACAGACAATGACACTGTAGCGGCCATCAACGAAAAGCCCCGCGTCGCAACCTCCGAACGCGACCCAATCTAGGAACACTAATAAAAAATTGGGGTGGGTGTTGGTGGGCTACAGGCTTGGGGTGGAAACTGGGAGGTGGGAGAGATCAGATTAGAGGAGCGCGGGGGAGGAAGGATGGAAAGAAGGTGGTGGGATGATTGGGGTCAGAGGCGCTGGAGGTGGAGCTCTCAGAGTCTGAAGCGGAGGGGAAAGAGGAGATCCTGAGATAGCTACGGTGCGCGTGCGGGTTGTAGATATGGGTGTAGAGAGGGCGCGGAAGTGTGGGATCAGAGGGGATAGAATTCAGAGCATGTAGTACGGTTTTTAGAGAGCGGTCGTGGAGAACTTGCAGTAAGTTACGGCTGCAAGGCCATGAACGGGTTTCTTTTATAGATGCATGAACATACGATAAATTATGCTATTAGCTAGTTCACTCGTCCAAGTGTGGACGAGTAGATCAAAAATGCCAACGACAACACTCGTGGTCTGGTGGCAAATGCGTCATATGCTGGCAAACCCTAAAAACCGCAGGCGCCCGTCTCATCACGAGATCGCGCCGCTGATACCTCCAGCCCCGTAAGTGTTGTGTCATTGCAATTACCAAGTGAGAGGCTCGGAAAATAATATACATATCGGACGATGGCTTCACAGCTTCCGCATTTATGCTGAATGGTCGTAGATAAGAATTGGACCTTGTGACTAAATCCCTGAGTCGTACTCGTCCGGTGGCGTTAGGGCGTCAAAACTGGCCCAGTCAGTGCATGTCTGACTGATGGTCGAGGGGATTCGTTGCGTGGCGATGTCGGCAGGACGCTCCTAGTAAACTGTCAGATACCGTCATCGCGGAGAGTGGAATTCTAGTCTTACCAGTATGTTTACGTACAACCCGGCACTGGCATGCCAAGCAATGTGGCAATGGCTGGCCTCCTGTTAGCAGATCCTATCATACGGAGTACAAGTAGAGCTTGGAAAACTCACAATGGCCAGACGCCCGGATTTTCCGCGTTGATCTGAAATACCATGTACCCGAGACCTTGCACCATTTGGGTGTCGCGCCTTTGGGGGTTACTTGGGTTGACTATAGTTGTTCCATCCCAAGTACCCGTACCTTCGGCCAGGACGAACATATTGTGCCCATGTATGTGCATTGGATGCGCCGCGGGTATCAAATTATTGACGATGATTCTAATGGTATGATTACTGCCGAAGTTGTAGACATTCCAATTTGGGTCATTCGGATAAGATATGTTCCCTTGATTGGCAAGTAAGAGAATCGATTTGTCGTAATTTGCTCGGAAGGATGAGCCGTTCATCGTCCACTGCCAGTGTCCTGTCGCATTTTGACCGACTTATTACACATTAGCAGCGTCAGTACCACCACGAGCTGGACCACTCACAATTCATTACTAGCGTCTGAGTTGTGGAAGGATTTGGATCCGGAGTGATGGGGTAATATGGTACGGTACTCGTGAGCGGGTCGTTTCCACAGGAGCTATCGGCCACAGTCCAGGCTGTCGAGTTAGGCCTCATTGTAGTATTCGCTTTTGGATAATAGATGGCCGCTAATGCTTGCGATTGCATCGAACTGGAGCATGTTCCGCTGATGTTAGCTCTCATCCAAACAGCATCCGTTGGCTGACCAGTCGCTTTGACAAGGACATCGGTTCGCTGGCCTGCCCCGAGCACGACGGATTTTGTATCGTAAGGCTGTATCGGAACGAAATCGTTGGCCATTACCGTCAACGTGTGATTATCAATGGAGAACCTTTGCAAGCCTTCGGAGCCGGCGTTGATCAATCGTAACCTATGGGTCTGTCCTGTCGTAAAGTTAAACTTAGATATGCCCGCATGAGAAGTACACTGTGAGCCGGCGGGTGCAGTGCTACAGTCGAAGTCCATCTTGCCGTTGATAAGATTGTTATCTGAAGCGGGTCGAGTGAGAGCAATATTCGTGCTAACAACTCCCTGGACAAGCGATAAATAGTCTGTATGATACCAATCAGACAGAATAACAGGGCCGAGGTCGATATCATAAGCAGCATTCTTGGGCCCATGAACGATCATTGCTGGCTAGGATCAGCCCCGACTAATTTAATATTTATATGGGCAGACTTACGTCCAGATAGACCATCAGCATATTGAGAGCTGTAGTGAGAATGGTACCAGGTAGTGCCATATAGGTCGGCGTTGAAAGTGTAGGTGAAGCTCTTCCCAGGAGCTATAGGGCACTGTCCTACAGAGGGTACACCGTCATACCATGGTGTTCCAGTCTGCAGAAGTCTGAACAATAAAGTTAGGCATTATATCGAGTCCAAGATCAGAAAAGTTCCTACCCGTGCCTAGTGCAATCTGTAAGCTCAACACTACCAGAGAATAATGCCCAGTACAACTTACCAATGCATAGAAGTGCCCTCTGCTGGGCCGGTGATTTGATTATGTACAGTGACTTGGACAGTGTCGCCCTATAGTTTGTTGTCAGTCCTCACTGTTTGCTTACGGTATCAAAGCTCGTGTCGTTACATACCCAGTTTGCTTCTATAGTTGGCTATTGGCCATCATTAGCAACGTTTGAACGCGAAAAAGGATGTAACAGTCGGGGGCATTACTCCGGGAAATTGCCCATTGATGAGCAGCATGCTCTTGTTGAAGCCATCGGGAGCTTTGAAGCTGCGTGCGATGGTGAAGTCGTAATACCTTGTTACGCCTTACAGCTCCATTAGTATAGGATCGATGTACTGGACTTGACGAGCTTTACCAGTGACGGGCGACTGAGTGTAATAATTGGTATTGCTGGCGGTCTTGGTTCCCCACGGGTAGCCATTTGGCAAGGGCTGGGAAGTGATCAGTCGACATGCTTTTCCTGAATCGTTGACCAACGTACATTGTTGGTAAGAAAAGGACCAAACGTGGGTGCTTGAAGGGTGCCAAGCTTTGACCAACCTGGCTCGCAGACATGGGGTCAGCATGGGTAGGGTAAGATATACTGCTTATCCCCGGGTATGAGCCAAAGCTTACCGTTGGTGGCCGTCTGGTTGAGGGTAGCTAGCAGGACAGCTCCCTGAAGAAGAGATGTAATGACAGCAGACATGGAGGGCCACGCGTGGTGCTAAAGGTTGTTAGAAAAGATTGGTACAAGGAAGGTGAGAATACATACGGAGGCATTGAGGTCGGGGAGCTATCTATACTTCAGCTCATCGCACTGCCAGACAGCAAAGCTACCCCAGTCCATCAGGAGTGACAGGGTGATGGGCAAGGCGTCTCGAAGGAGTAACTGCTCGGTGGTGAGGAAGTGGTTGCATGTTCGGAAGTCGTGGCGGGAATAAGCCCGTAATCGCGGAGGGCAGTGTCTGTTGCAGTATTTGGTATACGGTAGTGAATAATGATGGATCTAGCAGTAGCCACCGGCACTCGGTGTGCTAGCGAACGGAGTAGGGCTGAAGACGGAGCAGGCAGGCAGTCTCTTGAGTGAGAGTCTCCTGAATCCTGAGTCTGAGTCTGGTGTTCGGTGTTCCACTGCCTTGGCAACATCATGCGCGCCATCATGCAGCGCTGGGGTCATCCTTGGAATATGTCGTACTCGTACTTGCTCATGGCAATCCACGTGCTGCCTGACGCCTCCATCTCTGCATACAGGAACCGACAGGACTCCAATTGGTTGGGAATCCCAAAGTGGACGTCTGGATTCAATGGCTGTTGGATTTGAATCGCCATGGGGACAGACTCTGATCCACCAAAGCTTGGCCCTTTGTGAAGGTTGCTGATACTCCTATCCAGGGGTCCAGGTGGCAGGAGAAGGACGGCTGCTCGGAGAAATGAAATTGGTCAACACATTGGATATCTGGTAGCATAGTCATCTGTCCTGGTGTTTGGTAGCATCGTTTTCGGACAATTCCGGTACATCTCATGCAGGCTTCCCACGAGGCTAAGGTAGTGTGCCGTCTTCGTAAGGAGCAATCCACAACCGCCCTCTTATAATAGAGGCAGATAATAGACCTGGAGCCCGCGATGGCACAGTCGCATACGAGCAAGAAGCTCCTCCGTTTGCCGTCTGTCAGCAAAGACCCGTCATACTGACTCATAAAACTGCAGCCGAAGCGTATCTGTAAGTGCATGAGATAAGCGGGCAGGATCTCAGGTGGGAGCAAAGGCCCTGTTCACATTAGTACGCCTCCGCCCAAAGTTGGGCTGAGAGCTTAGGATCGTAGGATTGAACTGGATGCCGTATGACAGGGGAAGCCCTCGCTTCCCTGCATAAGGCGGCGGGACACGAGCCACGTCTTGGGCCTCTTGTGCCGGCACCATGGCAGTCTTTCATGAATCGATCAATATCGACGACTCAACAATAGTACCTGCAGGATGCACTCATTTCCGCATGGAGTAATTATAACTCTATTGATCGCGTGGCAAGCTGTTGTGCAACGAGAAACAAGCGAGAAGACTGGGCGTCCGGAATCCATGACCGTGATGACCGTACTCGGAGTGGCTGCCACATTCAAGGATCCTGTCTTCGGCGCCCCTGTTGCGCCCGTGAATTGGGTTGTACGAAGCCATACTCCTATAACTGCAGCATGACAGACTTGGCGTCAATTTGTCGATGGCATGCAGCTGCGATACAGGCCCTGATACAGACCCTGTTGGTCTTACGGCAGCGAACCGCTTGCAAAAGCCCAGCAAGGCTGCACTCGGCAGGCTCGGTTAAGGAATGGTCCTCAGCTTTGGTCTGAGTCTAAGTTCTCGTACTCATACTCTATCCAGGGGAATTTCGGGTCTTCTCAGGGGGAACAGACAGTGGAATACGAATACCTGGGGACACACGATCAAGGGCAAGGGTAAGCTGTGCTAGAAATAGCTCAAAGGAGCGGTGTGAACAGGGCAGTTCGGGGCTGAAAGGCGACTTCCTATCAAACATGAGATTCGATGACAAAGACCATCCTCATGGGCGCGGTTCTTCGGCACCTCCAAGGGCTTCAGCTTGGATGGACGTTGTCAGCACCTCGAGGAGTACTCCGGTACAGTAGATAGTCGCTGTGCACGACTAGGCCTAGATCAGCTTGTCAAGCATTGATGAAGATCACGAAGTGGAGTAAATCTCGATATAGTGGCATCATAGAAGCGGCAAGGCCGAGATGTTCAAATATTCGGCCTCTCGGGCTCAGACTCGCTACTCCTCTCCACTATCCTTCTCTTCCTTGATCCTATCGTCCATGCGAAAACCTGACCTACCTTACCTAGGTGTCTAGCCATTCCCGCTTGTGGAGGCTTTTCGTTGCAAAGTCGATATGTGGCAGCGTTCGGGTGATCTCCGCGGTGGAGCCGCTACCTTGCACAGCTGATCCAACAAATCTAATACAGACGACTTTTGTTCAACCTCGAAGTCGGTACTGGGTTGTTACGATTCATTGATTCATTGATGGCAACGACTCGCTACCGTGTGCATCTCCAACGAGCCTCGGGCTGCGGATAGTGGATATTGAACGCCTCCTCAGCCCTCAATGGGGTTCGTCTTGGGGTGGCGCTTTCCCATCAGCACTCTAATGTAACACCGGCCAACCTCCCACCTGATCCTTCGGAGCTTTTGCATTCGTCCACTGAGGATAAATATAACTGAGTCGTTCTGTCTATCCATTCCAGCTTCTCAACCTTGTACTGCCAAAGGTGGCTAATTCATTATTGCTGTCTGGATTTCTCAGGCTTTCATATCTTATCATTGTATACGTCCTGAGTGAGACGGAAGCATGATGGGGGACCGCTTCGCATGTAGTTTGGGGCGGGAATTTGTTGTGTTGGTAGATACCTTTGTTGGTTTTCCGCATCCGGTCATTTGCTTGACGGATGCGTTGGGTTGCTATGATCATGAATCACCCTTGGGCTTTCTGAATACGAAGGCTTTAACATGTTCTTCCATTATACAGCATACATCTCTGTGTTAGCATTACCAACAAGTTTCCTGTCTTTAACATCTGACTTGACATCGCGCAACATCACGGCAAGCTCGGCCACTTCCGCCAGAAGACCACTAGAAAAAGCGCTGTAGCTTCGAGATGGATTCTATTCCGGACGAGATTATCCTCCTAATATACCATTTTTGCCGCGACATTGATAGGCCTACTCCTACCCTTGACTGGGGGCGACCTAGCACTGACGTCCACTTACCCGAGGTTAGGGGCGTTGCTTCTACACTTCGTTTGCTGTCCAAGCGTTTCAAAGATGTCATTGACGACGTGATGTGGCAAACGGTCCGCATTCGCTCAACGGCATCGAGTATGTATGGCCTGCATTGGCTAACAACATCCAATCCACGTCTCTGCGAGCGGATCCAGGCAATTGAATACCACTTAACTCCTACTCCTTACATTCGGCAGTCTAATAGTTTCACAAGTCCTTTGAGCTTTCTTGCACACCACGAGTACTTCAACCAAGACACTTTTGAAATGACAATAGGTCAAATAATACCGCCATGGGGCCAACCGCAGGCCCTTTACGAACGGTATCGCCGCTTACAGCATCCGGAGATCATAGAGGCCGAGACTGGCCGCAGGGTAACACGTCTTCAATACAGCAACAACTACAGACACGCCGAGGGCACCTTCTATAATCATAACATGGACTTTACCTACTTAGTTGGCGTGGCCCTTGCAAGCAGGTCGCTTCCAAATCTCACAAGATTCACGGTATCCAGCTTTCCAGATGAGGATTTCCCTCTCTGGTGGCAGCTGGCGTTGAACTCTGCGGCAGATCGTGGCGTCGTGAACGACGCACTTGCTGGCGTTTCCGTGGACGAGGTTTTCGAGAAGCCAGAGCCTGGCCACCTTATGCCGGCTTTGGTAATGCCCGCCATTCGAGCATTTTATGTGGTTCTATACGGACTCTGGCGGCGGAACACAAAGACTGCGGGAGTGTCTCTGATCAGCGATCTGACTCTCCAATGGATACCCCCGCTTGTGGATCAATCACCGAGCTTTTGGCAATATTGGACTCCAGCAGCTTTGACACCGATCACTAGCTTCTCTTGCTTAAATATCAGCAACCACCTTCCTATGACTTGGGTATTCGGATACTTTCGCACACATATATTGGGACCAATGCGTGAGACTGTGGAAGTCCTTAAGCTTGGCTACCGCCGATGGGCCTATAAGAAGCCGCTTTGGATCCGTCGGCAGGAGGACTATTACTATCCGGGGCCTGGTCATCTGAACTCTTGGCTCAATACCTACAACGAAAGGGTAGGTACCACGTCGGGGAACGTTCTCCCACTGTTTGGCCTTCTACTGCCTTTCGTTGAACACCCACTAGAATCAGATTACTGGCGAGATTGGGATCCCAATGAGGGATCAATGTCGCCGGCCGCGCTCGACCGCCGTGAGAGGGCTTTGGTTTTGCAACTCGAGAACCTCATGTCGCAGGTGTCACGGTTTTTGGAAGTTGGGGAACGCTCTAAGCGGTCAGATGCAAATAAATCCGACGAATCGTGGCTCCCTCGGTTACGGGAGCTACATCTTAAGCCTTGGTTATCAGTGGGGAATATAGATCACTTTTCGAACATGTTTGCCCTCTTTTTCCACGAATGGGACGAGAAGAAGGCTAGGGATCTTGAGCCCCAAATCACGTTTTCGAGGGTTCATCTTGAGGGCCTTAATCTGCCTCTGGGACTAAATGCTGAGCTTGATCCGTCCACCGGACTCATGGTGAATACTTGGAGACGGCCTGGTTGGGAAGATGTGATTCGCCGCATCGAGACTGGATGGTTCGAGGACGGGGTTCCGGCGATAAATCCAACAGTCACTCACGACAACCTGTGGCAGGACACCACCGACCCTCAACATCACTGGCGTTGGATCTCGCTGCCCGGCGGAGGCCGAATTCTAGCATGGGATCGAGCTTATACAGACCAAGTCTTTATAAAGCCATGGGGAGAATGTTGGTCCTGGATGGGCGATGAGGAGAAGCAAAACCGGTACATGGAGAGGGTCGCCAACCATCTCCCTTTTATTCAAGCATATGTAATTGTGTCCCTTCTTCTCTTCTGATAAGACTTACAGTAGCTGACACCTTGATTTAGGACAGCGCGATATCGGCGTATCTTGGCCCCTAGGGTTTGACGGAGAGTTAGCCGGTTATATACTGCCAAGTTGTCCCTGCTACACGTCGCTTGGGGCTTGTGATGCTTTAGGCACAGCGAAGAGTAACCTAGACTGATCAGCCCTAGCTCTAGTGAACAGGCTGTTGTTACGTCCTACTCCTGGAATATTGGCACTCCCCGACCACCACAGATCTGTACGCAGCGTAGACCAAGCATAGAAACATCTCTTTCCATGCCACGGGGTGGGTAAGGACAGTGCGACACCAAAATCAAGCGAGAATAAGCTGATCTCTACCGTGCCCTCTCTCTCCCCCTTCCCTGGCCAAGGCGGCGATCTCTTGAATTGATGTGCCTATGCCTGTTTCGTACCAGGAAGCCAAGGCGGTGTACCCCGTACTGCCGTCTGCAGATCGACAAGAACATGGTCCGTGCTCCCTCGCTTCGCCTACTAGCCGAGCCAGCCCATTTTAGTGCCTTAGCTCCCAACATCGCATTGAAGACCCAACTTCTCATCCCCAAACAGAGGACCAAGGCGGTCACCGTGTCAGATCAGACAAGGTGGGTGTCTCTACAGCAATGGTCAGCAGTGTTCTCTACAGAGTCCGCGCTATGAGTTCCCGCAGCATTCATCGTACATTGCCCAGGGCCAGACGAGAAAGGGCCCATGGGCCCCAGGCGCATCTTGCGCTAGACGAACGAGGACGTTGAGCAGCGTTCTTTGCACAGCGACAACGACAGAGAGCGTCTGCAGGAACGCCAACTTGCATGGGGTCCTCAGAACAGCCGTTAAGACCTCTCCTGCCAGAGGTGTCCATCATCTCCAGTGATGGGCGAGAATCGATCACGGGACCGGCTCAGCTTTACCACTAAACACCAAACAGATTAGCTCGCCAAACCGTAAGCGAAGCATTCTTCCTCTTCCGAACTCACGAACACGACAACAAGCCAACGCCTTCATCGTATTAAACGCCCAAATCTTTTTCCACTTCGCCACTACGCAACATCATCCGCCCTCTAACGTCGTGCCATTACTATCGCATCTACGCGCTCAGTTCCATCAAAAAATCGTTGAGGTATCGGATTTGAAATGGCTGGCGGTAAAGGCAAATCAACCGGTGGAAAGGCTGGACCGAAGGAGGCGGCAGGGAAGAGTCAGAAGTCACACAGCGCAAAGGCTGGTCTTCAGGTCAGTATTGGCAATACCGCGGATGTGGATAGCGGGTTCGGACGCGCATCGTCCAGATGGGGAAGATCATTGGAAGGCGTGTGCTGTTGTGAATCACACCATACCCCAAAGACCCTGCGCGCTTCTAGCGATGGGAACAGTCCATATATTTCATTACCAAGTGCAGTTCATCGACAGGTCTCAATTCTTGGAATTCGCCGTCGCCGAGCAATCCGCTGACTCGGTCCCGGCGCGTCATCCTCCGATCACTCCGCAAACCTCAGATCTAGAGACATGCACATTTTGAACTAAGGCCTTTGCTGACTGGTTATACGACAGTTCCCTTGCGGTCGTGTCAAACGTTTCCTCAAAAACAATACCCAGAACAAGATGCGCGTCGGTGCCAAAGGTACGCTCTCCCCATCCACCTCCCCCTCTATATTCATCCATCCTTCACTCTCTCTAAGCACTCCATGCTGACACTCGTCACAGCCGCTGTCTACGTTACCGCAGTACTTGAATACCTAACGGCCGAGGTTTTGGAATTGGCCGGCAACGCCGCCAAAGATCTTAAAGTCAAGCGCATAACCCCGCGCCACCTACAGCTCGCGATCAGAGGTGATGAGGAACTGGATACGCTTATTAGAGCAACGATTGCATTCGGAGGTGTCTTGCCGCATATCAATCGTGCGCTGTTACTGAAGGTTGAGCAGAAGAAGAAAGGGAAGGCGGAGGCCTAGGTGCGAAAACTTGGAGCAGGGAAGATTGAAGAAGGCCGGAAAGTAATCAAGGGTTCTTCTCATACGTGCAAATTCCGGTTGCGATACGGGATGGGATTGGTAGTTTGCAATGGATATGGTGACGGAGCTGTTTCCGAGGCGTTTTTACAATGAATGGAAATCCGCGATAAAGGTTGGCTGCTGTTGAATGTACCATCCCTATCAATCTCGTTGAGCTTGAAATCAAGCTGCCACCAAGATGGCTCTACTAGCGGCAAATCCTGCTGTGAAAGTGACTGGAGCTGATCATTAAGTACTACCCCAGCATCACTGTCAAAGGTTAGGTCTGAGGTCATCGCACATAATGGCATGTAGAGATAGCCCAATTTTTGTTGATCAACGAATCCTCGTTCCAGATCCTAGTTTCCAGGCGCGAACTCGAAGGTGTGTAGATGAACAATGATAAACCGCTCGTACTCAGGCTAATTTTACCGGAGGACACATTCAAGATCTGATGACCGATAATTCTTCAAAGAAAGATTTCAAAGAATGAGCAGATATAGAAAACCATTCAACAGCAGAAGTGTACAACTTCATTAGCACTACAACTTTGCTGCCAATTGTTTCTTTTTATCTGTTGATGTGGTAATGTTATTCAGCTGGCAAGCTCGTTCAAGTGTGTCCTCCGGTAAAATTAGCCTGAGTAGCACTTCGAGTATCGCAGCTGAGTAATCGGGCGCGGTCTCCGTCCTCTTCGGTCAGGGCGATTGCGCGCTGAATTTGGCGACCGTAACTTGATGTACGGTTGCCGCCTTGATAACCGCAAATCTCACGAACTTTCCACACGCGTGCGGTCCAGCTCTCATCTAAGATCTAGTACTTTGGCGCATTTTGATAACAACAATGGCGGCGGTAAGTGTAGCTACGGCTAGTCCCTTGATATGTTCTGACTGAAGATGCAGCCTATCTCCACCGTCTCGGAGAGCAGGGACTTCCGCGGCCTCAACCTCGTCGCGGCTCACTCCCACATCAGAGGGTTAGGGGTAGACGCGGATACGCTCGAGCCAAGGTCTTCGTCGCAGGGGCTGGTGGGCCAGGAGAAGGCTCGGAAAGCAGCTGCTGTTATATTACAAATGGCTAAGGAGGGCAAGATTGCTGGAAGGGCGGTTTTGATCGCTGGACCACCAAGCACGGGAAAAACAGCTATTGCTATGGGAATGGCACAATCGTTAGGACCAAATGTACCCTTTACAGTACTATCTTCTTCGGAGATCTTTTCGCTAGAGATGTCGAAGACGGAGAGCCTTACCCAAGCGTTCAGAAAGTCCATCGGAGTGCGGATACAAGAGGAGAGCGAGATGATCGAGGGAGAAGTTGTGGAAATACAAATAGACCGGAGTGTGACAGGAGTATGGGTCTTCTACATCCTCATATCAGCTGTCGTCGTGGCTAATCGGTCCTTGCGTTCAGGGTAATAAGCAAGGGAAGCTCACTATCAAGACGACGGACATGGAGACAATCTACGACATGGGTACTAAGATGATAGATTCCATGTCAAAGGAGCGGGTCATGGCCGGCGATGTCATCTCGATAGACAAGGCTTCCGGGAAGATTACAAAGCTAGGGCGCTCGTATACGCGATCACGCGATTACGATGCAATGGGCGCAGATACGAAATTCGTCCAGTGCCCGGACGGAGAGCTTCAGAAACGGAAAGAGGTGGTACACACAGTCAGTCTGCATGAGATCGATGTCATCAACTCAAGGACGCAAGGCTTCCTCGCTCTGTTTTCGGGCGATACAGGCGAGATACGGAGTGAAGTAAGAGATCAAATCAACACCAAGGTCGGCGAATGGAAAGAAGAGGGGAAGGCTGAAATCGTACCCGGAGTGTTGTTCATCGACGAAGTGCACATGCTAGACATCGAATGCTTTTCATTTATTAACCGCGCCTTGGAAGGCGAACTGGCGCCTATCGTTATCATGGCCAGCAATAGAGGACACACAAGGATACGAGGCACCAACTACCGCTCTCCCCACGGCCTACCACTGGATTTCCTCGACCGGGTCGTCATCGTCAGCACCCACGCCTACGACGGGAACGAGATCCGTCAGATCCTAGCAATCCGCGCTCAAGAGGAGGAAGTAGACGTATCGCCCAACGCACTGGCGTTACTGACCAAGATCGGCCAAGAAGCCGGTCTAAGATACGCAAGCAACCTTATCACGACCTCGACATTGCTGAGCCAGAAACGGAAAGCCAAAGCGGTGGATATCGAGGATGTGGAGAGGAGCTTCAAGCTCTTCTACGACCCGGCACGAAGCGTCAAGTTCGTTACCGAGTTCGAGAAGCGCTTCATTGGTGAGGGGGGAGGGGTTACGTTTGCGATCACTAATGGCGATGCGATGGAGATTTCATGATATACCACTGGAGGGATAGGTAGCTTTGGCGTTAAAAGGCTCGAAAAGTTCAGATAGACCATGTATGATACCTGTCTTAAGACCCAACAGCGCTTTCGTTGGGTAGTCATGGATGGAGCGGTGGCTTAGAGAGCTGGACTCACCTGTCTTGTGAATTTCTTTCTTTCACTGTTTCCGCGTGTGCTGTCGTCAACACCGCCGTTCATGTCTATGATGTCTCACGCTACCATCATAGTCCTGCGTCATATTCCTTTCCTGCCATTCTGCGTGAATGCTAATGAGTCAGTGGTACCTGCACGACTCCATCACGGACGAGTATATAAACCCACGACCGCAGAACAACTCTCGTCCTTCTTCCTACCATCCACAGCACCCCAACTCCAAACATCACCGCCTTCCGCATCCGCCGACCTCAGCTACTCACACACCATACACAGCCAACCTCCCACGCCCACACCCTCAACCCCACCCCTTCTCTTTCCAGCCTCCAAACAGCACCCACAAACCCCCCCAGGCACCCCCATCCCTCGCTCCCAACCCCCCAACCTCACCTCCCCATCTCCCCCCCACCAATGTCTTCCTCCCCACCCGCCCCC
>KK106981.1:6170643-6221840 GCA_000611775.1 Umbilicaria muhlenbergii
AGGGGAGGGGGTTGGGGGGGAGATGGGGCATGCGGGACGAGAGGGGGTGGGGACGGTGGTGAGGGGGTGGGTGAGGGGCGGCCGAGAGGAGAGGCCCCGGGGGGTGGGTAAGAGATGTCGACGTCTTGTTTGTGGCAGCGCTGGGAAATCGGGGTAGCGCGGGCGGGAAAACGCTCAGGCTGCGGCTCCTGCTGCGGCACTGGTGGGCGGCGGGCGGAGACGGGGGATGGTTCGTATCATTCGCTTTTTGGGGTCTGGAGGATGTGAGCAGCGGCAGGCTTCTATGGGGGTTGTCAGTGATGATGGGATTTAGGGTCAGTATTGAGGTTCAAGGAAATCCTAGTGCGAGCTAGGTCAGTCATCTTGGAAAGGTAGTTGGACAGGGGAATTCTTCTGGGAGGGTCGTCGATGGGCCTGCGGATTAGGGGTTTGGTGACGAGCGGTGGTTATGGAGGGCAATGATGGCAAATTGAGCTTGATGAATGCATTTTGTCTTTGGAACTCAGCACTTTGCCTTTTGGGACTATCTGGATGAGCAATTGTCGACAGGCCTTGTCAAATATGGTGTAAATAGCATGCTTATAAAATCTTGAGAAACCGCTCGCAGGTTGTGCAACGATGGCAGAATAGTAAAGCAGTAGTAAAGATGATGTATGAAGCTTGGCCAGAGGCTTCTTGCGTAGTCAAATAGCCAAACTCGAGGAGTATAGACGTACTCCATGTAAGGTTCGGGGCAATCTGGTGCCGCTAATAGTACACCCATAGCAGATTGACCCGTGAGCAGGGGAACCAGTCTTCCAGGGCTGCTCTATATGACCAGGTTCGGAAGAGGTCAAGCACCCTGGACGCGTTCCTGACTTAAAGTCGTCGTAAGCTCGATGCAAGGTACCCTTTCAGGTTCAGCCCGGGCAAAGCCATGGCGCGGTATATCACTGAACGTAGTGGGTGGTCTAACTGCAGGGTATCCGGAGCGGCCTTGTCTAGCTTTCCACCATCGTCCTCAATTACCCCAGATAGCTTGCCCAAGAATAAATAAGAAAGCAAGAGCCGCGAACACCGAGGTACATATAAGAGCCGACATCCCAACCGCCTCTGCGTACGCCCTAAGCGCCAAGGAGAGGAAAATGAATGCCGCGAAAATGAGACCTTGAACGAGTCCAGAAGCGGTCATGGTCACTCCAGTCCATAGTAGTCGCCTCTTCCCATGCGACTGCAAGCCGGCCTTGATGGACTCCCGATTGAACTTGAGTCCCACGGCGAGGAAACTTGCGGTGCCTAGCGCGACCAGAAAGAGCAGAAAGGCCAGGCTTAGGAAAGATCGTACTTCTTCTTCGGTGTACTCTCCGACTGGGGTAGCCACGCCCGACACGACTTTGCCGAAGGTGATGGACGCGCCAAAGGTGGAGATGCCGATGACGGCGGAAAAGAGGCTCCTAAAGAAATCGACTACCTTGTCATCCTCGGTGTTTGCAGATAGAGGAACGGCCGCCATCTCCTGCCGATCAGTCAACGTCTAGAACTTGATCTGTGCATACGGTAGTGTATGGACAGGTACGAGAGGGATCTAACCGAGGTAGTCAGGGCTTGCTCTTGCTTTGTTGGCTCTGCAGAGAATGCAGGACGCGAGGACGCCTCATTTGGTAGATCTTCGAACTACGGTCCAATAGATGGATCTGTTGAGCGAAACTGGACCCTTTTAAAGCAGGTTGGTTCCAAAATAGTCATGTCGGCCGCATACTCAGGTGCACTCGCAGACCTTGGGGGGTGACCCATGGTGATCATGTTCGTCACAGCTATGACGGGCATGGCACAACCCTCAAGAATCAAGATAATCATTCGGATGGATGCCACATGTCTGCCTCAACGGAGGACCAGATCGCTCCATCAGATGATCAGGGTCAGGTTTTGGGGCCCTGGTCGTGGGGCCCTGGTCGTGAGCTGAATCAATGAAGTGTCTGCACTCGGTGCTTTCTCAGGGGCCTGTTTGATAGACAATCCTTGGCCATTTCGCATAGTTCATCTCGTCTGAAGGCTCCAGCAGGGACAGTTCCCCCCTGCCTTGCCACATGATGCCAAGACGCCAGATTTGTACCACCGAAGAAGCGACGGAAGGAAGAATGCACTACTGTGGCTGCCTCGTCCATGGTGTGTCTTCGTTCAAATCGGTCACCGAGAGTGCCACCCACTCCAACCTTCTGTCAACGCCATGCGGCACCAGGGTGGCACATGGGGCCAGCGCAGCAAAACATCAGTACCTTGGCGCAAGATAGAGGGTGCAGCATTCACGATGTCTTAGCTTGACTGATCGAGAGTGAAGTGATGCCGTCATCACCTTCACCATGCGCGTTCACAGGAGTGCTCATTCACCTCACTGGCGCGTGGACACATTTTATATATGAAAGCCTGATCGCACAATGGCAGGCACTGACTACGTACTCACCACACAGTACCACTAACACCCCCGGCGACCCGCTCACATCCTTCCAAGGGTTCACTCACTCCGGACTCCACGCCAGCGGCTCCTTCCGTGACTTACCACCCAACGTTCCTTGCAATCATGCGTCTACCCGTCCTCCTCACCACCCTCACCTCTCTCCCCCTCCTCCTCGCCATGCCCTACTACTCGACGAACGCCCTCGCCGAACGCTCCTCCTCATCCCTGACCCGGACCCCACAATCCTACTGTCCCCCGCGCCCCGCGTCCGAGTCCTACCAACGCGCCATCTTCTTCGCCTTCATCGAAGTGTTGTACACGGAGAAGAACGCCACCAAGGCCTTTGACACCTACGTCGCCGTCAACCTCACCGAACACGACCCTTTCGACCAGCAAGGCCGCGACGCCAACGCCGCCAAGTTGGCTGCCATCATCCCCTTTGCCAACTTCACCGTCTTGCGCCAGAACTTCGACAACAACATCGGCTTCCTGCAAGCGAGGATTGAGGAGGAGCCGGAGCCAATTGCGTTGGCGGATATTTATCGCATGGATGGGACTTGCATTGTCGAACATTGGGATATTACGCAGGCCAGGCCGGCGAACGCGACCAATCCGATTGCGATGTTTTGATGTGGAAGGACTGAACGAGAGAGAAGAGGTGTCAAAATGGTTCGCTCTGAGGGAGGGAAGCCGTAGAGAGGAGCAAAAGTCTACATGTCCGAAGAGCTCGACCATAGTTGGAGTGGTAATCCTGAGTATTAGCTGCGAAGCTGGGACCGTCATTACTCAATCGAATCACACCTCCAATCTAATTCTAAAATGCAGCATGTGACCGTCAAACGTGACCAAGGAAGACACCTGTGAGAAGTCTGTTGCAACATGCTGATCTTGTTTGATTGACGACATAGGTAACGTTACAGTAAGCATTCAAAATAAAGGCAGTGGCACAATTGAGCAAATGATTGCAGAAAAGGGCAAAGCGGGGGAAAGCAAGTAGGAAAGCAAGTTGAACAATCAAGTTGTATTCTTCTAGTAACAACGTGTAGCCCTGAGCAGGCATCTGACCCTACAGTCCAGCAGTACTGCATGATACCATCCTTCGTCCTCGGCGACAATACAGACATACCCGTACGAAAGGAGAGGGCAAAAGCTGCCTGACCAGAACCGAGCTCCGAGAGCACATGCTTGCGCATCACAAGGAAGGTCATCCTGAAGTGGTGGCCCGGGGCCCCGACCCGCCGCCTGAGGAGCCCCTCTTAGGCTAGTGTCAGCCTCTCGGTTACTCGATTTCCTGCGTGACGTCGATAGCCCCCACGTGAGCCCCCTCCGCCTCAACCGCACACCATCGTGGCCTTCACACATGTATGCCTCAGAATTGACTACTACCTGACAGCAGATACGACACGCTTCAAGTCCATCATTGCCTGATGAGGAGCGTAAAGCTGTTGTTCTCGACCTGGTACTGGAGGAGCCATGTCCCCTGGCATTGGTCATTATTGACGCTTTCTCCTCATTCTATGTCATGCATGTTACACAAGCCGCAAAATTTTAACGCTTCTCAAAAGGCATTCCCTGATGTTATTGTGCTCCATTGCGGGGGTCATGTCCCTCTGACATTGGTTATTGATAACGTCTTTTCGTTATTCTACATCATGCATGTTACACAAGATGTTATAATTAGGCAAATACTCAGTATGCCTTTTACTCCGCCTCTTGACTGCTTCTCCAAAAGGGATTCCCTGTTGCTCTTGTTCTCAATCAGGTATATATTTGTCCGCATGGTCGGCAGTAAGCCCTCGGCTAACGCTTACCAACCTCCAACATCATCTTCACTCCAGGCTCCGACTGGCATTCCGACTACTGCGAGCTCTACGACGCCAATCCCCTCCCGCATCTTGTCGGCTGGTTCATGGATATGGAAGCTATGGGGGGCTTCATGCTCTTTTTCCGCGAACTCATCGGTCCAGATGCTACCATTCAGATTCTCATGCCTTCCCTACATTTCTACACCATCCCCTTACCTCTTCACATCCCAGAGGAACTACAACCCCTCAAGTTCCGCGGCGAGTTGCATCGCTGCAACCAGCCATATATCTATCTCAACGTCCCCTGCGGTAAGCCTAAGATATTCGACGGCGTCTGTAACATGGGCCCCGAGTGGCTTGAAATGCAGCTTCTCACATACAAAAAGGATCAGAAGAAGAAGAAGAAGATCTGCTCGGGGGTGGCGGCTGGTACAGCAGGTGTGGTTTGTGGCATGGTTGGTGGAATCGGTGTAACTCTCCTTGTAACAGTTGTCTTGTGTCCTCCGCTCGGAGCTGCGGCTATCGCAGCGGCGGAGGCAGGAGTAGCAGCGAGCGCTGGGGTGGAATTTGCTATTGGTGGGAGTTTGGTGCTTGGGACAGCGGGCGGAGGCGCGTTGAGTGCAATAGGTGCGGATAAGGTGGTGGAGCACAATTGGAGATGAGTGCAAGAATTGGCTGATTGAGAAGGATTGAAAGGTTTCTTGTTCGTCCGGCTGCCCGAGGCCTTTCTTTGCTTAATCCTCGATAATGGATAAGCACAGATGCCTAGGGAATGATGTTCCGGGATGGGCTAGGCATGTGCATCGCAATCACGTCTACGACTTCCGTGGCTTCTCTCTTCCACTGATATAAAGCGGCGGAGGTTGCACTTCTTAGCTATAGTCTCTTAGAGTCTGCACATCATCTTCAGCGATGACGGTGTCTAGTATTGCTGGTGATCAGAGCGTGCTCATGTCATGGAGATGATTTGACCAATCTCACTTCAAGTTTGTTGTTCATGCTAAACCCAGTGGCAAGCCATGACTTGACAAGAACCCATTCGCAATCTGTTCATGAGTCGCAGAAGCTAATCTGTGACTCGAATCTTGCTGATGTTTATCATTCTCATCAGCTCATTGCCTTCTACTACAGCCTCCAAGCTTTCCCAGCATCAAAAAAGATGTTACTGAATCTATTCTCTTACGTGTCTTAAAGTCCGACTAGTGCCACTGTTTATCTTGTGTTCAGGCACACGGGATGCCCAGTCCTCTTGAGTCTGTGGTCGTCTCTGACAGCCACAGCATGTTATAACAGTATAGAACCCTCGTGTCGAACCACAGGGTTTTCTTACAAGCACTTCGACCTCTACCAGCTCAAAAAAATCCATTGAGAAGAGCAGATAAATTACACTTTTCTATATCATACAATCCAAGCACAGGCTCACATGCAGATAAAACCAAAAACATATTAATACAAACCGCTACCAATACAGCACCATCACCAATCCCCTTTTCACTTGCCCTACCCAACCACATCCACCAAACCACTCCCACACTCGAACTAAATCCCCAAAGGATTGGCCGCCGAACCCCGCCCATACCCGCCTCCAACAGTCCCAACATTCTTCTTCGCCGGCGCCGCCTTCCCCGCCACCGACCCAACCGGAGATTTCGCCGCCGCGGCCTTCACTCCTCCCGTGGCAGCACCAACACCTTTCTTCGGAGCGGACAAGGCCTTCTGAGCCGGCAAACCTTTAGGAGCCGGCACCGCCTTCTGGGCCGGCACTCCCTTCGCAGCGGGCCCCGCCTTCGGAGCCGGCGCTTTCTTACTCCCCCCCGTCGACAGCCCCGACCCGATTCTCGGCGCCACGACCGCCCTCCTGCCCCCCGACACACTATCAGTCAAGCCCAACGGGTTGGCCGCACTGGCGGCCCTTGCCCCGGGGGCCTGCGTCCAGTCCTTGATGGCGTTGCCGTAGTCCTTGGCGGCGTTGCCGTAGCCGCGGATGGTGCTGTCGATGCTTTCGCCGACGCCGTTGATGCTGTTGCCGACGGAGGCGACGGCACCGCCGGCGAAGTCGCCCGCGCTGGCGACGGTGCCGGAGATGGCGGACGAGACGGCGGAGGAGAGGGTCGAGGTGATCCATTGGGTGGCCATTTTAATGGGGCAGGGGTCGTGGGACGGACGGAGCGTGCGAGGTGCGGTTTAGGCGGCGGGTTTGGACGGGGCTTTGGGTTTGGGGAGGTCTTTTTTGGGGGCGGCGGGTTTGGCTTTGGAGGCGACGCTGCGGGCGACGCTGGGGGCGACGCTGGGAGCGATGCTGGCGGCGACGCTTTCGGTGTCGGAGAAGTTGTCGGCTTGTTTGGCGGGTTTGGGTTTGGGTGCGGCGGCTTTGGGGGCGGCGGCTTTGGCTTTGGGAGCGGGTTTCTCCTTTTCGTCTGGAAGCTCGGTGATCCGCGGGCCGGTGATCTTAGGGGGCCTGGGAGCGTCTTTGGATGGCGGCGGGAGGGGCTTCGGGGGGAGTTTGGGAGCGGTGCGGGTTTTCCAGGCGGGCTTTACTTTGGGGGCACCTTGGGCGCGGGTGGCGGTGATGTTGATGAAGTCGGTGTCAAAGAAGACGTCAAATGAGATATTCGGCATTGGGAAACGATTTCTTGGGGTGGTGAAATTGAGTGTGGTGGCGGTTTGGAAAGAAAAGGAAGATAATGGGGGAGAGATGGTAGAAGAATGATTGCATTAATATGAGCAGGCTAACTGGTAATTCGTCACTCGGCGGTCTTAGGCGCTGGGCGACGTCATCAGGAGTGTCGGTTTTGCCATTACAAGGAAGGGCGCATTGCCCTTGCCTGGGGATCGCCATCCGCTGGCCTATCGTCGCACCGGCTGGGTCTCGATCCTCTGCATGGATGGCTCAGCCCGCGCCATACGCCACACATTTCCGCTTTGGTTGAAACACACAAGCACGTGCAAGTGGAAAAGGACAAAACGGCATCGGAAAAACGGAGCAAGCGTTTTCAAATGAGCAGTGTATAATCCCCATATTCTTATCAACGCAGAACTGTAGATATGATTGCAAGAAGCCCACTTCAGCTAGGGCAGTGTCGTGGAAAGAAGAACATCATACTCTCGCTCAAGGTTGGCTTTACAACGCTTCGTTGCTCGGCAAAGCCACTCTGATCCACCCAAAACTTGGCAGTATCCCTGGCTTCTGCCCGGCATCAAAGCAAGTTCCATGCTGTGGGGAAGCCCTTACGTCGTGCTTGACACCATTGGCTCGCGTCATGATACACCGCCACAATCGCTGTGGTTTGCATGAATAGGGGACGACATCGGATGCCCAGTCCTTTGGTTTCTTTGTTCGTCCACGGGATTTGTGATGTGTCCTGACGTATGTACGCCTCCGCCGATACGCGAAACAGACGCCATATCGGGAGGATCCGTCCAAATGTCCGTTTGCTTCCGTACTTGAAGTTACGGCATTCGTCGCGGTTCACATGCTTGGATTTCGACATCACACGAGCGAATAATACTGTTTGGGTGGTTACTGCTTTATGTATGCAAACACATATCTGTAAGAGTAGAGCTGGACATGTATAGGGCATAGAGTTCTTTTCGCATCAACCCTGAATGAGTGGCGTTGTGGTTGCACCGGGCCACTGCAACTTCGAAGCACCACCATGTCAACTTCTAAACTAGACCTTGGTGCTGGCGTATCAAACACTGTCCAAGAGCCATTTCCTCCAGGAACACCGGCCCAGCATGGCGAAGCTTCGCAGTTCTCACGCATACTCGCGCTGGGTTCGTACTTTATATCAGGATGCATGGCGTAAGTTTCTCTCCCCTGAGGTAGAAGCATAGCAGATTAATGGGACTGTCACATAGGATCAATGCTTCACAATTTCTTGGCGCTCCGTTGTATCTGGTCAATGAAAACTGGTATAACGCGTGGATAGCATTCACCAAACAGTCGTTTGGACTACTTACCACCACTATGACCCAATGTTGGGCTCCGACAGTTATAAGAGCGAGTGGAGACGCCAGCGTCCGAGGACAGTTGTTGAAGACAGCGGATGGAAATCTGTTATGTAATTTCCCGCAGAGACTTGTTCTCATAGCAAATCATCAGGTGCGTCATCTCAAGTAGTATCAAAATCTGAGGCTAATGAACGAGCAAAGATATACACGGACTGGATGTATTTGTGGTACATAGCCTACACGGCCGACATGCACGGCCGCCTTTTCATCATTCTCAAGGAATCTTTGAAACGCATCCCCGTCATTGGATGGGGCATGCAACTCTCACAGTTCATCTTTCTAAAACGGAATTGGGAGAAAGACAAGCCCAATATGGCTGAGCATTTGCAGAAACTCAATCAAGCGGCTGATCCAATGTGGTTGATGATCTTCCCAGAAGGAACGAATCTGGCTACTTGCACGAGAGAGAAAAGTGCGGCATACGCCGAGAAAAGAGGCATTCGAGATATGCGGCATCAGCTGCTGCCACGGACTACAGGCCTTGAATTCTGTTTACAGCAGTTGCGACAGACGGTGGGTTACGTCTATGACTGTACTATTGCCTACGAGGGCGTACCGTATGTTATGATCCTGGAATTCTGAAATATTGATAGTGCTGCTAGACTAACATTTTTAAGCCCCGGAGAGTACGCTCAGGATATATTCACCCTCCGAGCAGCATATGTTGAAGGCCGCCCTCCAAAGTCTGTCAACATGTATTGGCGCCGTTTTGCAATATCTTCCATACCTATAGACAACCCTCAAGCGTTCGAAATCTGGCTCCTAAACCGTTGGTACGAAAAGGACAATCTTTTGGAGTACTACCATCGCAACGGCCGCTTTCCGGCTGACGTCGGAGTCGAGAAAACGGCTTCCGGGAAGATTCGTCGAGGTGCTGGCTATATCGAAACCGAGATCAAATCCTTTCGTTGGTATGAGTTCATGCAGATTTTCGCCCCAATCGGTCTGTTTGCTTTGGTGTTGTACTCTTTCTACGGCTCGTTGCCGGGGAACGTTTTAAAGACCATCGTCGACAAAGTGGGTGCCGCTGAGCAAGAGCAAATGAAAATCCAGCAACAGGAGAAGAAACCACCGACAGCAGCCCCACAAACCGCCTCTAGAATTGCGAGCAAAAAAGCAGCGGCAGCCCCGAAACTTCCAACGAAGAAGAAACCTATCCGGCAAGCCCCCGCCAAGGCAACCAAACCCCCGAAAGCTGTGCCAGCTGCACCATCAACCAAGCAGCCCACGACGAACCCAGCCAAGAAGCCGCAGCCGAAAGCGAAGCAGGTGGCCGCAACCTCGAAGCCGCCAAAGCTCGACGTACCACGTGCCGTCCCGCCCACAGTCAAAAAACCAACCGTCAAGCCAGCTGTCAAGCCGGCCATCAAGCCGGCCGCCAAGCCCGCAGCGCCCAAGAAGCCGGCCCCGACGAAGCCAGCCGCGACGAAATCGTCTCCTGAAGCAAAGTCCAAAACCTCTGCGGCGCCGAAGAAGCCGGCGACGACGCCGAAAACGAAGCCGTCTGTGCCGAAACCGGCAGTCAAGCCTGCGGCGCCGAAGAAAGTGGAGAAGAGAGCCTGACCTGAAAAGGGGTGATGTATGAGTGAAATAGATGTATTTGATACCACCACATAACTGTAATAATCTCGCTATTCAAGCCCTCCTTGCTTTCTCCCATGCTTGTGAGAACGTCCCAACTCGCCAAAAGGACTCGGGGACGATAAACAAATTCTGGTGCGCCATCACCCCCCAGCCCTAAGACTGGACAGGACCGGACCATACCGAATCCATCAACCCAGTCCGTTCCATCACCACCCACCCCGACGAACTTGGCATCGAGTCTCGACTGTCCGAAGCCGAAGCTCTTCGATCAGTGGCTGCAAAAACGCCATCCTCATCGGACCGGCATGGGGAGGAGTCAGGAGCCCGAACGGACGGCCTGGATTCGTTCGGTTGGATTCGTGTTGCGTGTGAGCAGTGGACTGAGAAGCGTCCATCTACTGATACGCGTCTGCGGGCGCCTCGGCGTCGACCTCGGGCGTTGTACACTAGGTCTGATTTAGGGGGTGGGAGTAGTTCGAACAGACGGACTGAATGCGGTCGATCTAGGACTGTCAAAGCCTTGGAGTGAATGAGTAGCACTACTCCCACACCTGGTCTGATTTTACTCAACCTTTGTGTTTTTGATGTCGCTGGCATGTTTGTCTTCTTTGTGATCTCTGATGTTTATTCCAGGCGCCAAACAATATGTCTTCAGTATTTGTTCCAATAGATCTTTTAATAGGTCTTCTATGTGTTTTCTAGATTTCTTCCATGGTCAGATTAATTTACTCCAAGTATATTGCGTACTGCAATACCTATCGTTATTATACCATCACGGAAACAAAAACGGGGCTTAGTACAGTAAATAATTCATTGTCTGAAAGCTGGCTAACTTATTCCTTCACAAAGGTATCGGTCTTTTAGTAACCTTCACCCACAAGTTCCTCAATTGATACGCCTCAACGCTATGCTACCACCCTCCAAAAGAGCCCAACGCCTCATAATGCGTCCCAACACCCCCTCAACCCTACTTCCCCTTCCCCTTCCCCTCGCCACCACTTTCCGTCCCACTCACGTCCTTCCTCCTCGTCCCCGCCCGCAGCGTCTGCCCAGCTCCTTGAAACTTCGGCTTCGTCTCATCGACCACCTTCTGCTCGCCGCTCTTCTTAACAGGCTTGATCTCATAGCCGAAAAACAATTTATTGGGCGGTAGGCGCAGAGGCTGCGGCCCGTTGGTCCGTCGGATGGGAGTCGGAGTGGGGTTGGTGGATGTGCCCGCCACTGGGGTAGACGGATTAGGCGTAGGTGCTTTGCTGCCCTTCTTCGCGTTGAGCTTTTGACCACCGAGGAGGAAGTTGGAGGAGACGGCTTTGGCGCCTGCGGCCGCGGCGGTGGATGTAGGCGCAATCGAAGCGTAATTGATGGCTTGGGCCATGGTACCCTGGTTGTGCAGCATGCCTCCGGCGGGGAGGCCTCCGGTCACGCTTCGTGGTGTGCTTGTCCCGCTGGGTCTCTTTGGTTCTTCGTATCCAACCGGAGCGGCGAAGTCGACCTCCAGGTCCGTCTCTAGAACACTGATCGCGTTTTTCTCTGTCTCGGGCTTCGTCTCCAAGACGGCCATTTCGTAGGTCTGATCGTTGTAGGCGAAAGTAAACACGTCGCCTTTGGTCAGACAGGAGAAGTTACGAAAGGCGTTTTCAAGGACGGCTTTGGGGTCGGAGATGTCTAGGAAAGAAGTAGATTGGGCTTGGAGTTTGATGAACTGGCCAGACGGGAGATCGGTGGATTTGATTTGGAGGAGGTCACCGGGTTCGAGGAGGAGGGTTTGCATAATCTGTCAAGCCCCACACAAACAAATGAGCGGGTGATCAGGTTGACGAGACACTCTTCTGGACAACGTACCCAGAACGGTAGATAGATCTTCCCCTCTTCTGCGATGAACTCGAGTACACCGGCGTGTGTCATTCGTTCCTTGGCGCCGTTGATGAGTTCGAACAGCATGGGGTATGTGATTTCCAGTCGAGTGAGCTTGTCGAGCGCGCTCGGCGGCATGATTACCTTTCCACCATGGTTGACGTTGTCTCGTTCTGGGCCAGGCAGCATAGCCACGGGGTAGCAGCGATAGTATTCATCGAAGCGGCGGGCAGGTGTCATAGCAGCTCTTCGCCTCATGGCGGAAGGGTACATACCCCCGCCCATCATCGTATCTTCATCGTAGTAGCCGCCGAACTAGATAGCAAGTTAGAGAGGTTGGCGGCTTTTAGAGGATATGATATTACCATGACGGCCGTAGTAGAGACGTTGGCACTAAGTGGCAAAGTGGAGAAGACGACAGTAGTGGCGAAAGGTAAGTGGTCTTTCAGACACCAAGGAGCTGGTGTAAAAGGTTGTTGAAATGGAAGCTCGAAAGGGTGCTGAGAGGTGGTGTTAAGAGCTTGGAGCTCTGGAAGACGGCGAGCTGCCTGCGGAATGACGCAGCTGGAACGTTCCGTCCGACATGATTCTTGAGCTCAACCTCTACACGTACATTACTCCTACACAAGCACTGATTTTAATTCATCACTTACACGACTAACCTACATTGCGATCTAAAGTCGATTGGATATAACAATCTAGTTGATCTGAGCTGCATACCCCACCAATCCTAGCATGTCCGCCTCCAGAGCCGTTCCACGCCCCAAACGCGGCGGCGAAGAATTTGCCCGCACACATTACCTCGATGCCGATGGGCCATCTTCGAAGAAACCCCGCTTCGACGTTCGAAATCCCTCTGCTCTCGCCCCAGATGCGCCTGAAGAGGACGCCATCCTCGACGCCGATGAAATCGGCAAGCGGGGACAACAAACGAAACGCAATGCGGTCAACATTGATGGATACGAGTCGGACAGCTCGAATGAGGGCTTTGATGCAAGGGCCGATGCAAAAGCGAGGGAGGCTAATCAGAAGGGGATGAATGGAGCTGGAAGTGCCATGGAGGAGAACGATGATATGTTTGCGGATCTGGACGATGATTTCCGGGATGGAGACGAGGACGAGGAGGCACTGAAATCGGGTAAGAAGCTGAAAAAGGACGTTAGATTTCTAGATGTGGACGAGATTGAAGGACAAGTCGCTGGGAGCAAAAGCGGAGGTCACGTTAGTGCCGACTTCTCACTCAACGATAGAGGGGGGACGAACGGGAGGGTGAGTGGGAAACAAAGGGAGAGAGATGCGGAGAGTAGTAGTGAGAGCGATGTAGACGAAGAGGAGAGGGCATACGTCCCAAACCAAATAGACGAGGAGCTCGGCGCTGGAGGCAAGAAGGAGCACGCACCGAAGCTGGATGCGTTCAACATGAAAGCGGAGCAAGAAGAAGGGCGATTCGATGCACAGGGTAATTTCGTGAGGAAGGCAGCGGATCCTGATGCAGTGCACGACTCATGGCTGGAAGGTGTTTCAAAGAAGGATATGAAAAAGGCCAAGGAAGCTGCTGACAAACGGGATGAGGAGCGCCGGCAAAAAGCTATCGCAGACGACGCTGTGCTGACAAGTGATGTACTCAAGACGCTGATCCCCTATTTGGACCGAGGAGAGACGGTACTGGAAGCGCTAGCGCGACTAGGGCGGGGAAAGGCAAAGAAGAAGCCTAAGTGGCAAAACAAGAACAAAAACAAGCGGGCCCAAGATGATGAGATGGATGTCGATGCAGAGAAGCCTGCGGAGGACCCTGCGGAAATACGGCGAAGGGAGGCAGTCGAAGCTATCACGGGCGCGGCCGATCAATTACTCACTCGGGGTCAATCAGAAGTCTACGATGCGGAGCGAGAAGTGTTGATGCGGCAATACCGTCGAGAGACGGGGGATGACTGGGTTGATCCGCCGAAGGAGGAGGCTCCGGAAGACGGTGGAGAGGGCTATGGGGACGTCAAGCAGTGGGATTACCGGTGGTCTGATGCACGGGATGGGGGAGAAGCTCATGGACCTTATGATGGCGCTATGATGGTGTCGTGGAACGATGCTGGGTATTTTGGTGATGGGGTCGAGTTTCGACGCGCTGGGGAAGAAGGGGAGTGGAGTCGATCGGTGGATTTTGTATGAGGCCTTCTATCATGAGACTATCTAGCAGAAGTCCCGAAATACAAAGTTGATCTTGTACATTATGCTCAATTTGGGTTTGTTTATAACACAGACTATTTGTGTCGGTCTCCTCAGTGAAAGGAGTTTTGGGCTGACAGCATTGACTACATCCAAGCCCTGAGCATATAACGGAAGTGAGACATACTTCTGGCATCCATTGATTGTAGAGACCCTATGCGCAGGACGGTCTAGCACCGCATTGCATCGTTATATCTCCCACATAAGTATATAAACAAGGTCTTCCGCAACACCTATTACAGCAGATGTTCCTGCACCTCCAGTCTCGAACTTCCACACACTTTCACGTCTCCCTCTCCTTCTTCATGTCCCCAATAACCCTCTCCGCAACCTTAAACCCCTCCATACCCGCCGGCATCCCACAATACATCGCCGCCTGCAACAGCGTCTCTCGTATCTCCACTTCCGACGCTCCATTATTAACCGCCCCCCTAACATGCACCGCCAACTCAGTCGAGCGGTTCAAGGCGCAGAGCATCGCAATATTCAGCAGCGATCTCTGCTTGCGTTCCAGCCCCGGCCGCGTCCAGACGGAGCCCCAGCATGCTTCCGTGACCAGCTCTTGCATGGGGCGGGCGAAGTCCGAGGAGCCGTTTGCGAGGGCTCTGTCGACGTATTCTTTGCCGGCGACTTCGTAGCGGACTTTGAGGCCTTCGTTGAAGAGGGTTTTGTGGGCGTCTTGGACGGGCGTGGAGGAGGACTGGGAGGTCATGGCTAGGGAGCCTACGGGAAGGCAAGTTGCAATTCTTTTGGATTGAGTAGCTAGATCTCTCCTGCTGTCAACAGTGCTAGGCTCTGCACAGCTTCGAGCCTTTGCACACTGGTCGTTTGATGTGTGCTGCTTCCTCGGCTTTGGGGCTTCTACCTTAGTCCTCTTATGGGTTTGAGTTTACCCCAGCATCGGCTAGGGCGAACAGTTTTGCCCGGATTATGGAAAGCATAAAAGTGCGTACTCCAAATGTAAGTCAGCACGCAAAGGATGTTATGGTACGGCGCCATCTTAGCTCTGCTGCAGGCTTCTTACTGATAGCTTGTGCTCGGAATATCTATACGAGGTACCTGCTCATTGGTGTTCCTAAGATGACATGATTCCGCCCTGACTTCACCCCATCAGGAAAAGGGTGAACGATGTGGGTGACGTTCACCCATTCGCGATTCTATTGGTCACCGGCTGCCTGACTCACTGCATTTTACGAGGAAGCCCTTACATACCTCCTGTGTAGATAATACAATGTTATAACTCTATTGATACCTGACGAGGTACACCTAGTCGTGCTCAGCTCGTAGTCTTCAATTTTCTAGAAGAGCCTAGAACACCAACATAATTACAGCTTAACCGGTGTTTTAGTTAGGGAGAAGGCGGATAACCAACTGAGCTGCTTGAAAAGTCCTACCGGGTAGATGAATCTGACGTCAAAGGAACCCAAAATGTTGGCAGTTGTGCAATTTATACTGAGTACACAGCGCAGAAAGACTTGAGAAATATTGGTCAACGAATTTGGAGAAGCAAGCAATCAGGAGTTGAACATTCGGAGCAGATTATCTAGATATAGTGAACAAGATATGATCCACGAAGTTCTGGCAATGCCATCACATCCACTATGTTTCAATAAAACACATGAGGCCAAGAGCGACCCATGCGCACACATGGCGCTTGAGGGATATCCACGACCAGAATCGAACGATACCCGCTGCCCCATACGTTTGGGGCGAGCTATGACGATCTACGCGCATACCCCATAAGCCCATAAGGAGTTGAAACTCAATAAAGAGCTCAGATCATTAGCCTCTCTATAGTATCCTTCAACGTCCGGATCTGGCTCATCAAGTCGCTGGCCTCGTTCGTTGTGATGCTCGCCGCTATAACCGCACGGCTCACGCCACATGCTCTTCCCAGAGAAATCTTGCTTGGAACGTAAACGTAGGGCACATTCTTATCTTCCGCGAGCAAGGGGAGGTGGAGGAGAATAGCCAAAGGAGACGTATCTGGGTGGAGAAATCAACTTGGGTTTCAAGCGGCATGGTCTTCGATTGCCATGCTAGAAGAACCATAGGAATAGTCATACCAGCGGCAAGAATGATGATTTCCGAGATACCACGGTTCAGGGTTTTGGTGGCTATTGAGTGGACTGGTCAGCGAGGTACTTCTCAAAAGTAAAGGACCAAGACACTTTTAACAAACCTTCGTTCGCGCCCTTCTTGAGCTGACGGTAGTGAGAGGCTTGTTGAATGAGATCAAGGATGGTTTGAGAGAGGGCTTGGTCGGCGATAGGCCAGGCTATTCATGTGTCAGTTGGGTTATCGACATCTTTAGGTTAGCTTACCTGCGGAGGTTTGTTCAGACATGACGTTGAAGCTTGTTGCAAAAGGTTCACTGCCTTAAAATGGCTCGCCCTTTGCGTGATTGTGGTATGATGTTTCGAGAAATGCAGTGATGCTGAAGAGCAAAAATATTAGAAAATGGGTTAGCTCCAGCTTTCGGCCCGCTGTTAGGCCGACATATTAGCCTGAGCCTAAAAGCTACTCTACTTCAACGTCGGTACAAGTACTCATGTTCAGGAGATATGGTTCTGATACAGTGTCATAGCTGTTTTGATATCAGGCGCCGACGTCCAAGGAATTTACACACCAGAGATTGAAGGTCAAGTGCGAAGAGAGCACCCTCAAGGCATTGGATAATGGACTGCCTTCTTCCCGCCATCATCTGATTAAAGATTGGACAGCCTTGCTACCTTATCTCTACTGTGGGCTGTGCTCGCCGAGTGTGCGCTCGAAATATCGATGACTGCCAGTGTGGTAGTGCAACGTCACTGTCAACCAAGCTCTAGACCATGCATCTGTCTATCTTTAGCTATCTGATTTGCGCCGCGGTGAGTAGCAGGTCAGTCGGCAGCCCTCCCAACTTATTACCAGCCAACTTGATATTGCACGGGGTAAAGCGGGCAGATGCAAGAACTGTCAGGCTCAGAAAATAACCATCCCACACTAATTGAGATCATCTTCTGTCTTTACTCTGTTATAGAGGCTCCTCTTAGTCTTCTTTGGTCAATACCACCACTGACACTAATGCTGCGCATCTCGGTCACATTGCATGTAGGATCCGAGAAGGCTGTAACGTACAGGCTCATTTCAAATTGCTCATGTCCATTGCAGTGGTAATGGTGTTCTATTAATGGTGGCATTCTTTGTGCGTTTCACTATCTTTACCCTGCATACGATCCTCCGAGTACCAATCACTGCCTCTAGACTATCTGTTAATACACAACCAGGGGTTCAAGTTTGAAAGCCCTTCGAGCTCAGCCTTCATGCGGCGCATGCGGCATATGCATTGCTATCTACGTTTAGACTGTTGTGGAATATATCAAATTCTCTCATATACCTGGATTACACCACCTACGAGCTGCGCATAATAACAGAGCTAGAATATTCGCACGGGCTAGTTCACTCGTCAGTTATTTACTTGTGTATCCTCCCAAGCATCAAACCTCGGCCCTAGAGATTGCAGTTTTCGTTCCTCCCCGAGATTATTCCCAGCATGAGTCGTGCTTTAGACAACAGGGGCGTGCGTAGAGCGGAGCAAGAGCTGCAGGAAGCAGCAGCATCCTTACTGAAAACCCCACAGGTACACATAATTGATGGCTGGCCTGCGAAGCCGAGGGCGCTTAGAGAGAGAGGTTGGCTGTGGGTTGTGTTTTTCATCCTTGATATAGTATCTGCCTTGTTGGCCCTCTCATTCATTGGTACATTACGCATAAGGTACCTTTCCAATTTCAACGTCATCATGTTGCTAACTATTGGCTGTAGTTCTCGCCATTGTAACAATAGGTTTAGATGGGCGACCAATTTCTGCCTCGGGTGATAAAGTGAAAGCTGCTACACTTTTAGTGGGATACGCTGTCGCAGTACCTGACATTCGGCTGACTTCTTTTAGGGCCCTACAATTTTTCCTATTTTGTGTGCCAGAATTGTCAGTCGGACGTTAAAGGCCTCTGCGTTATTCCGAGCTGCAAAGGGCGCAAAGCTGGGGGTAAGCTGAACTTGTACCGCTTCAATGTTTCGTTTCACTCAGCTTACTCTCCATAGGTTTTGGAGCAACTGATGGGTAGCGTTACCATATTTAGCACACTGGAAGTACAGCTTTTGCTTCGTAGCTTCAACTTGCTCGGGTGCGCCCTTCTTCTGGTTTGGGCCCTGTCTCCGCTCGGAGGCCAGGCCTCTTTACGACTCCTGGGTGAGGGAACTCAACCGATTCGATCACAGCAAGATCTAAGATACCTTGATTCGGACTCGATGTCTCAATTTTCAGGAGGAGACGACACGGTGACTTTTGGCTTCGCGATCAATGGTCTATATTCGGCAACATTATTTTCCCCGCCGAACGTGCAGGCCGCAAGTACAGATCTCTGGGGGAACGTGAAGAGACCTGTCCTAGAGACGTTGGAGTCCGGCAATAGTGAACCTGAAGGCTGGCTCACCGTCAACCCGTCGAACGCAACGTATTCCTCGCTTCTCGGTCTACCAATAGCTGGAATGGCGATCAGTGGTCAATTTACTTTCACCGTTGGAGAGTTATTACATGACTTTGATTTGCCCGCTTTTGGATCACGTTGACAGGGAGACTTTCAACTGGACTTCTGTGTTGAGTGAGGATTACCTGCTTACTCAACCATATAAGAACTCTTCATTTTCCCATGAGAATAATACCCGGAATGTCTTCGGCTTCTTCGTGGATAGTAAAAGCAACTTCTCGAGACCTGACGCCCTCTACCCTAACGAGTCGTTCTATTCAGCTGTATAGTTACTATATGTGCTTTTTGCATCCTAAGCTGACGGAGGCAACGGTGCAACCCTCGCCAACTGCTCCTTGACCCGATCGAGCGTGGAATTAAATATAACCTGTTAAGGTATATCCTGTGCAGTGACTCAAATGCGGCGGTCTACGTTTGGCCATCGACCATCTGACTATACTCCTTTACATGATAGATCTTCACGACTAAACTTCTGGGAAACCTGGGCAGATGCTGCAGGTGCATCTCTTCATCCGAACACAGCAACCCCTACAGAGTTATTCATCCAGAACGGATCCTTAACGGCAGCTTTTAACCTCGCTGGGCCAGGCATTTGCGGAAGTCAATCTGTATAAGCTTCCCGCCGAGGTTTTCAGTGAGCGGCTCTCTTTGTTGTGGAATACTTACTGGCAATGCAGCCTTGCACCTTGGGACCAGACCAATAATCTCCCAAGCAATCTAACGGAATTCTCTGATCAATTGAACTCGTCTGACCTGATCTTCAATGCAACCACCGCCAGCGTCACACAACTGCAGCCAGTCTATGTCTCTAACCACCTGTGGGCGATTATCCTATTGGTTGCCTCACTTGTACTGTTCATCTGCGCGATATATTGTGCTATCCTTAAGTACCGGACTGTGGCTCCTGATGTCCTAGGTTATGTGAGCTCCTTGACAAGGGACAACCCGTACGTACCACTGCCCGGCGGGGGCACTGCCCTGGATGGCTTAGAGAGGGCGAGGCTGTTGAAGAACATGAAAGTCAGGCTTCAAGATGTAACTCCAGGGGATCATCAAGGGCATATTGCGTTGAGAACTGATGAATGGCCCAACTCTGGAAAGCTCACAACTGACAGGTTGTATGCCGGCATGCCTCAAGGTGAACTCCTAATTGGGCGTGCGCGCTTCTGATGAGAAATATAACGAAGATTTTGCTCTTTCCCTCGTCATTTTGTAAACGATGACAGATGACCTACTTGCGCTAAGGGTAGTAATTCGGTCAGTTGGTAGAGCTAGTCGTATGCCAACCAAAACTGATTGTTCAGGCTGATCTTCGCCGCCATTCCGAATCTGGCTGTCTCGCTTGTACTGACGGACTTATACCGATTTCTCCTCCCGGGTGACGCTCTCGTTGAGCAGACGCACCGAGCGATGCCAGACGTCCAGAGCTTGATCAGTCTTGCTGCTAAATTTTTCAAAGGGGACTCACAACAAAGCTGTTCATCGGAATATCCTCATCCGATTACCTAGAGATGGTGCGTGAGACTACTAAGGGCAACTCACTGCTCAATAATTCTATGCTTGACAGAAGTACCTACAGTTTGTTCGTGCCATAAGAAAATAGTATCGGCAATGAGGTCATCTTGTGCGGCTGCTGCTGATTAAGAGGGCGGATGTTTATGTTTAGGGCGGAGACTGCGGCAACGCGCTATAGGCGGTTTTATAATTTATGAAACGGCGATGAAACGGTATTCCAGCTGCTGCTGGATCTTTCGGGGGGCATTTGGAGCGGCGTTCTTCTGGGTGTTTACTGTAAATATAGAAGGTGAAGGGTGAGTGCTACTGACCTGGCGGGTTGCTGGATCACCCTCGGTCACTTGGCTCGCCCGCTAAAGCGCTGGGTGAGCCAGGGGCAGAGTCTTGTCTTCTTTTGTGGCCAAGTCACTGTTAATCAACATAGAAGTAGATCATGTGTTGCAGGTCTCCGCTTGTAAAGATGCCTACTTCTAGGTAATCATCCGTCAACTTTTTGCACGAAATTCCTTGTGTTCAGACTTGAGCTAGAAGGACCAACCCCAAGACCGTTTGAAGTGGGGAAGCTAATTGCGGAGTCTTGGTTCCCATTGCTGATTGCATGCGTGCTCTGGGAAATATATCTGTGTAACGCCCAAGTGCTGGATCTGCTAAACAGCCCCCACAGCATCGTAAGATTGACTTTCAGCCGCACCTGTGGAAAGTCGTCTAGATCAAAGCTATCGTTGACAAGAAGCGATTACTTTCATTAAACTGGAACACAAGCTTCTGACGTGCTAAGACGAACATGGAGCATCACAAAGGCGGTCGATTCATTCTCCCCACCGCTCCGTCCCCTCCGATGTCATTCCGCCGCTATCGATCAGGCCTAGAAAGCACAGGATTTGACCGCAGCGGTGGTCTTTCTTCCGGGGGTCACCGTGTGCCCTCAAACCTAAGGCAGGCGCTTCCCCGTCGCAGTTCTTTCAGTGCTGGTCGGAGAACAACTCCAGCGTGGGATGTAAAATCTGGTGAAGGGGAGAACCGTCGAACCCATTTCACTATCAACCTTGGTTCAGCATGTTGAATTTAGGCGCTGTCGGCTTACGGCAGTCGCTTATCGGGGTTGATATCGGTGTTGGATGGTAGGCAGGGTTTAGGGTTTTCAGGGTTCAGGCAGGCACGGCGGGGCCTTATAGTTAGCTGGTTCCCACATTGTTCTTGGCTAGTTAGTCAGTCCTTATCGATATTTACAACAGGTTATGAGCCCGGTCAGCGCAAGGCGCTGCGGATTGACTCCGTCCATGCTGAGAGGACGTTAAAGACTATGCAAACAAGCCCTCTACGGAGGCAGTAACGGAAGCCAGCCCACAGAGGTGGCGTTTCAGTCACGGAAGCCCACAAAGGTGGCCATTCCACTTCAGAAGCCCTCCACGCAGAGGCATTACAGGCCTACAAGGCACTTATCGGAAGCCCACATAGGTGGCCATTCCACTTCAGAAGCCCTCCACGCAGAGGCATTACAGGCCTACAAGGCACTTATCGGAAGCCCACATAGGTGGCCATTCCACTTCAGAAGCCCTCCACGCAGAGGCATTACAGGCCTACAAGGCACTTATCGGAAGCCCACATAGGTGGCCATTCCACTTCAGAAGCCCTCCACGCAGAGGCATTACAGGCCTACAAGGCACTTATCGGAAGCCCACATAGGTGGCCATTCCACTTCAGAAGCCCTCCACGCAGAGGCATTACAGGCCTACAAGGCACTTATCGGAAGCCCACATAGGTGGCCATTCCACTTCAGAAGCCCTCCACGCAGAGGCATTACAGGCCTACAAGGCACTTATCGGAAGCCCACATAGGTGGCCATTCCACTTCAGAAGCCCTCCACGCAGAGGCATTACAGGCCTACAAGGCACTTATCGGAAGCCCACATAGGTGGCCATTCCACTTCAGAAGCCCTCCACGCAGAGGCATTACTTTGTAAGACGCATTGTGGATGCGCATTTTTGGTCTTTTGTGAGTCGTGTTTTGAACACGCAGTTTAGGGAATTATCTGTGGGCTTTTTGGGTCGAGATATGAGCTTTTTGGGAGGTTAGAAATTGGAGGATTTTCGGGAAGTTTTGGGAAGTTGAGGGAGCAGAGGGAGCCTCCAGCGAGAGGGAGTGTTGAATTTAGGCGCTGTCGGCTTACGGCAGTCGCTTATCGGGGTTGATATCGGTGTTGGATGGTAGGCAGGGTTTAGGGTTTTCAGGGTTCAGGCAGGCACGGCGGGGCCTTATAGTTAGCTGGTTCCCACATTGTTCTTGGCTAGTTAGTCAGTCCTTATCGATATTTACAACACAGCACGCCAGAAAATCGTCGACGAGGAACAGGGCCCGCAACCGTACTTCGGCCTTCGCGAAAAACCTGTGCAGACAGAGACCGATGACGTGCGCGCAACTCAAAGAGCCAATGTGAAAGACATCCACATAAGACGTTCTAGAAGAGCTATTGCTGAGGATGATGGAGACAACCCTATTATACTAACGACTAGCCCAAGTGAAGCGGAGGACGATGGTAAATATCAATCTGCCTATGCTCATTGGAGGTTTGTTCCGCCGCCTTATGCCTATTTGCAAATCACTGCATGCTCAATTTGATGCAGACACATGAAAGGCGATGAGTTCAGCTTTGACGGGTTCAAGGCCAGCTCCCTTTGTAACACCACTGTCTACTCAGCTAATCTCGCAGCAGATTCTGGCTCTTCAGACACCTGGCTTGGATGGTGATGACATAACTCTTATCTCCCGCGTACTAGACAAGTGGGGTTCTCAAAACGAGAAAAAAGGGGTAGATGGCTGCTTTTTGCAGGCCGGTGCCGTTCATTACGACGGCTTTGACCTCTCCCGTCAGAGCGGTGGCAACAAGTCTGCCACCTTCTTCTGCCTGCCTTATTTTTCTATCGATACGCCCACTCACATAGATCGTCAAAGAGCAAACGATAAGTCTCTGCATCCTGTCCGGACGCTGCTACAATGGCGATATCACTCAATTCCATTCAGAGATCGAGACAATCAGACAACGAAGCCGTGCAAAGGAGGGGTTTTGCGTGTACCCCAAATATGGGGTCTTATTGTTAATTCTAGTATGTTTTTGGTCTTGCAGACGCTTCAGTAACTTGAGCTGACAAGGTGTACTTGTGTGTTAGAACACATCATTACTGCAGCACCATTTCATCTTGCTAATCTTCAAGGGACGGCTCTTAGGATGGAAGCGGATAGTCACCATGCAGGATCTCCTTTGATACAATTCATCAGTATTGATGGAATCTCTCACTATTTTCCGGATGAACAGTGTATGACATGGTTTGTAAGTTCTGTCGTTGTTCACTCAACTCTTGATCCACATACACTCTTATTCTGCGACTGCAGCAGGATGTCTCTAGAGTTTTTATCTCAGCAGTACAGCGCTGATGTTCAACGCTCTTCTAGGAGATGATGGAGAAAGTTCAATCCACATTTGACAGACCCATAGACCTCACAAATTTCAACTTCTTTGCTGAAGTTACGTGGCCCACAGACGAGGTCGACTTAATCACTAGCTGGTCAGCAGTTATGGCTTCAGAGGATCGATTGCATGTCGTTTTACAGATGAAGAGCAAAGAATGGGAAGGAGATCAACGAAATATACGTACAAGGGACCGGAAAAACCACTACCTGCGTGAGCGGCCTTACCCAACATTAGGCTCTATACAACACTTTGGACGACGATCATCTAGGCCGTTACCTGTGCGTGTGCTTCAGCCCGACCGACTGAGTACTAAACAAAGCGGGCGAACCGAAACTAGTGTTATAGTGTACGATGACTCATTAGAGTTGTCAGACACGTTTTCGTCTCCCTCACCCGGCAGATCCTCTGAAAGTGGGAACTCAGACTTCGGTTCCGAAAATGAAGGGAGAAAGCCCTCAGATGTGATGAGTTATCCGCTGAATCAATCACTTCTAGAAAAGCAACATAGTAATCAGTACATGGAAGCTCAACTTGCTCTAGTCCCTTTCGATGTACATCAGGATCTTCCGAGGCACGAGGATACTGCGGCGTTCTCTGAGGAGCCGCTCAGACTGACCGAGCGGACTTTTCGCGAATCACAAATCACAGTAATTCCGGAGGCTTCAAGCGCTTACAAAGCATTCTTCAACGGCGAGAAGCTAGCCAGTCCTGGGTCATACAGACCAAGATATTTGATGAAAAATCGCGTTCGATCAGAACATGCTTCTGATCGAGGATGCTCTGGATCGAAATTCTTCGAAGAAAGTAGACTCGTTCATAGAGACGGCAATCCCCCTCAGAATCATAGACGACGAGACCTCCGTCTGATTTCCAGGACCATGAGGCATAAATCGGAGGACAACGTATTTGATAGAAAGAGGTATACTTATCAAAGCCAACGATACATAGAAGACGCGGAAGATCATAGTATATACTATATTCCAAGCAGATCTCCGACTCCCTCTCATACTGAGTCAGCTACCTCACGATCAGTGTCCATCAGATCAACACCTGGTACCCATGGCAAGACAAAGAGGGCAGAAATTGCCGAGGCAGCTGCCGGAGGCACAGAGAAAGCGACGAGGACCTATCAAGACAACGCAGATGTTGATGTGCTAGAGACTCCATTCACAAGTCAAGAAATCGAAGTCCCGCCAGTTTTTACATGGCCCACTGAATCACGTAACTTCCCGTGGGAACCCAGCCTTTGGATGAATCGCGATGAAGTTTTGGAAAACATTGTGAATGAACTAAGCAGAAGTCTTTCTAGGAGTACGCACGAGCGAGCAGCTTATCTATCTATTGCTGCATGTACACAGCAAGATGCAGAAGTTTTCACTCATTCAACTCACAATACCAGCAAGTTATTGAAGAGCAAGCAAAGATTTATGGAGAGGGCAAATCGCCTCTCAAATTTCTTTCTTCCCACATATTATGCGTCCAGCATTACCGGCAAATACTGGGGTTCAATGCTATCTCTGCTTATTGTATGTATACCCTCCGCAACCTAGGTTCTCTAACATTGATTGTGCATTTAGTTGAGTGATGAAGCGTGGGGCGTTGAGCTAATCAAACAATGCTCTCGGCAACTAAAAAACCTCCTAGAGGTCGCAGAAGAAATACGAAACGGAGTAAGGGGCAGCATTAGTTTGCAAGCCTCACCCTATCGCATTCCGGCGGCGCTGGTCAAGGCCTACCGGAGTATTGTGATGTTACTCATCACCGCCGTAACTCATCTACGAAAGCTCGCCACCACATCTTTGCCAAAGCTTTCGCTGAAGTGGCCCATACAGGAATACAAAGAAGAAATAGAAGACGTGGGTACTGATTGCTTGCGAATGATGCAAGAGGGAAAGGATCAGCTGATGCGGATGATTCACACAAGAGACTTTACGGGCAGTATTAGTTACGAGCCCGTTAGCACTGAAGCGATGGTGGCGAAGGTGATGGAAAATGCCCTACAGGGGACCTCAGCACCGCAATATCCTGATCTTTCCGAGGCTTACACCAACTTTGTCATGGATTTGGTAAGCGAGACCTTGCCCTGTTCGCAGCACTGGGCATGGGCGCTGACACCTTGAGCTCGTAGGAACTTCTAGTCCGTGAAAAGCCCAAACGACGGTTACTTAAAGATATACATAACACAATAGAGCAGCTCGAGGTGATCGATCTTGTTCTACTGGATCAGAAAAAAGCATTATTAGACTACCTGAATCTGCTAGAAGGTTCTAAAACCGTAACTAATCCCCTCCTATCGTCTGTGACTGTACGAAACATCGAGAATGCCGAAGCAAGAAGACAACATTTCCTTGAACTAAAGTGGCGAGCCTCTGATCTTGCCCGGCAGGTATGCCCCATTTAAGAAAACGTCTTGATGCACTATGTACTAAGTAGCCGCCCAGCTCGTGCAAAGTTTGGAAGTCTTGAATGATGATCACGGCAAAGCAATCCTCGTCTTCACGATAGTCACGATTGTCTTCCTTCCGATGTCGTTCGTAACAAGCCTCCTGGGAATGAACACCAGCGATATTCGAAACATGAACAGTGATGAAAAGCTGTTTTGGGCAATCGCCATGCCTCTCACAGTATCTGTCACTGTCATAGCGCTAGGGGTGGGCTTCCAAGAAACCCTCCGGCAGCGCCTTGAGAATCTATTTTCTAGAAGTGAAAAGAGGAAGATCTTTTAAAGCAAGCATGGTGGAGCGACCCCTGTGAGCTTCTTTATGAAACACCGACTGGCATGCGTGCCCGCACCATAATATCAAACCGGCGAATCATCATGCAGTCTATAAGATTTAAGTGATCCAAGCGGACTCATTTAATCTCATCGCTAATATAAACAACGCCTCTGCAACACATTTGCAAGCGGTCTACATCTTTCAATAGGATATGAAATTGAGAAGAGTCGGAAATAGGAACGGGAAACATGCTCAAACATAACCCGCCATAAGGGATTCGAGGAAAACTAAACGCCACTGGGCACGCTTCGCTGAACCACACTGAGCAGCTATCGTGCAACTTGTTCATCACGGCACAATCAACTCCCTCTTATCTGTCACCTCTATCCCCAGTGTGGTCTCCCATATCCCCTTCTTTCCATACGCTCGCCCTCAAACCCACCATGACTTCGTCCATAGCTCGGTGCATGTTGACTCCCGCCATGTCTACTTCCACCAGCAGCGCCTTCGCCACGATGACTCGCTCGACCGCTTCCACCGTGTCTGCTCCCACCGTGCCTGCTCCCGCCGTACCTGCTTCCGTCGTGCCTGCTCCCGCCGTGTCTGCTCCCGTCGTGCCTGCTCCCGCCGTGCCTGCTTTCGCCGTGCCTGCTTCCACCATGTCTGCTTTCGCCGTGCCTGCTTCGGCCATGATGACTAGCTCGACCACTTCCACCGTGCCTACTCCCGCCATGTCCATCCTCGTCGTACTCACCCCGGCCGTCGTCCTGAATATAATACGGATCACCCCGGCTGTCGTCCTGAATATAATATGGATCATTCTCCGGGCCCCGTACTCTTTCAAACCCTCGGTCGCGTCCACTACGTGCACGATCAGCAAGCTCCAGTTCCCAGCGCCGATCGTTGTCCAACTGCCGAATGCGCGCTCGCAGCATCCTGTTGTGAGGGGTATTCCTCATTCGGAGGTTGGATTGGCCGGAGCCCATTTGTGCGGTGTATTGTATTTTTGTGTTGGAGTGCCAGTTGTAGATAATGTTTAATTGGGAGATGGATAAGAATCTCACAGATCGTCAGGGAGGATAAATAAGAAAAGAAGAGGAAAAGGTGGTGGTTGCGAAGGCAGGTTGACTTATAGACTAACAGAGTGCATGAGTCCTTGATAGACCATGACTCAGAGACCGCATTCATTCACCATCAAGATGTCCGCGTCTCAGGGCTGCGGCCTGTAAAGGCATGCTGTAAGAAGAGGAATGATGATAATAGCAGAATAAAAGAAAAGCCACAAGACAAAACCCCACAACCCAGCAACCCCCGCCCTGGTCGCTGCAAACCGCACACCGCCCACCTCCCGCCCCGCCCAACCCACCGCCAACCATATCCAGAAATACCCCCTCCCACCCCAAGTCCCGATCCCAACCAACACAACCAGCTCCAAAGCCCAGTCGGAAGCACAAAATCCAATTCAGCAGACAAACCACAGGGCATACAGTCCAGGCGACCCCCGCGCTCAGTAACCGAACAAGAATAATGTACCTGAAATAGTCAGAAAATCATGACTGACAAGACCACAGACATCCGAGCATGAGGAGTTTTCAGGGGTCTCACAACCCCTTTGGATGATAGTAATCTCGGGGCCGGGTCAGGGCGTGACTCTCTCATTGTCCTTGGGAGTTGGATCTCTGGACTTGGTGGACGAAGGACTGGATGCAATAGCGGAACAAGAACAGAAGAAGAGCAGATAACGAGTAGAAGAGATAGCAAAACCAGAGGCACACAGCTGATTCCCAACAGCACGTTTCCTCTATCCACAACCAATCCCATACTCCCCCCCCAAAAAGGCAAACGCCCATGTAAATGCCCCACCACCCCTCCAAAAGACGCCCGCAAATGCCACCCCACCCATCTCCTGTACCACCTCCTACCACCCCTCTTCCACCCACCCCGCCCTCAAGCCGGAAACTCATCCTCCAACGTCAACCTCGCCATAACATTCATACTCAGCAACTCCTGCATGAGCAACTTCGCCGCATAAGGAATCGTCATCTTGACGACCCCCTTCGTACTCTTGCACGTCTGGCACCACCCGTGATACCCCATCAACCCGCATTTCTCGCAGACATCCACCTGATGCGCATCACTACTCAGCATCAACCTCTCCAACAACAGCTGACTAGCACCATACGCGATCAAACAATCCCGCTCCATCTCCCCCAGCCGGAGCCCACCGTCCCGAGACCGACCTTCAGTGGGTTGGCGGGTAAGAATGGCCCGTGGACCCCGAGACCGTGAGTGCATCTTATCCTGAACCATATGCTTAAGTTTCTGGTAGTAGATCGGACCGAAAAAGACATAAGCCGGTAAACTCTCGCCCGTAATGCCGCTGGTGACGAAGTCCTTGCCGGAATAATCGAAGCCCTTCTCGATGAGGACTTCGGCCATATCCTCGACCTTGCTGCCCCCGAACGCGGTTCCGTACTGCAGGTTGCCAGACATGACGCCCGCCTTGCCGGAGACGAGCTCCAGCATTTTGCCGACGGTCATACGGGAGGGGAAACCGTGGGGGTTCATGATGATGTCGGGACAGACGCCCTGGTCGTTGAAAGGCATGTCGGCTTGGTTGGCAATGATACCCACGACACCTTTCTGGCCGTGCCGGGAGGAGAATTTGTCGCCCACTTCTGGGCGTCTGGTCTGCCTCGTCTGCACCTTGAGCAGCTTGTAGTCGGACTCAGTGACGGATATCATTACTTTGTCGATGTAGCTCGGATCCGGAAGACGGTAGGTCATTGGCGTGTCTCGAAATTCGTTACTTCCGTAGTCAGAACCAAGTCCGCTGGCGGCTGTATTGAGGGGGGTCTGCTTGTTGATGTAAACTTCGCCCGCGCTGACTTTCTCACCAACTTGAGCCAGGCCATGATGATCGAGGAGGGCGTGCTTTTTGATGGGCGCACCATTTTCTTCGTGGCGATCACCTACACGGTCTTCGGTACCATTAGGGTATTTACGCAGAGTGGTAGCGTACTTCCTGAAGACTTGGCAACGGCCAAAACCGCGGTCGCAAGATGCTTTGTTGAGAACAAGGGCGTCCTCGATATCGTAGCCCGAATAACTCATGACGGCAACAGTGGCGTTTTGTCCGGCCGGTAATTTGTCATACTTGATCAACTCTATCGTCCGTGTCTTGACCATTGGTTTCTGTGGATATACCATAAGATATAACAAGGTGTCGATACGTAGAAACTGGTTCTGTGCAATGGCGCCTATGGCTTGCTTGCCCATAGCACATTGGTAGGTGTTTCGAGGTGATTGATTGTGGTGCGGATAAGGGATAAGGCCAGCAACAGCTCCCAAGATGGTGAAAGGTTCGATCTCCAAATGAGTTGTCGTCTCGTTGATCTCATGCTCGTACACAGCAATATTAGAGTCGTTTTCCTCATTGACGTCCAGATATTCGACAAGACCACGAGCGAGGAAGTCGTCAAACTCCATTGTCCCATTCCGCATCGATTTCAGATGCCTAGATGTGACCTTTGACTTGGATTTCTCGACAACGATGAGTGGCCGGCAGATGCGTCCTTCATCTGTGGCAATGTGCACTGCGTTGTGGTGATGATTGATAAATATGCTAACAAACTCGGAGACACGACCCATACGACGAAGCCTCCGGAAGCCGTTGAGGAACTGTTTGGGTTGGCGGGTCAACGCTATTGGCGTGCCGTTGGTGAAGATAATATATGCACCATCTCCATATAGATCCTTGCCATTGACCGCAGCTATATCGAGTGCTCCAAGGACGAACACTAACTTTCGGACCGGTGCTTCTTCGTCGTCCGTAGTGATATGCGTCATCAAAGCCAAGTTCTTGACAAGACCGCAGGCCTCTCCTTCAGGGGTGTCGGAGGGACAAAGCATTCCGAATTGTGATGGCTGCAAAGCTCGAGGACCACTGACTTTACGGGTCTTTTCGAACTGACTGGTGATCCTAGTCATCATGCCTAACGCGCTGATGTAGCTAAGTCGACTTAATACATGCGTAACACCTGCCCGCTCCATCCTGAACCGTTTCAAATTCCAGTTCCCGGTAGAAATGGCTCGATTCATGCCCTGGGTGATGTGATTTCCATGAACCTGCATGACCGAGTAGGCATCGAACTCTTCGGTTCGGACGGGTTTCTTCAGGACCTTGTCGATATTGAGCTTGATATCGTGGTTAAACTTCTTGAAAAGATCCTCAAAAAGCAAGGATAGAAGCTGTCCAGCCAGCTCCAATCGTTTGTTTCCGACGTAATCCCTATCATCAACCAAGCTGGGATCATGACTCGCCATAAGAACCCTCCGGACCATGAACGCGACGTACAGGGCTTTGGGCCGGAAGTTGAGCCCCTGGACTGGGACATGGGTGATGATGACCGAAGCTATAGCTTCTAGTGCTTCTTGTGCATGATTTCTTCGTGGCATACCAAAACCAATTGGTTTCCTGGTGATTTTGATCCGAGCACCAAGGTACTCCAATGCCTGTTGCTGTGTGTACACACCAAGCTTGGCACACTCCTCGAAATTGACAGAGAATTGATCCTGGTAGATGGCGTCTGTACCGGCAACCAGAAACAGTATCTCATGATCTGAATCAACACCCATGGCCTTAAACATGAGTACAATTGGAATGTCTTCGTTCAGAACGTTGTGCTTTAGATATATTCGGTCTTTCTTCAGCAGAACGTAACTTTTCGACTTTCGTTCGTGGGTTGAACTACAGAGAAGTCAGTAATTGGATGGAAGCCATGGTCATTATCCCATCGGTACCTGGTAACGGATGCCTGCACAATGTCTTTCTTAGGCTCCGCCTCTACGATCACTCGATTCTTGCTCAACTGCTCCTGGACCAGAATAACCTTTTCCGTACCGTTGACAACGAAATATCCTCCCGGATCAAGAGCGCATTCGTTCAAGACCCCCATGTCCCTTTCGCTCTTGCTCGATAGCACGCATTTCGAGCTTCGAAGCATAATTGGCAGGCGACCGATGGTGATTCCTTTTCTTCTGATCCTGCTTTTCCCCCGTGAATATTCCAAGTCGACCATGATCGGCGCCGCATATGTCATGTCACGGAGCCGGCACTCATTCGGCGTAACTGTAGATTGCCATTCATGCCGAGAGTTCTCGATCATCCCTTCGTCGAGACGGCAGGGCTTTCCTACGTAGATATCTGTGTAAATGAGGTAGAAGTCTGGAGACACATCACTAAGGATTTTCTGATTCGCCTTGACAATCTTCTTGAGTTCGACTTCGACGAAGAAATTGAAAGAATCAATGTGTTGCTTGACTAGTCCTTTGACTTTGAGGAAAGCTGGCAGGAGGTTCCATTTGTCCTATGTTGCATCAGTACAGACTTAGCCAGTACTATCATTGCCTCTGTGTACTCTACCTTGGCGGTATTGATAGGTTCGGTCAAGGACTTGCCACCATAGAATGGTTCGAGTAGAGCATCGAAACCCTAGATGAAACATCAGAGGCAAGCAACCGTGAGCACGGTAAGAGGTTTCGTACGTCATCTTGACCGGTCCTCTTTGGTTTGGGCTTCTCCTGTTGGTCGGGTGTATTTGTTGACGCTTCATCTTGAGTGGCTGTCTTTTTGGACTTGCTTTCTGGTTTTGTCCTCTTCCTTGGAGGTTTCGCCGTTGGCTACGTGGGAGCATCAGTGATGTGCCTTCGCGAGAAAGAAGAAATGGACCAAGTACCTCTGCAGGAGCCAGGGAGCCCGGTGGGACCTCCACAGGTCCTTGGGGACGCTTGCGTGGAGGCATGCTGATTACTTCGTGGTTGCCCACGACTGAAGCATCGAATTTGGCCCCAATCAGAAAGTTGTTCCGCATGTCGCATGAGTTATTCCGGTGAACCAATCCGGTGTCGTCGTCACTGTCCCGTGTGCCACTGACGGCAGGTACCGGGACGATTCCGCAGCGCTACTCAGCGCTACTCAGCCTACTCCGCTACCTATCGGAGTAAGGTACCTTACGGTACCCGTGCTACCTCCTCTAGAGCCTAAGGTAAGGTAGAACCGCTGTGTCGGCTAAAGAAGACGCCGAACTAGCGCGATAGGTGGACCCCTAAAAGGCCAACCTCACCGCCGTTTGTGTGTGGGGTCGCCAGCTCTCGGCCTCGCCTCCGTGCCTCCGGATTATTATCGACTATCTATGGCACAGCAAAGGTATCCGCGCGTTGTAACAAGCGGATTCGTGTGTGAACAGACAGCCCCGTCTCACCAGCTCTCTCATGTAACCGTTCAGGCAGACATACATGCGGCACTTGTCTACCGCACATATGGCATGGGGGGACGGACCCTGATCGTATCTCAGGGGGTGGGGGTTCCTGCCCCTACAACCAATCCTCACGAACATCTTTGTGTACCTCTACTTCAATGCTTGTGCCGCGAAAATTGAAGGCTATCGCGCAAGCCTATCATGAGCTTGGTCGAGCCAAAGGAATGATACACCATCGACCTCACGCTGTGTGGTGTTCCTGTGTGGTGTGCGCCTTCAGGTAACAACAATCGGCCCACTCAGATAAAGTGGGTGTTATTTGCGGCGGCGCCTCAAAGCGGAGGCGAATTATCCGTACCCATGTGGGATGGGGGCAGGGAATACAAGGAAGTTGATCCTGGTGTGGGCTGGATCGGTATGATACCATGTCCCCCGACCTCGTGCAACGAAATCAAGTCCAAAAAGGACTCCCCAAGTTTGGGAACGGGGCGTGGAATCCGGGGTAGACGAGACAATCTCATTCTTCTTTATCGAAAGCGACACGCATACCACGCCACAGTGGAATTGCGCTGTCTTCTGACTGATGAAAGGGTTGGGAGGCCCTTTCGGAAGGTTAAATTGCTAGGACGCCCACTGCTTAGCTCTGCAGACCAGGCGGCCCAAAGCGCCAAAGATCGACGTGCAGTTCGGTGTACCCTGCTCGCTGTGCGTGCTACCTCGTACTGCCCTTGAAACCCACCTCCACCTCGTTCTTGTTGTGCGGCGACTTCATGCTCTCCATCTTCGCCACCGCTTAGATCCACCTCTGTATTTGTACCATGGACACCTTCACATAGCTGACGTATTTATACCATTCTGGGGAGAACTTTGCACGTGTGCAGGTGCCCGCGAAAGACGCCAGACTGCAGGGGTTCGCAGGTCGAGCCGATGCAAACTGGGCCTTGGTCTTGAGGCCATTGCTGCACCACAGAGCCCATTCGAAGGCACCAGCCTTCCATCATCGATCGTGAGTACCAGGAGATACTGCTACCTGCTTCTGACTTGTCCCTTCTGGGCTGTGCTATATCTCCCTTCAACGCCTTGCTGCATCCTCACCGCCCGACTCCACTTCGGGAGCCCTGATGACTCGACCTAGAATCCATCAAGAAGCTGACTTCATCGGACGCATTGACAGATCACTATGGCCTCCACCAATAGTCTTAGTAGTCGTCTTGAGGAGCTACGCTCTCGCAACCCTCAGTCCCCTCCTAGAGATCACGCATACTCAGGTTACAATACACCTTCTCGCTATAGCGGAAGCTTCATGCCTTCCCATTCTCAGCCCTCCAACGATACACGTGCAAGTCTCCAACGGCGTTTCACAACAGACTTGAGCAGTCTCAACATGCCCATGTTGGCACCCATTGGCCAGCAGCCGCAGCCTGCTCCTCCGACAATAGACAGCATCGACATGTCCTCCACTGTAAGTGTTCTTTTACTTCTCACAATTACACTCGTCCCTACGTAGTATCTAGCGCAAGACTTTTGATGCTAGTCTTCATTCACTTCTCGATCTTCACTCGGCTCTCGTGCTGACTTTGAATCGATGCAGACTTTCCATAAGGTCCAGCTTGTAAGCCACCTCGCTCCCAGCTCGTGTCAACCTTCATACCGAGTCATTCCGATCCATCTCCTTTCTTACTGACACATCCCAGCTTGAAAAGAAACGACTTGAATACGAGTTGCTAAGGGAGCAGCGGAAAAGGTTCGAAGCCGAGCTCGAGAAGTTCAACCTACAACAAGCCCGCGAGAAGCAGGAGCTTGATAAAATGGCACAAGACCTACGAGGTATCAATTTGGTCGCTGGGTATCAAAGCGAGCCTACAACGCCCCCGGAATACCGAGACCACGTCTTTTCGTCTGGATTCCCTCGTCCGAACCGCTTTTCGTCCTCAAGCTTGGTTTCGCCGCCTGGCTTGAACAATCGTAGCAGTCGCTCTGGCTCGCAGCTTACTTCACCGCCTTCGGAACAAATTTTGGTATCCCAGAACCATGGCAAAACGGACAAGCTACCTTCGAAATCCGTACCAGGCTCTAGACGTGGGTCAAATGACAAAATCATTGTGTATATGCCTGACAATACCACTGCTGAGCAACGATCTACGATTGGGTATGTCCAGCCTTGATGTCCCACCATTCATCCGTTCCCCTCAATCAGCTATGAAGTACTTGGAAATCGTGGCTCTATCGTCCCGCTTCTCGGCTCTCATACTTCCTTTCACCCCAACGTCAAGCTCCCTCCATGTTTACCGCGTGAATGAGAGATGACTTCGAAAATGAAGCTCCAAGTCCTCGATTTTATTGTTTCACAGCCAAAGCTTCGCAACTACCTCCGCAAACATGACGCTAATCCTTGGTAGTTCCAATCGCTATTCAATGCCAGTCACCGGCTTGAAGGCACGCGACCGAGACAACGGCGCCGAATATTCCTCAGCCTTGGGCATGGGACATATCAATACCACAGGATTCCTCTTTGGTGATGACGATGAAACCGCGAAGAAGGAATCTGCTACCTCCCCAGACGTGAACAGCTACCTTCAGATGAACGCAACGGATGATAAATTTCCAATACTCGTGCGGCGTGATGACTACCCGGGCTTGGTAAGCTTTCGTCCTGTAAGACAAATGAGGACTACAGCTGACTGCTCCTCATAGCTGTCTGCATCTTCGGCCGCTTTAGATCTAGCCCTCTCCCAGTCTCCTGGTCCGGACTCGCAGAGTAACGGCTGGACTCCATTTGCTCGTCACCGGCCCTCACAACAAAGCCTCCCACAGAACGTCTTCCAATCACAACAGAACAACGTTCACAACGATGGGTTGTCAAACAATGGCTTCCAGCAGAGCCGAGATGTGGTGGATGAAACTCCTAATACTGGACGCCAGCTGCAACGTCGATCGATGGAAGCGACTTTGGCAACTCTGGCGCAAAAGAGTGTGCCTGGTCACGCCATCCAGAACGCAATAGCTCCGACAAGACCCACACTAGCAAACATGCAATCCTCGTATTCGACGAACGATATCCCCACCACGAAGACGACTTATGGCCATGGACCTACTATTACACCCCCGAAGACCCACGCGCAACAACACTTTCATAATCACAACGCGAGTCTTGGTCGTATACCGCCGAATGCGTTGAACAATCGTCAAAGTCGCGAGCTTCCAGGCGGTGACGCTCGTCGAGAAGAGCAAACCAATGGGTATCAAGCTTTTCAATCGGGCTTACAAGCCAGCGCTGCACCATTCGGCCCATCACCAACCATGCCTGCGCCTGCCGAAACCATTCCTAACCCCGTGAGCCCTACTGCCATGTCTCCGTATGCGAATCCGTCGTACTATGGAGGTTATGGAGTCCAGTTGATGAACATGGGAATGACTCCGATGAACATGGCGAATCCAATGGCCTTCAACAACCATATGCAGGCTTACCAGCAACAGAGCCATTTTGCAGCATACCAACAATATGGGAACCCTGGACGCTTTCATGACAGCCAAGCGCGCATCATGCAGCAGAGACGTGCACAGAATGGCGAAGGTTTGTTGAATGCAAACTCCAGTAAATTTACAGGCTGATTGTCTTGTAGAGAACGCTCGCTTCACCAATGTGAAACTGGAACATTTGCAGGGTGAAATCTATGCGCTATGCAAAGACCAACACGGATGTCGCTACTTGCAGAAAAAGCTAGAAGAGCGTAACCCCGAGCATATTCATCTTATCTTCACGGAGACGAATGAGCATGTAGTAGAACTAATGACTGGTAACTCCATCTTTCTTTCATTCTACTATCCACGGCTGCTGATGAGTTTAGATCCTTTCGGTAACTACCTCTGCCAGAAATTGTTGGAGTACTCCAGCGAGCAGCAGCGTACGGTTCTGATCAACAACGCCGCACCACAGATGGTGAAGATTGCCTTGAACCAGCATGGTACACGTGCTTTACAGAAGATGATCGAGTTCATTACTACCCCTGAGCAGGTACGCAAGACCCTTCTCCTCCTGCTTGAAATGACCGACCGGCTGACATTCTATTAGACTCAGATGATAATCTATGCTCTCCAGGACAGAGTAGTGGAGCTCATACAAGACTTGAATGGAAATCACGTTATCCAAAAATGCCTCAATCGTCTAACTCCGAAAGATGCTCAGGTTCGTTATGCTCTCATAGCCTGTGGCAACCAGCTAATATAGTGCGAAGTTCATATTTGACGCCGTTGGCAACAACTGCGTGGTTGTCGGAACTCATCGCCATGGATGCTGTGTTCTGCAGCGCTGTATCGATCATGCCTCTGGCCATCAAAAAGCCCAGCTTATCAGTCAAATCACCGCCGATGCTTTTGCTTTAGTGCAAGATCCATTTGGCAACTACGTATTGCAATATATCGTTGACCTTGCTGAACCTGCCTTTACGGATCCGCTGTGCTATATCTTCCAAGGCAGTATACCATCCCTGTCGAAACAGAAGTTTAGCTCCAACGTCATCGAGAAATGTCTTCGCGGCGCTGACACGAATGTTACGCGCGTTATGATCGAAGAGATGCTAAATGCCAACGAGCTCGAGAAGATGCTTCGCGACTCTTTCGCAAACTACGTGGTCCAGACAGCTTTGGACTATGCAGATCCTGAAACCAAAACTCGTCTGACTGACGCTATCCGTCCGATTTTGCCAGCGATTCGTCAAACGCCATACGGGCGCCGCATTCAGAGTAAGATCATGGTTGCCGACGGTCAGGGTCGGCTCAGCGGCATTTCCACGCCGAATGATATGTCTTCCCCCGGCCAGATCGCATTGGGGAGGCACAACAGCGTGACATCATCTACGAATCCTCATCCAGCGGCGACCGCTAACGGTCTAAAGACAATGAATGGCAGCTACGCCAACCCTCATCAGGTCAACTACCAAGTTAACGGCGCCATGACAACAACCTCGTTCATGCCGTCTACCATTGCGTCAGCCTCAGCACATTCACAAAACCTGAGCAACGGCTCCTCTAACTTCAGCCAGTTCAGTGCGGGCAGTAGCCAGAACTCTGTACATCACTCCATCCAAAACTACGGCCGCGCCCAGCAACCAGAAGGCTTCAATTACTTCTGAATGATCCACACATCTAAACCTACAATCTAGCAACACTGTACTGGACACGACGAAACGAATGTTATGCTACTACGGCCAATAACGACACCATATGCATCAGAGATATTTGCAATGTCACAGTACCTATCTGCAGACCAATGACCCGTTTGCATATCGCTCTGCACCTCCAAACCCATACGTCTCGAGTCATTGATCGCGAGCTGCACCATCCGTATCGTCGTGCTCGTGTCTCTGCGCTCCGAAGTATCACATTCTGCACTGCAGGGGTCCAGCTTTCTTGTTTCGAACGAGCAACTTATTACCTTCATGTATCCATATCCATTACATAAGAAGCACCCTCTTCTCTTCCTGAATCTGCAAACTTCCCAAATTCCCACAGCTTTTTGCCGAAAATCACGAACCGTGATCTCTTTCTCTTTCACCAGCCTTCAACATTTGCACCAGGTAATTCAGAGGATATCTACACCACCTAAGTGAGCGTCTCCGGGCATCACAAAGCTTCTGATCCGCTGGCTATCTTCTCTGGCTCTTCTAGATCTTTGATTGCATATGCGTCTTTCTTTCGGTTCACGAGCACACGATCAGGCAATATGGCCACCTTGCTTGAGGGACATTGTGGTCGCTGAGACTGTTTGTATGTAGCATTAGCATACCATCCTATCTGTTATTTAAATCCAACGGATGACTACTGTAAATGCAGCCCTATGACCTGTGATATCGCTCATAATGCTCGAGAAATTTTCCCTCGCATCCAGTTTCTCTCTCAATAGACGGCTCAAGCGTTTGCTGCCACGCGTATGTCAGACAGGCCCAAAGAGGTAGGAGGAAGCCAGATGAACATTGAAAACCGAATGCTAACGACGGCCCCGTCATATTACTTGAGGGAGGAGGATGGGTGCAATTGTCCAGCGCCGGTCGAGCGGCTGTTAAATCATGTAGCACCTTCTCAAATTGAGACCGCTAGGAGGCGAGTATAGCTGGTTTTAAAAAAAGGCATACACCATCTCTTTCCTTACGACAGACAGATAGTAGATGAAATGAAAGACGGTAAGAGGTTAATGGAAGATAGACAGAAGATGAGATAGAAGACAGATCAAAGAAAAGTTAATGGACGGATGAAATAAGAAGTAGAAGACGGAGTAGAAGAGGAGTAAAATGTAAGCAGCAGAATTATAGCATTAAGAGATGCTATAACGGAGGCACAGTTAGAGTGGCCCTCGTCATGGACCTTACATAACCTAAAACGTCACGAGCTACACCTTGAAACTCAAGTATGGCACCGGATATCGTGCAGATGAATTGGTCCTTATAGAACGACACTCCGGAATCTTGCATAAATACCCTCTATCCGGATTTTAGTTATTGGTAGCACATATTAGTATCTATTTACCCCCATTTGATGCTTCGATTTCCCCGACACCTTCCCGCTCCCTCTCAGCCTTGACTTTCGCATCAAAGTCCCGCTTGACCACCGCGATTTCCTCCACTAGGGGATTGGATAGAGCGTCCATGGCGGCGTCGATACCGGCTTCGTTTTTGTTCAACCCTCTTCCCGACCCGAGATGCTGATTGTCCCATCCCCATCCCGTGAGATACGCGCCGACGGAAAACCAGACCTTGCCTTCCTTGTCGATTCGATCGGGTGGTCTTTCCTCCCGGTAGTGCAGCTTGATACCCTTGCCCAACAGCTTCTTTGCCAGGTCTTGTTTCGCCATAGCGTTTGTGTGTGCGTGGACTGGTATGTCCATTTGCATGAGCTTGGGCGCCCAGAGTTCTGTCAGCCAGTTTTCCACTGTGGCGAAGCCGTGGGTGGAGTCGGATAGGACGACAGCGGCGACGTAGGCTTCGAATACGTCGCCCATTGTTTTGATCCATGTCTTGCCACCGAGTGCGGTCGTCGGAGGTATCTGGGTCCGTTTCTCGAAACCATAGGCCACCGAGTACTGAGCAAGTGTCTCGTTCTTCACAAGCATCTCTCGAACCTGGGACAGTCGTCCTGCGGGTAGGTGCCAGAATCGAGAGTAGATAAGCCGCGTTGCGATGATCTCGATGTATGCGTCGCCTAAGAACTCCAGCCGGTCATAGCTTGCATCAAAGGTCGCTAGCTTCGGAGCCCCGATTGTGCCCTGGTGCTTAAACGGTAGATCTGCTAGCGATTCGTCTTTGATGGGTGGCAAGCTGGGTATCCTCGATTGCGGTGAGCCTTGCTTTTCGGATGCTTGTGGAGGTGCAGAACTGCTGTACGGTGGGAGGGGATTCAAAGATGTTGTGTTGGGGTAATTCCTGTCTAAGGCAGCACGAGGAGAATCCAACGACTGCTCCGAACGAGGGACTTGTCCTAGGTTCGATGCAGCCACCATATGCTCGACCGGTGCACGTCTTCCAGTGTGCTCCTCTGCTGGTCCAGGACCTTGCTTCAAGGATCCCACGGGCTTGGGATGCCGAGCATTGGTCTGACCGCGTCCATGATGATTGTAGTCGTGTCTCGTAGGTAAAGAGGTGTTGTAAGTGGCATGATAGTCACCAGTAGCAGGATTTCCCTAGACACATAAGCCTCAGATTGATCCAAATACCCAAGAGAAGGAAGCGTTACCCCGTCTGCGCCCTTTCTCTTCTTCTGGGAAGATACGGCATCCGCGCCGTTGCCTTCAAAACCCCGCTTCTTACCCATTGCGTGCTTATTTATCCCATAATTCATCCAGTAGGACCCAGATGAAGCTCTACGTGGAATTAGAATATTAGTTATACGCAAGCCTTGGCCTGCACAACGAAGTGTTGCGGTTGTCACTTAGAGTAGTTAAATTCAAAGCTCAAGTCTCTGCATAACACTAGCGTATAATAATGACGGCACAAAGCGAAAATTATGCAAGGGACGAGCCCATCTCTACTCCAAGTCGTACAGCCCAACTTTCGAAGATCCAGCAATTGTTCCCAGACTCTACGAATGAGACACAACAATGGCGGTGGCAAGGTCCCGAATACTGGACTTGATGAAGGTAAGGCAATTCAGCAATGACTTTCGAAGCCCTTTCTCATGACGAATAGTTACAATGCCGCATCTTCTCCACGACCTTCAACCCAGAGCGGTTAAGAACCGGTAACAAAGTGCTACGCCAAAGGCTGAGAGGACCCGCAATGGCGGCCTACTATCCAAGACGAGTTGTCACCTTCCGAGATCTACAGAAAGCATACCCTGATCTAGAGACGTGGGACGAGGAAGAAGAGGACCGAGTAGAGGCGATCAGAGTGTACGGGCATTCCCTTCATACACTATATGACCAGCTGTTAACTACTTCTATAGAGCCAAACAGAAAGGGAAAGGCGCGCCGAAAAAGAAGAAGAGTGCAGAAGGTGGATCCACCCTGGGCAGTTTCTACCTTCTCAATACTAGTGCTGACTGTTTTGCAGAATCCAAGAAGTTCGCTGGCAAGAAAAAGAAGTCCGTTGTTATAGAACCGAAGGCCTAGATACAGAGATTTGGCCCCCGGTGCTTTGCTATGTTGGCTTGGTACGGAATGTTGGCGTTCTCGTGGTGAAATGCACAATAGCGGCATGGTGGGAGTTTCGGTGTTTTCTGTGGATACCTGCAGTATCGACGGCTTCGGTGTCGTATTCGTTGTAAGCAGTGGCATCTTCGAGCCTCCATGCCGACGGGTATGGAGACGTTAAGTACGGTCAGATCGGTGGTCCTTGGATCAATCAAGGCATCTCTTGGAATTAAGCAAGTGCCGACTCTCACGTAGAACATAAAAAGTGTGCAGCATAAGTCATGAATACAAAGGCGGATTGGTATATTGTTCTTATTCTATCCTTCTTCTTCCCTTCTTCTATCTTTCTTGTATGCTTCCTTTTGCTTCACCACTCTTGTCTATATTCGTGACTTATGCTACACACTCTTACTGCACTGTGTGCCAAAGGTTTTGCTCGAAACTCTGCATTCGTATTGCTATTACTGCAACATAACAGAATCGGCCTACCATATATGATTGGTCTCATGTAAAAGACAGACAACGGCACGTAGACTAAATATAAAGCAACAGTCAGTGTCCTACACTTCATGACACTGTAGTCTTGCAACAAATTGTGCTGAGCACTGCTGAGGGGCGCCTTGTCCAACTCGGTATGCTCTCCATAGTGTTCGACTGGCTTAGTTTAATCGTTCAGAAGGAAGACAGGAAGACTTAATGTAGGGTCCTCCGTCACCCGTGATGATTTGTAGTTCTAGTCATGTCGCTACAACTGCAACTCCAGCACCCATAACCTGAGCGTGACTGGTGACTAGCCACGCTAGCTTACACGCCGTTGGCTGTTTTATAAACGGAGCTCTGTAATTAACACTAGCGCTGAAATCGCTTCGCTCCCGCTTCAACGACAACTGCACCTCGTCTCTGTCTGCGATTCATCAGCTCCTACCTCCTTATGAACATAGCGATACCCTCCTTCTTGCGATCTCATCCGCCAGGTTCTTCATAGCCATCACTAGTCAATTCTTCGGCCTGATTGTAGCGCAGCTCTGCGCGCCTCCTGCCCAACATGCCGTCTGCGGTTAAGCCGTCGAAGAATCAGATGAGGAGGGCGAAGAAAAAGGCAGCAAAGCAAAATGGGGTAACTAGAAGACTTTGTATCTGCGGAATACTTGCTGATTGCGCTTCAGGGCACTTCCGCTCCTGAGCCTGCTGGCGAATCGGACATCAAAGAAGAAGAGGTCGCCAAAAGCGATGCTCCCTCAACATCAGATGCTCAAGATCTTGACGCGATGGACGAGGAGGATCCGCTCTACGAGATGTACAAGGGCATCATGGAAAAGTTCGAACAAAGTGATAAAGAAGATCCTTCGTTAAAGGAACCGGAAAAGCCGGAGATATATTACGACGACGATGATGAGATCCCCGACGAGGATGAAGAGAAGGGTGAACCCAAGATGTCCAAGAAGAAACGGAAAGAGCAGAACAAGCTGTCAGTGGCGGAGCTGAAGGCGTTGGTCAAGAAGCCGGAAACTGTGGATTGGACAGACACATCAGCCTCGGATCCCAGATTACTGGTACACATCAAGGCTTATCGAAACGTTGTTCCCGTCCCTTCACACTGGTCACTGAAACGCGAGTATCTATCGTCGAAACGAGGTGTAGAGAAGCCTCCGTTTGCTCTGCCCAAATTCATCCAAGAAACGGGGATTGCGGAAATGAGGGATGCTGTATTGGAGAAACAAGATCAGGCCAGCTTAAAGCAGAAGCAAAGAGAGAGAGTACAACCGAAGATGGGAAAGCTTGATATCGATTATCAAAAGCTCTACGAAGCCTTTTTCAGATTTCAGTCCAAGCCGGAGCTGACACGCTATGGTGAGGTCTACTACGAGGGCAAAGAGTATGAGACAAATCTCAAACATCTTCGACCTGGTGAGCTTAGTGAAGAGTTGAAAGAAGCTCTTAACATCCCACCAGGCGCGCCGCCGCCATGGCTGATTAATCAGCAGCGCTTTGGTCCACCACCGTCGTACCCTGCGCTCAAAATACCGGGTCTCAATGCGCCTCCTCCACCGGGCGGACAATGGGGCTTCCATCCCGGTGGATACGGTAAACCACCTGTAGACGAGTACAATCGGCCGTTATATGGCGGCGATATCTTCGGTGTACTACAGCCACAGCAAAACGCCCAATTAGGTGAGCCAGTCGAGAAAACACTTTGGGGTGAGTTACAAGAGCCAGAAGAGGAGTCCGAAGAGGAAGAGAGCGACGAGGAGGAGGAAGATGGGGACGATGAAGATGTTGGCGCAGGACTACAGACACCCAGTGGTCTTGAGACCCCTGGCGGTATGGCTTCTACAGTGCCTTCAGAATTTGGTGGTGCCGAGAGTGTGGCTGGTGAGTTTGATCTACGAAAGCAAAGGAGAGGGACCGAAACGGAAGAGTCTTCGCATCCTCGTGCGGCGTACCAAGTCATTCCAGAGCAGCAAGCGAGAGTACAGGGATTCTTCGGTGGGGATCGTACCTATGATCTCAAAGCAGCTCAGAGTAGTTTACCTGTGCTGGGCCAAGAAGATCATAACCGGAAACGTAAGAAGCCAGGTGATGTGGATGTAGCTATGGATCCTGAGACGTTGCAAGCCAAGGATGGAATAGATAAAGAGGAGATGAAGAGGTTGTACGAAGCACAAAAGCAGCAGGAGCAGAGTCAATGGGGATTTCAAGAGGATCTCAGCGATATGATAGCTAGTGAGAGTCGGAAGAGGCAGAAGAGAGATGAAGAACGAAGAGCCAAGCGGTAGAGTGAAGCCCATGAGCTGCATCAAATTCAAGATACCCAAGATTCGCAAGAGCCTCTGGCAAGATGCACCCCGTATTTTATCGAATCAAACGTGAAAGCAGCTATCTCGAAGCCCAATGAACTCACCAGAGGCTGCCTTCGCACCTTGTTGCAAGCAATGAGTGGTATACGAACAGACGTGATGCAAGGTTAACCTCAGATGCCTAATGACCGTACTGCTAACACCTGAGGGCCCATGTGTTGACTGGAGATTAGTGCCCTGAAGGAATTTCTGCATCTCTTCCAAGAAGGGTTTAGCGTAAAAGCGCGAGATCCGAATTATTTGAAGAGCAACCTCACCTTGCATACACACAGATGTTGATCACCTCGACGTCGACACGGAACTGTTATCATAGACAACAATTTCAACTCGCCGCCGATCGGTGCAGCTAATTTCAGTTCGGAAAGCTTACACACTATCGCCAAGGGCCGACCTTAACAGTGATGGACAGAGGACGCGACAGAAGGTCCGTCCAAACAGTCTATAACCCACTTTTGCACTCAGCCTAACACAGATCACTGTCCTGACTCCAGTGGTCTTCATGTCTGTTCCTTTAGAAGTATCCGCTAACTTATATTCCATTACAGGTATGACGAGCGAGATCGCCCCTTGGGAGGTGAGACCTACCGACCATCTGAAAGATCTGGACGGTCTCCGCTTCGAACCGATACCTATCGAGCAACCCGATCACCACCTCGCAGAGGCCGTACACCGCCTCCAGCCGCAGATAACTATATTCCCGGTGGTGGCAGGATTGTACCGCGACCTCGGAGTCGCTCTCCTGGAAGATTCCAACGCCGCTCACGAAGTCCTGCCCCACGAGGCAGAGATAATGGAAGCTATAGAGGCCGGCCGAGGTCTCCCATGCGTGGATACTCTCCGAGAAGAGATGAGCGTGACAGGAGCCCGCCGCCAAGAGCGCGAAGAACCTCAAGGTCACCATTCAATGGTCCAGGCCGTCAAAGATCACCAGCTCCCGTAAAGAGAGCCCGAGAGCGGTCACCTATTGACAATCGTCGTCCGCGATCTCCACCCATGGCGAAAAGAGAGAGATACGCTTCGCCACCACGTGAGAGGTTCGACAGGGATGCTGCTCCTAGATTTCCCCGAGAGAACAACTACCGCCCCAGAGAGCGTTCTCGTACTCCTCCTGTACGACGCTCGGAACATCCATCTCGTAGGGAATCTCCAATATCTTCACGCCGATCATCTCCCCCAATTCATCTAGATAGAATAGCCCACACTGGTTCTGGCACTCATTCTCCCGCCTTCGCTGGCTCTCGGCCTCTACCGCCCGCGACTCATTCCCCTTCATACCGTGAGAGGTCACCCCGACATGAACGTGAGCGCTCCCCTCCTCGTCGAGCATACTCACCTGTGCCGAGATCACCGCCGAACGGACCCTCGGGCTATCGTGAACGTTCGCCGCCACCTCGACGTGAAAGAGACGAACCTCGCAATGGTGTCACTCCAAATACATGGTCGTCAAATCAAGTGTCAGCCACACCCGGTCCCAGCTATCGCAATGGCGATGGGAACTCCTCTCGCGCTCCACCAAGCGGCCCTGGTGGATCTCGCTACAACGACTCCTACTTACGGGAATCACCCTCCGGACCGCCCTCAGCTCCAATCTCCATGTCCGCCCACAATCGCCCTAGCAGCTCATCTCTCCTAACAGCTCCAACACGCCCACGAGGTGGTCCCTCATCGTTTGGGCGAGAAGGCCCCCGAGAATCCTCATACGGCGGTCCCCCACCTCGTCGTGGTCCGCCACCCTCCCATTTCAACGGCCCTCCTCGCCAATCAAGCTACGACGCTCGCTCCGGCGACGTTCCCACCGGCCCCCGCGGCTCCTACCACACCTCCAACCCCTCACCCTTCGAGTCGCGCCCTCCTTTCCGCCCCAACAACAGCTCTTCGACAACCTACCCACGCACGCAGCGCTTCTCGCAGCACCTCAACAACGTGCCGGCCATCGTACCCGGCGGCAAACTCCTTCCCAGCGGCTTGGATCCGCAAGCGGAGAAACGGTTGGCGCAGTTGGAGGAGGACAAGAAGAAGTTGCTGGAGGCGATTGAGGAGAAGCAGAAGCAGAAGCGGGCCGGGTTGAGGGAGTGGGAAAAGGCGGAGAGGGAGAGTGCGAGGGAGGGACTGAAGAGCGAGCTCGCGGAGGGGCATTTGGATCGGATGACGGGGGAGGGAGGGATGGGTGGGAGTGCGTTTTGAGGGGATGTGCAGGCGGTTAGGTTGATGTTTTAAAAGCTATTTGATATGCCCCTGAAGCTCTAGGTTCAACTTGTTCCATACGGGATACATTATCCTGACGCAGAACGAGCGCTGAGCTCCTTTCCCTGGTACCTAACCTCGATGATAGCAAACATTACCCGTCGTGATATGATGGACTTGGTGATTGCCTAATGTGGCTATCTCATTGGTGAAGCACCAGGTCCTAGAATTGTTACTCGTAGCCCCAACATAACAAGTACGGGATTGTGAATCTGCCCCTAAATTCATAAGATCGCTTTACAATTATGTCCTAAGACATTCTTGTATGAAGGCACAAACATACCATAAGCAAACAGCCCTTGCTCCAGTGTATCACGCGATGCCCAGGAGCACTCCTGCGCCACAGCGCACCAGCAGTCCCGTACTCCTCAGCTAGCAAAACGCCCGGTCTTAGAGGCCCTCCAAAGCAAGATGGCACGCTTGACATACTAATAACACTTACACCGTCCAACCAAAAGTGGAGCTTTGAAAACTATCAACTACTTAGTACAGTAGTCGAGCGGCTTACAAAATAGAGCTGACATCACTCAGCCTATTGTGTGACGTGTGGAAGTACCTGGTACTTGTGCGACCGACAATCTCATCTATTCAAACCTTGTATAAGAAGTGAGCAGCTTTTGGTTTTTTGTTGCCTGCAGTTTCTCAGTTGTGACATTGCACTTGTGAGTATCAGTGTGGTTGACCACCGAGTACACCCCCCCCTTGGTGTGCATAAATGCAAAGGCAAAACCCACCGATTCATGACTATGAAGTACCCTCTGCTATTGCCTACTGTCTTTGCGACTGTCCCTTTGACTGTCTCCGCTGCTACCTCAGCTTCTACTCCTGCTGTTGCCCCCATCAACTAACGTTTCAGCGTTGGACGGCCCGGTGAGCGTTTTCTATAGAGGTGCATGGCGCGCTGAGAGTGATTTGGAGATGATACAGCAGGCTTAATTTAGCCATTTAATGGTTGATGACGGCGAGCTCAGCGGTCATAAATCACAGTTTTCAGGGGTAATACTTAACAGGGACCATATGTCATAGTACACAATGCTCTGCAGGTATCCCGGTACTCCCCAGTCACATTTTCTATGGGGATTTACTCAGTGGTCATTAACCGCTAATGATGAGAAGGCTTGCTGGTGTAACTGCCCCACACCGCCGCCTTGACCATGAGCCTCAGCTCAGCTTGTCTACAATCAGTCATCACCTCACCTTCGCATCTAAACCATTTTTGGGCACTCATAGTCAGTGCAAAATCCCCAGGGGCAACCAGTCAGCCTTCATACTAATTTCTAGCTGAAAGCTAGGCCTCGCTGAGTAGGCGATGTTGTTACACCACCAAAAACCCTAACTTCTCTGCTCTCTCACAAAATATGAGTAAGCATCAGTCAACAAAGTGCTACCAAGAAGTCTTCTTTTCTCTGCTGCTTCTTCTTCATCAGTGTCATTATCTTCACCTTTCTCTCCTCTGTTTCTTCATTCTTCCCACTGTGATATTGTCCTTTGTAACGCTTCAATAGATTGTTTTCATGGAACAAATATGTAGCAGTTATGCTTGTCATGCTGGTGCTGCTTGGAGCTCTTTCTCAGTTAGACTGCGCTCTCAATTTTCTACATGGATAAGATCCTCATCTTTATCTGTTGTGACTGCCTGTGCAAATTATGAGTCATTTGGTGACTTAGGTCTTGTCTCCAAGATCATATTTGTCCTCGCAAAGAAAGTGATGCCTTGGTTCTCTGCTGTTCTCGCGGTACGTTTTCATGCACATCAACTAGTGTGGTGTAGCACGTGCAGTATTGCAATTTACAAAGTACTGAAAACAGGGATGGAGACCGCTTTAGAAGACACCCTTTCTACAGACCTTTTCCCTTAGCAGGCCCAGTTTCTCCCGTTTTAGAGCTCAATTTAAAGCTCCGAGATGTCACTTAAGAAGTGAGTATATTCTAATTGACATGCAGAGACTGTCTCTCACCCCTTCAACCGCCTCCCAACCCCAGCTGCCGCCGCCGCCGCCCCCCCAAAATCAGCTGGCTCGCCGCCGCTGCTGACATCCACCCCGCGTCTCCCCTTGCCATAAATCTCCTTATGTTGCACTCATAACCCGAAGCGAAAGAGTAATCTGATCCGGACAGCATCTCGAGGTTTAGTCCTGCTACGTGTACCCAAGCAAATTATTTCAAAGGGAAGGCAAGGGCTAGCCATTCAGCTAGTCAGCACAGGGGATTGAATTTGGTCGCGCAGGGCGGCAGCAAGCAAGTAAACAGCGAGATTCAAGAGCTCTAAGAGCTCCGAGGCACCAAGAAGAGATGTAGCAGCAGCAGCACCTTCTAGATCAGAAGCAGCTTCATATAACCCTGTCTGAGTTCACTGACTTTGCCCCTGTGGCAGACCGTCCTTGCAACATGAGACCTCAGGGGTAGCAGGTGCAGCGAGACCAGTGAGACCAGCAAGCTCAGCAAGCTCCTTCCTATCAGGGGATCCAGGCGGTCTGGTAGGGTCGTTCAACTTTCCTGTCAGTAGATCCCTGGCCTAGAAGCATGCTTCTAAGTCAGCGATCCATTGCCTGGCAAGCAGGCCAGAATTGGGTAATATTTCGTTGGCTGAGGCCGCCCCAGATTTGTGGCAGAGGGAGAGGGGGGGGGAAATAACAACAGCAGCGGTTAAATAGCTATCATGGTGGTAGCGGCGGCGGTAGTGATGGTGACAGTGACGGGTAGGAGGCGGTGGGTGGGGGTGGAAGGTGATCACTGCATGTCCATTAGCATATGTTTAGTCCTTCAATTAGGGCGTTTAGCAGTTTTTTTGTAGTGTAGTACTAGCTATAAGAAGAATAGCAACCAATAGGGTCAATCAACGAGAAGTCAGTCCTGCTAGTACTACATACCTAGGTAGATCGAATGCACACCTACAACGGAGCTATGTAGGGCTAATTAAACAATAGAGGATTAGTGGGACTTCATTTATGAGGTCATCCCGCAACTCAACGGATGCAGCACTCCACCACCATACCAAATAGAGTAGAAGGTGAAAGTGAGTTTTGTTCTGTCTGATCAGGGCTAGGAGCGGAGAATCTGGCATTCCAGGCTCACTAGGTATGTAGCACTACACTACATTCAACTGCTAAACGCCCCAAATGACAATTCAGAGCTCGAAAAATTGTGGAGGGGTAATCCCTAAACGGAAGCGGGCTTTGGAACCGCTACATCATCGCTTACTAGAAACGGCTAACAGCACCAAGACGTTACCGAGCCGTGCGAGCCTAAGGTACCTTACGGAACCGTGCACCAAAAGTCATGACTAGCGCCTTTTCGTGCATGCGCCACATACAGGGGTAGGGCAGGGAGTAGGGCAGGGGTAGGGCAGGGGGTAGATTCTCGCCCCGAAAAGGCGGTGAGGAAAAGGGGAGCCTTCGAATATCTTCCTTTAGTAGTAGACTTCGTAGTCAGTTAGAATACTCAATATCCAGCAATATGGTAGCCAAATCACATGATCCAGGGACCAGAGTACAAGCCCTTGCCTTAGCAGAGTATGGAGCCCCTACAAATATTGTTGCAGACTTGACAGGCTTGTCTATAAGTTCTGTAAATCACCTGAAGAAGACTGCTCGAGAGAGAGGCTAAGATCCAGAGAAATAAAAGATAATATTGACTGAATACGTTGCAGACGCTCCTCATTCTGGCCGTCCCAAAACAGTAACTTCTGACAAGGAAGAAGCAGTCCTGAATAGGGTTAAGAAGGACAGTTATGACAGGGAGATGTATACCGCTGAACTTGAAGCTGAATTCAAGCTTTCCCCTATGTCGATTCTTCGAATTCTCCACAAAAACAAGATGCACAAGTGAAAACCAAGCTGGAAGCCAGCCCTGACACCTGCCATGAGAGAAGCCCGTCTATTTTTCGCTCAAACAGTACAACATTGGACTCTCGAAGACTGGAAAAGAGTCATTTGAACTGATGAAACCAGCGTTATATTAAGGCACAGACGGGGGGCGATTAGGGTATGAAGAACAGCTGAAGAAAGATATGAGAAGACTTGCACAAGGCGGAGGTGAAAAGAGGCATCTGAATTCATGTTTTGAGGCTGTTTTTCATACAATAAAAAAGGCCCATATCATATATGGGAGAAGGAGACTGCTCAGTCAAGGAAGGAAGCAATAGAATATATGAAAAGAGTGAATGACGAGAATGAAGCAGCAGCTCAAACAGAGTGGGAGATTGCTACAAAGATGCGGAGAATGAATTTGAACAGGGCTGATAAACCCTCAGGTCGTGCTCCGCAATGGTGATATACAGATAAGCAAGGAGCAGTCACACGGAAAGCACGCAAGAGGGGTATTAACTGATAACGATACCAGAGGGAAGTCCTTGTCAAGAAGCTTATACCCTTTGCTCTTGAGTGCAAGAAAGACCGTCCCGAAACCACAGTCCAGGAAGACAAGGCGCTGAGTCATGCCTCAAGACACCAGAAACAAATCTTTCTTGATGCCAATATCCTCCGTCTTCTATGGCCAGGCAACTCTCCAGACCTCAATGCCATTGAGCCCTGCTGGATGTGGATGAAATGATATACCACTAAGAATGAGGCTCCCCGGAACCGTCTTGCTGCTCAGAAAGCGTGGAGGCATTGCTGGCTCAAAGGCCTTGAGCAATGAAGGATTCAGCGCTGGATTGAGCGGATTCCCCGCCATATCCAGAAGATTCTTGAGCTCGACGGCGGCAATGAGTATAAGGAAGGGCGTACAGATGGAGACACTCGCCCTAAGGGACCATGAGCTCCAAGGCCTGCTGAACAAGCCAGACAAGACTCTGAGCCCCCTACCCCTGAGCGAGCATCCCCTGCCAGAAGCTCCTCAACAAGCTCTATCTCTGCCTTCTCTGCCAGCGAGGAACGTCCAGCTAGAGGGTGAGGGTGAGGATGAGGACGTGTGGCTCAAGGACGTGGAGGGCGAGGTGTTGTGGGGTGTGGAACAGCGCCAGCAGGGCCTGAGCTGCCTAGCCCTGGGTCAGCATCCACTGCCAGAAGCTCCTCTGCAAGCCCTGTCTCCGCCTCCTCTGACAGCGAGGTACATCCGACAAGAGGCTGAGGAC
>KK106981.1:6822031-7236755 GCA_000611775.1 Umbilicaria muhlenbergii
CAGGAGCAAGTGCTTCTGTGCCATGACCATCTGATAGGCTCTAGGCTGAATAGTTTGGATATGGATAGACTGTGGAGACTATATTCGGCGGAGTGAAGGTTCTTCTCCCCCCTTATGTACTTATGTCAACCCACATGAAGGGCGATCATGTCGGAGGTGGCGCCTCCATACAATTCAAAGGGGCCTTCAACCGCGTACGAGCTCGGGGCAAGGAGCCTGTGCCTCCTGTCGGTTCCAAGCCTTGGAAACGGCACGGATGTCTCCTCCTTCCAACTCATACATGATTTGATTCAAAACTTGCATAGTGATAATAGTGCATGCAGCAGCTCTAAATGCTGACATGGCGCAAATCGTGTAGTCGCCTCTATCTTTCGGTAATCACTGACAGTTGAGAAGGACGGATGTGGGGGCGGCCACTGAGACCGAGCGAACGATGGAGTTAGGCTTTGCTCACAAGTGCTGGGATCCTTCCAGAATAGGCAATTTGGATCGACGACATCGGTCGAATCATCCTCACGGTTCTCCTGGACATTCTCTTTCGTAATAGGCTGTCGTCTCTCTTGCATATCGAGCTCAGATCTGCCCTCGTCTTGGCACGTGCATTGAGATCTTTCTCATCGCATATGCATCGAAATCTTCCTCATGTACATTCAACAATATCCGTCCATTCTGGCAATCACATGGGCCCACCGTCAACCAACACATTGGATTCGTAGCTTGTGCTTCGTATTAATCCTTGACGTAAGTATGCAGGCGGTTTCGAATCATAGTGTCCTATATCGGATCAATTCGATTCATCATCGATTTGATTGCATTTCGTCATCTATGTCTGAGCTTGAAAGCCGTTGAGATTTCGTCGTTGCTACGCAGCTAATAGCTCATGCACCCTAAAACCGAAGGGGCTACACCTTTTGTCAGACCCGAACCAGGTACCTCCGTCTCATGGAAGAATTCCATGGGAAAGGACCAATAAGAAGCATAAAATGGGATGCCATTGGCCCGCGTCGGCCAACTTCCGTGGCCGAGACGAAGGACGGAGGAAGAGGAGCACCCACGGCTTCGGAAGCGATCCGTCGATAACGGTTCAGCCGAAGACTAGGCGCCACTCGCCCTCACTCTGGCATATAATCTAGCCAGATCGACGTGGGGTCTTCATAACCCAGGAGGAACGCCAAGGTGACCCCATATTCTTCAAGTTGTTGACTCGAAACGAGGCAGGACAAGGCAAGGGTTGAGTTCAGTTGTTGATAATCATCCCTTCGGTAATGGTTATCGTGTTACACCCACACCTGTCAGAAGTGCCGCTGAGGCTTTGTAATATTCCTAAATGTAACAGTAAATTAGCTTCAGGGACCCTCGCTACGGTCTTTACTCCGGAAAACAAAAAGCAGAAGAATAGAAGCCAAGCGGTAACGTTTATTGCGGCTGAAAAGCTACCATGTCTATCCAGAGACGACGCACCACCTGCTTTCTTCGGCTAAATCCTGATCAATTTGAGTTTTATATTCTTTCACCATCACCATGATAACCTCCTTGCAGACTCCCTTAGACCTTTGACCTTGTTAGCAGACCTTCTAGCCTTTGGCCTGACAAGACGAACAGTCGACAAACCTTATCTGGGATGCATGGTGCCGCTCGATTCGTGACTTTCACGCACATGTCAGATGGCGGCAACTTCTGCGAGATTGTCGAGAAACTAGCTGCAAGAGCTAGCTATGGCCAACGTCGGAAGAGTCATTATCCAGAACCAAGGTGTGTAACTCTCTCATGGTAGGGCAGACATCTTAGCGCATTGATTTGCAAAATAACACAGCGCAGTGCTACAGCGTACTGTGCGGCAAAGCTCGTGCAGCCGAGCTCCTCATGATATCATTCAACTATAACTCTTTCCCAGGATTGTGCTTAAAGGATTGATATGCGATTGGAGAGAATAGGTCCCGCGTTGTAACCCGGAACCAGGGCAGAATGTCGTGAGAGTAGGCTACACCGCTGCGGTAGTAAGCGCACCATTGGAGATAATTTGTAGGGAAGACAGAGGAGCAGATACTTGCAGCAGCATACTCTTCTGACTGCCGACGTGGTACCAGATGTGTTTCTCCTTCGTTTAGATCGCCTTGCTGCTGCTGCCTGTTGCCTTATCGCATGCAGTTGGAGTTGGCGTTGAAGTCTTCTCACTGCATGCCTGTCGATATCACAAAGTCAAGCGAGCACAGCTAAGAGGCTAACGGCGGGATATCCGCATGCTTAACCTTTTAGCGCCTGTAATAGCGTGGCCCCACAGCTTTGGCTTGCTCAGGTCCACACTAAGGCATCTCCCTCTTCGAACTGCATCGCAGATCACGGAATGGAAGATTCCAGTGCAGCGCAAGGCAGGACTCAGCCAGCCACCGGCGTGTGGAGGCACAGCTACCTGGTCGCCCAAACTTTACGAGCTCGGGGTAGCACACCCTTATCGGATGATGTCGTAGCCAACGTGAGTATGCTCGTACACACACGATTTCACATCCCTGCACAATGACCATGAGACATACAGAGGCAGGCGGTCCTCCCCAATAACAAGCCGAGAGGAGCAACCTCAACATAATGTCTTCATGATGTGCAGCACTTTCAGGTTGTACAACAGGGATGGGAACGCCCAATGCCTGCTCGGATCGTGACCCGAGCCACTCTGTGTGATTTGCAAGCCCCCAAATCGCACTCCCGGGTGATCGCTCAGTGGAGTGCCAATACTGGTGCGGTGCAACCGAAATGAAAACTGGAACTGGACCCTCCACCGGACTGATCCGGCTGCATGATTTTCTAATAGGGCAAATGAACAAGATTCGTTGGCTGCCGTATCTCTTTACCCGACATGTGTTGGGTCGGTGAGGTAAGCGCTCTAGAGTTGACATTTACTGTGGTGGAACACGAACGTGTCCTGCCGTCCCACATTCTCTCTGCTGCCACCGCTCCAGGAACACCCCGACTTTTCCGCCCCTTGACCGCCAACCAAGCTCGTTCCTTATTGTATGTCCTGATCCGAAGGCACGTTTCTGCTCCAATTACAACATGAGTCGAACTCCAAGTCTGACGGACCGCCGTCCACGCCATGAACAGTTCTCCGCGATGGAGCGGAGGAAGTTTGTGATTATCATCGTGGTGGCTGGCTTAGCGGTCTTGTGCCTTTTCATGGGTAATCTTCTGTACCTATATGGGTCGGTGTATCAACAGGCTTCGAAGTGTAACGCGTTTCACATATTGATGGTCGACTACGATGGTGGAATTGTTGGGAAGTCCATGTCAGCTGCCTACCAGCAGCTCAAATCGTCATCCTTTCCCACATTCTTCACCAGACCGGCGAGCGACTTTCCCTCGCCAGACGACATTGTTCAGGCCATTCGCAAACGGCAGTATTGGGCAGCGATATATTCGATGCCTGGGGCGTCGGACAGACTGGCTAACGCTTTGCTGGGTGGAGGAGCCGCAACGACTTACAACTCTAGCAATGCTCTCACCTACGTTTGGAACGAAGTGAGATATCCAGCTGCTTCAGACGGGATCCTTGAAAGCAGCTTCGTGGAACTTGTCATAGCTGCTCGTATCGCATACAATCACATCAACGGCACAAGCGCGTTGCGATCTCTTGTGCAAGATGATGAAGCTGCCGTCCAAGCATTCTTAGACCCCATTGCTGCCTCGAGTATCAATATTGAGCCTGTGATGCAGGGCTCCAAAGTATTTTATAATACCATCTCCATGGCCATGCCTATCATTCAGCAGTTCTTCTTCATTCTGGCACTGAACGGCATCTCTTTGAGATTTAGACTGTACTCAAGACTTTCGGCCAAGGCTAGCGGGCTAATTCGACTCGCTGTGTCTTTGTTTTATACGTTTTTCGGCTCATTGGCAATGACTGGCTACATCTGGGCATTTCGGGAGAATTGGTCGGTCGACGGCAGACAGTTTGCGCTGACCTGGATGATCCTCTGGCTTCTGATGCACATCTACTTTTGCACCATCGAGTTTGCGACTGCGGTCTTACCTCCACCGACCATGCCATTCATTATCGTGACTTGGATCTTCCTGAACATTACCAGCACGAACAGCCCTTTTGAAATCAGCCCTGGTTTCTACCGTTGGGGATATGCCTTACCGGGTTACGAGACATATCAAGTCTTGACAGACATTTGGTCCGGTGGAGGTTCAAATCATCTTTATCGTGCGTTGCCAATCCTGTTCTCTTGGTGGATTGTCGGCTTGATTCTCGCTAGCCTTGGTCACCGTCGCACGTGCCGCCAAGGGCTGAAAACAGCGATGACCACTAGCGGAGACACATACGACGATCAAGAGCGTACAGCAAGCGGAGCTGGAGATAAAGTCAAAGACGAGGTCGGACCGACCCCAAACAAAGGAAGCACTGCTGTAACTGAACCGATCTTGGAGACCGGGGACTTGTCCAAGGATCAGGAACGTACATGTGCGACAGGAGGTACGATCGACGAGAAAGCCGGATCACCTGGCAACGAAGGAAGCTTTGCTATAGCTGGGCCGGCTTTTGGAACCGAGGACAAGCCCAGAGCCGAAGAGCAGACGACAAGGGCCAATGGCGATAAAGATATAGTACAAGATGGACTGCCTCTCAAGGAAGGGAGTACAGGCGCCGTTGAGCATGTCTTGGGAAGTGGGCATCGGGAAGAAGGTGAAGGGCCGCCAAGTACCGCGAATGGAGTTAGGAGTGGTGCAGGACTCGAATCACTTCCCAATGGAGAAACGGCTAAGAACACTGGGTTACCAGAGTAGGACTGGGATATGACAGGCATTGATTGGTGTTGTTTTGATGGTTGTGTATGGCGGGTGCTAGCGAAGGCAACGTCCTTCGAACGTTTGTCCTTTCCATTTCCTCGCATAAGCTCTTCTTACTTTAACTTTTGATTTCGTTGAAAGCTTACGCTCCGATTTAATCATTCCAGGGTGTTGATAAGCAAACAGCTAAATGTTCTCGTTAGTGCAGGGGTTTCGTCGCAAAAGTTGTTTCGAGCGAGAAAGGGGTCCATGAATTCGTCTGGTTGGTTCTTCTATCATCCCAACGGGTATGCTGAAGCCTTGATCTGGCTCTGTGGAGACAATCTGTTAAGGAAAAGGTCGGCCATGCAGTCGTTCTCGCTGATACTCGTTCCAATGACTTTTGGCTCCAAAGTAGCCTAGCGGGAGCTCATAATGATGCAATATTGACTGGCTAAGAACCCTGTTAAATGAATGCTTTGTTATCAGATTTGAAGCTGGGCCTCGGGCTGACATACATTTCTCTGAAGACGTTGTGCTGATGAAACGAGTCCAATGAGATTTCGATTAATTAAGCAAGGCTTACTAAGTCGCACGAACATCCCATCAATCCGAATACTCAAAGTCCGCGCTACATCGCATTAGTACAAAGAACAAGGCGCCGTGCATAATGCGGCCTGTGGAGCTGTGGGGGCCCCTCCGACGTCCTGCGTGTAACAAGACCGAGCAGCTCTGTTTATGCGTGCGCAAGAGGATTTTAAACTGAGATCATTTTCCTTGGAGGAAGAACATCCGGGCGCTCTAAAACTTCGGATCCATTCTTCTGGTATATCTATTAATAATTGCAGTCAGACCAACGCCTCACTATTTTCGTGTTACAGAAGCACTTTAGAGACCAAACCGAAACTGGAAATCCACGCCTTTCGCTAGACATGTATTGTCATCATCCTTGATTGAACAACGACCTTCTCGTCCACCTCAGCATAACCTCGCGTGGTTTATTCATCTGCAAAGTTATCAGCGGCTGTGAGTCAGCCATTACGCTCTTCAGCCTCTCTCGCGCCACGGCGATCGTTTCCCCAGTCTTGATGATCGGCTCCACTCTCCAGGACCGGAAGATGGTCGACATTACGGCCACGAACTCTACCAGCGACATCTTGATGCCAGGGCATGCACGCGGACCGCCGGACCATGGAAGGAACGTCCCCCTGACAGGCTCCACGTTAGAGTCGTTGGAGAGCCATCGAGTGGGACGGAAGAAGAGCGCGTCAGATCCCTATATTTTTGAGTCCACATGCATGGAGGCGCCGCTGATGAACACCTTCGTATCCGCAGGGACGTAGAAGGGTTGGGAAGATGTAGTGATTTGCTGGGGGCTTGCCGTGGATCTCGAGACGTGGGCGACGGGGGTGTAAAGGCGCAGGGTTTCGTACTGCAGAACACTTTACTTATTTTCATGTTTCCTTACCCGGAACAAGAACCCACCATTAGTTCGAGGCATCGCTTCAATGCCGGAAATGTTCTCTCATAGTCCAGATTTCCATCGAGGTTTGACACCTCATCAATTTCCTCAATGATCCAATCTTGCCCTTCTGGATAGATTGCTAGAATAGTCACGGCGTAGGTCATGGTGTTGGCAGTGGTGTCGAATCCAGCAATGGTGAATTGATACAAGTTTCCCGTGTTTTCGTCTTCGGAGAGATGTAGCCTCAATTTGGCGTCTTTTCGTGCAGTATTTTTCTCGTAGTCCGATGCTTTAACAAGGACACTCAACATGTTATTTTGAAGTGAGCCGGTAGAGTGTCTTTCCTTTTCGACCATTTCCTTGGTGCGGGCTGGGAATTCGAATACTGCAGCTCCCAGCTTCCGGAGAGACGTTTGCATGACTGGTAGGCAAAGGAGTCTTGCTGGCATTAAGGCAGCGACCAGGTAATTGTTGACTACGATGGAGATGGCTTCGATATAGGTTAAACTGTGGCCTGGGGGAGCCTCGTCTGTCCCATGCCTCCATGATTGTGATACACCATATCCAGCAGATAGTAGAACGTTGATGGCAATAGATCGGAGACCTTCAATTGTGGCATCAGCTTCCTCCGCGGCCATGGCATCCCCTCGTCAGCTCAGGGCCTCCTCGCTTGACTTCCGTGAACCATTCGAGAATTTCTCGGGCCTGATCTGAGCTCTCTATCCAAATATGGTTGCTGATTCCTTCGTTTAGCACTGGAGCTATGAGTCTCCGTTGACGTTGCCAATCGTCACCGTCGGTCAGGAATTGTCAGCCTTTGGCATCGAATTCGACGGTGCTATTTCCCGTAATGCTATTAGGTCCGAAGAGCCCAATGATGCCTGTCAAGACCGTAAGCCAAGAAGTGACATACCCACGGATACGACACACGTTTGGAGATATCAAGCTGGACGAAATCCTTTCTACGTTGAAGTACTATCTGGGCGATTTCCGCATCTGCGATCCAAAGCTCGTTCTTCCCGGGGATGACTAGGAGAAAGGACGAGCCTAATCTCTCCTGAACTGAGTTCCTAAGTAAGTGATCCCAGCCATATATGGCCACTTTGATCCGGTCAAAGGCAAACGCAGGCAGAAAGCGAGAGAATAGCGGTCGGAGCGGCACCGAGAAGATCAACCAGAAGAGGTTATCCTGATTCACGGGGCTGATGTAGATGGGGAAGCCATTTCGGCGAGCCCTGCGGTAATTCGTGGCTAATGCCTGGAGATACCAGATAGCCCAGAGGATTACTATGCCCACGAAGACCGAGAAGCTGTGCATCTTCTCAATGTATGACGGATTGGAACGATAGTCTTAGGCTTTGTGGTTGACAACGGGATCATCTCGCATGGTCGGCTCTCTTTAAAATCCAGCGCTGTCTTTATCCAAATGTCGACAAAAGCTATTCCGAAGCTCTTGGGCAAGAACGCTGTCCCCCAGAACAAAACTCTTTGGTCATAGCGGTAGTACCCAGGAGAAAGGGCCCAGCGACCTTGTTGCTGCTGCAGTCCTTCTTTCAGGAGCAGGCGAACCATCGGAATAAGTAGCAGTCTTCGACCAGGGAACCCCCCCTCGATTCGCTGTCAGCATCAAGAATATCGAAGAACTTCAAATGCGCAGATGCTGAAAGAAAGTTGAAGTCATTCACATCTACCGCTACTTTCTTACCTTTACCGAAGGGCAATTGGCTGTTCATCATTGTTTCACCGCAGAGGGGTCCAGCGCATTTTTCTACTCTACAATTGCCGCTGGTTCGCCTGGAGCACAATACCCCCGGAACGGCAGTTCAAAAATGACGAGAACCCTTTCGCGAGTCTAGCGGCTCCGATAGTTATGTGCAGCCTGCTTGAAAGCTATCAAAGATGAAGTGAACCCTTTCATAAGTCCTCCGGCGACTTTGGCTGTTGTGTTCAATGTGCTTGAAAGGTACAATATTCTGATCAAAGCACGGAGCAGACTTGTTCCCAACGCTTTCAAACGGCCAGCTGGAGATTTTGCCGCTCGTTCTTAGTAGCTGACACGCCGGGGGCGTCCTGTTTCGACTTGGATCCTTCTTGTCTATGCCATGTTGATGTTCATAACCCAAGCATCGGTCTCCCCCTCGAATTGTGTATGGAATCTACGCGCGTGCTGTAGCCGGGCGGAATTTCGCACGCAGGTCTTGAAGTCTTGTTCTGTGCGCGTGGTAAGTGCGGAATAGTACAATCCTGGATATGTCTTCTTTGCCGTTTTCGCAGTATAAACGGGGTGACAGTCGGGAGGAGGGACTTTAAACTTGAAACAGCAAAGGAACTCTGTATTATCAACTCTCTGTATGCGAGACTGTTGTCTGGATGTGCAAAGCTGGCGTAGCAATCGTGTTGTAATTGACAGTATTTGTAATTGACAGTGTTGCAGAGCGTTCAAAATCCTAGAAAATATCCTTACTACCCCAGCTTCTTGCATATCACAAGCCCACAAATCCAGGTATCCCACGCCGCAAACAGTGCACTATGCGCCCAGATAACAGACAATACCTTTTTTATGTATCCATCAATCATGATATCGTTATTTGTCAGGACCGAAATGCAAGCACAGTGGCAACCCTTATGGGGAATACCCCGGTGCTCTCCCCTGCTGCCCTTCTCCTCTCTTAGCCTCATACTTCAGGACATCCAGACTCCTTGGGAAGTACATCTGCACGCCCAAGTTATCCTTCAAGTACTGGCCCGTCCGCTCGATCCTCTTGACATCCCTCGCAATGGGCCACGGCGGCTCCTCGTTCTGCTCCAACCGCTGGCGAATCACTTCGACCATGGTCTCGTCGATGCGCGCGTAGAAATCCGCTTTGCTTCTCGAGTCGGCTTCGTTGGTGGTGTTTCCGTCGCCGTGAGAGTTCAGATTGCCTCCGAGTTTTATGACAAGCTCGAATGCGAGCTTGGCGCCTCCCCGTAGGGCGGCCAGCCGTTCGATATCCGGTATGAGTGTGGAGAGGGTCTGGACGAATGTAGCGGTGGGGAGGGTGTCGTTGACGTTGTCTTGGAGGCGGTGTAGGTCGTAGTTGAGCATGGTCATTTTGCGATCGAGTTGGAAGTTCAAGGTTGTGGCGGCTTCAGGATGGGTGTCCATTGCGCGGGCGATATTCAGGGGAACGTCTAAGCAGCTGAGTTAGTTCGAGAACATAAGAGGGATGATGGGATGAAATTACCCGCTCGCAAGCCGCGCTTGTCTATCCATGCGTGCATGTCCGACCTCTCGTCTTCCAGGTCTTGCACTTGAAGTTTGATATCATCTAGTTGGTTCTTCAGGAGATTGATCTGGTCCAAGTAAGGTTTGATCGCCTCATTGAAGGCTCTTGTCAACGGGTCAGGTGCGGTGGCCATGCTGGTGGGAGCAACTGGCACCGTCGCATCATCACTCGAAGGACCGGTGGGGAAGTGAGCCGAGGCCACTCGGTGCTGCTGCTCTGGAGGCGCTGCTGTCCGACGGTACGACTGGAGCATGTCCTGCGACGCCTGTGCGCTAGGATACTCGGTGTCTTTGTAAGGGACACTTTGGTTGTTGCCCGCGTAGGAGGAAGATGGACGGAAGTTGGGCATTGTTAAATCTTGCTCGCCTTTGGAGGAGTTGCGGTCTCTTGACAGTCGTCGCAGCCAAGACATAGCCTTTAGAAAGTATGGGGTGCGCTACGAAAGCGCCCACGTAGATATATGTGATGATTTCGATTGGGGTGAGGTTGGTGGAAGTGAGGTGGCTGGCAGTATTCGGAGGTTGTGGTGGTGGTTGGTCGAATCCTTGTAAACAAATGGAGCCCCTACTTATCGCATCCTTGCAATTCGCTGGAGACGCGCCAATGACGCATGTTACTGCCCACACGTCGACGTACGTGTGAGGAGAGTAATTTCCTGTAGGCACAACAAGCGCTGCACCTCGAACATTACTCCGATTCGCCTTCAGAAAGGGAGATGGATGTTCGAGGTCGGGAGATGTTACGAGGGTCGAGCCAGGCCATGAACGAGTAGCCTATTCGAGGATGGACCACGTCGCTCTAGGCCATGATGCTGGCTCTACTTCGGCCATCTGCATAGTGATGGTCGTGCTTACGGTAGTTCGATGGCGGGGAGATGCGCCACGTAATCTCTCCGAGTAGTTTCAGATGCGATGGCGGACGGTGCTTGGAAGACTCGAAGCCCGGAAGAGTCGAAGCCAGTCAGTGATAGCGACGAGCCGACCGAAGCTTTCCTGGGAATTTAGCTCTCCCGCCGAAGCGAAGGCCAAAGCGACCGAGGCGACCCTTCGGCGTGCTCGGCTTCAGCCGCACCGGCCGCTAAAGACCCAAGGAGAAAAAGTAATGGATCTAACGGGGGACTACTCCGTATGCGACTTTTCTTTCTAGCTAAACTACAACGACCACTCTCGTAGCATCAAGTCATCCGTTACGAAGTACGCTCCGAGGCCTCTAGCCACTGTCTTTACCCCGGCCGACGTCAGGCGCACATTCAAGGGAGGAAAGTGCTTGTATCAGATCTCTTATCGAGCTTGGACGGACAAAGTCAGCAATGGCACCTGCTGTGTTGCAGGCAGTCGGAGGCTCTGCTGCCAAGGACATCAAAAAGGAGTCGGCCGCATCAAGACTACTTGGATCAGGTGGGGACGTTCGATCAAGCTAGTGCAACGATTACTGACGGGTTTTAGGCTCGGCTGGCATTGCTGAGCTCGCCATCTTTCATCCTGTAAATGTCCACCGCAATTTATAGTTGTTCCGCGTCTAATGGTGCTCCAAGGTCGATACAATTGCCAAAAGGTTGATGAGCAATCAAGGAAAAGTTGGTGGCCCCGGACCTTTCCCGCGAGCCCTGCAATGTCTAATATGTCGCGCAGGTCACCTCCGCATCAAGATTGAATACTGTCATTTTCAAGGAGTATGCCGGCGCCACAGTCGGCCGAAAGTTCACATCTCTCTTCCCCGGCCTTGGGTACGCAGCAGGATACAAGGTCTGTTATGTCCCACTGGACACGCGCTGACACGGGCGCATCACTGGGCTTTGCTCATTTTCCGCGCAGGTCTTGCAAAGAATATACAAGTACGGAGGACAACCGTTCGTGCGGGATTATCTAGCTCTTCATCACGGAAGCAAGTTCGACAATGCATTTGGGAAGGGCACGGGAAAGGCAATCATGCATGCGACAGCTGGAAGGTACAACACTTGTGTTACCCTGGTCGCTAGCAGTCACACTGATTTGATACATTAGTATAATCGGCATCGGCGAGATTGTCCTGTTACCCCTGGATGTACTGAAGATCAAGCGGCAAACAAACCCAGAGGCTTTTAGGGGGCGGGGCGTCTTCAGAATCGTGGCAGATGAGGGGATGGGTCTATACCGAGGAGCAGGATGGACAGCGGCACGGAATGCTCCTGGATCGTTCGCCGTACGTATCAATACTTCTTGAACTGAATCGCGAAATGTCCTAACTCTCCCCTAGCTCTTCGGTGGTTCAGCCTTCGCCAAAGAATACCTCTACAAGCTTACAGACTACAACACCGCCTCATATTTCCAGAACTTCATCGCCTCAATCGCCGGTGCCTCCGCCTCCCTAATCGTCTCCGCACCTCTGGACGTCATTAAAACACGAATACAGAACCGGAACTTTGAAAATCCCGAGAGTGGGTTTAGGATTGTTTCGAGCATGATGAAGAATGAAGGCTTCACCAGCTTCTTCAAGGGTCTGACACCGAAGCTGTTGATGACAGGGCCGAAGCTGGTCTTCAGTTTCTGGTTGGCGCAGACCTTAATACCAGCTTTCAACAAGGTCATCTAGACGGGGACAAAGTGGATGGATTTGGGTCGTGGTGATATTGGGACACACAAAAGACGCTGTACACCTTCAAAACCTGCGTTACATTCGACGCAGTATACTCCACTTCTTTGTTTATACTACCACTATGTCTATAATACCGATGACAATCCAAAGTCATGAGCCCCTTCGCGATGGCTGGAACGTACTCATTCTATGGCGGAGTTTCGACATGTATTGTAAGATTACCTGGCGCACACAACCGTAACCCAAGTACCTAGTTCTCCTGGCTATCAAGAGATGCTTGAACGCTCAGTACGGTAGGCCAGATTCAGCAGCCCTGAAATTCCCCGTGGGAGACGCGGAATCTCCCGTGCGGCCCCAAAGCCCTCCCTCAACATCCCACATCTACCCACCTCCACCAAACAATGGCAGCCACCTTTCCCCGCTACAACTACATCATCTCCAAGTACGTCCCCTCTTTACTCCTCCCATCTCCCCCCCATCCCTCCCTTTTGCCCTTCCATTCACCCTTCCATCCACCCTTCCATCGCCCCTCTTCTCCCCCCTCCTCTCTTCTCCCAACCCTTCCCCTCCCCATTGCTCCTCCCCCTCTTCTTGTCTCTTGACCTAAAACCCTAACCCTCCCCCAGATTCGCCGACCCCGTCTTCGCAATCTTCATCGGCATTTCCGCCGCCGCTGTACGTATCAATCGGGAAGAGAAAGCCAAAGGCCATACGGGGCCGGAGATACGAGCGATGGGGTTGCGTAGGGTGGGGTTGGGGGCATGGACTGGGGCGGAGGCGGCGGGGGGGGCGAAGGCGGGGAGATGAAGGAGCTTTGGAAGGGAGGAGGGGTACGAAAGGGAGAGGGGCCGAGGGTCTGAATTAAGAGGATGTGTCTTGGTATGGTTCCAGGGAGAGACTACAGGATGTTTTCAGGGATGAAGTACGGCATGAGAAATGGGGTGCTCTTACCAGCAGAATGTGGTAGGCGCGGAACTCGCGCCGGACTTCAAGGCTGCTGGTCTATGTGGAGCGGGAGGATGTGGGCGGCTTCAGTCACGATCAAGCTACGCGGTTTACTATTCCGTAGACAATCAGCAGCGAGGCCGGTCGAGATGATCAAATTGCTCTCATCCTTCGGGTACGGCAGATAGCTTCAGTCACTAATGGCTTATGGGCAGCGCTCAGCACGCACGGAAGCCTAGGGAGACAAAGGGAGCGCGTGCGGGAGAAAACCTAACAGATTATAAGACGACTATTGGTGCTCTGCCTAATCTTGACCATGGAGTCGATCGCAAGCTCGTGCAATGACCCATGTTTCCCCCAAGCCCAACCTGCCCCTCCTATTCCTCCGGGATCATCTTCGCCGTCATAAAGAATACCACGCAAGAATCAAAAGCCCAACTATCACCAACTCCAGAGAGAATCGCCATCATTGCACGCATTCGGTCATAGGATCAAGGGAAGCACGATCTAGAAGCTCTCGCCGAAGGTGTTCTCGCCCGAGTATCTGCATTCAAACCAGTCAGTTATCGCTGGTATCAAGCCAAGAATAGCGCAAGGAGACGTACGTGATGTAAAGGAAACCGTCCTCATCCTAGAAGACACATGAGTAGTCAGCGCATCTGTTTAATAGGAAGACAAGACTGTCTGGATTCTTTACCTTGTGCTCCTCGTAGATGGAGCTCATCAACGCAGCGGTGGGCGGCAACACCTCATCAACGAAGATGAAGATGGCCTTCTCTGGTGAAAGCTTGATGCGCTTGCGGATGACATACACAAACTGGCCAACGGTGAGGTCGGCAGGGACAAGATATTTCTTCTTGTCGATGGTTGCGATGTCTGATTTCTCGACTTTCTCGCAGATTACCTGAAGCACATTAAGGTCAGTACATCGCGATGGACACCTCACGAAGAAGTCGTCGTTGTTGGCGATGGAGGGTCACTTACTGGGATGCGGTCGGCATACTTCTGGCGTATCCGCTCAGCTTCCGCCTTGCGCTTCTCGAAGGGGTGCTCGTCCTTGAACTTGGACCGCATGTTGGTCGATGATGAAGGTAGCCGACTTAGAAACGGTGTGGAGAGTTCTCGGTGGAATTTGGGAGTTTATCGGTGGCTGGTGATGATAGCAAGTGACGGTGGAGAGAGAGGTTTGAGGTACGATTAGGCAACGCCCCGCGATGAGTAACCGCCGCAATGAATTAGCGCGCTCTGGCAGGCGAGCGGTGGATGCCACAACTCGAGTGGCTTCGGACTCTGGTAGAAAGGACGAGATGCAGATGACCGTCACAAGGCACTGTCAGAGACAACACGCAGCAGTGTGACACACAAAGGCGCAAGATCTTTGTCTTGGACGCCGAAGGTCAGCTCTTCCGTGCTGACTGCCTGCGTCATGTGCTCCCCTACGGGAGCCCGGATCGTGACGCGCCATTCTCGGTCTTTCGGCGGTACTTTGTTCCTCCATGACGATCAATGACCTGCACATCTTGACTGCATCGAATTCAGCATTCAGGATTCTCGGACGCCCTTTGAAGGGAGACAATCTGATCAAAGGAACTCATACTGTCATTACCGCGTGTATACAGAACGGAATGGCCGTTCAGTAGCGTCTGCCTGCAACCCTAGCAAAGAGCGTGCAACAATGGCATCACCAAAGGCCTGCATTCGATGGGGTGAGTCTTCAGCCATTCGAGGGTTGTGTCGGGCTCAGCCACCCGCGCTCGGCCATATCCACCATATCCGCTTCCTCGCAACCGGTAAAAGAGCACTACGAGACCCAGCTCCAGTAGCAAAACCCAGCAGCGCTCCGAGAAACCAGGCCAATGTCGTGTGGGCGCCCTACCTACGCATCTCCGTCGGCATCGTCTTTTGCGGTTCTATTATTTACTCCATGGTATACCTTCTCCAACCCTACCCGGCAACCTCCAACTGACTCACACGCATGCCAGCTCACCTCTCCCGTCGAACGAGCCGAAGGCCCCACCATCGCCGAAAGAGACACCCTCGCCAAGCGCGAATCCGGCATAACCCCCAGCTCACCCATGCGCCTCCGCATGGAAGGCTTCATAAAAGAGCAACAGTCCGTTATCGTGCAAGCGCTCGGAAAACTCGACGGATCAAAATTCCGCACCGACACCTGGAGCCGCCCCACCGGCGGCAGCGGCATATCCTGCGTCCTACAAGACGGACACGTCTTCGAAAAAGCCGGCGTCAACACCTCCATCGTCTACGGCACCCTCCCACGCCCGGCAATCGAAAAAATGCGCGTCAACCACAAAGCGTTGGACCCAGACGTTGAATCTCTCGAATTCTTCGCCGCAGGTCTGAGCATGGTCTTACACCCACACAACCCCATGGCGCCGACCGTCCACCTCAACTACCGGTATTTCGAAACGGTCGACCCCAACGACAAAGACAAAAGCAACGCGTGGTGGTTCGGCGGCGGCACGGACTTGACGCCCAGCTACCTCTTCGACGAAGACGCCATCCACTTCCACCGCACCATCAAAGACGCCTGCGACAAGCACGACCGCGCATACTACCCGCGCTTCAAGAAATGGTGCGACGACTACTTCAACGTCAAGCACCGCAACGAGACGCGCGGCGTCGGGGGCATCTTCTTCGACGACCTGGACGAAGAGGAAAAAGACCAGCAACAACTCTTCTCCTTCGTGCAGGACTGCCTGTGTGCGTTCCTGCCGTCTTATCTGCCCATCGTGCAGAAGCGGAAGGATATGCCATTCGGAGAGAAGGAGAAGGAATGGCAGCAGGTCAGGCGGGGTCGCTATGTCGAGTTTAATCTCGTGCATGATCGCGGGACGAGCTTCGGGTTGAATACGCCGGGGGCAAGGGTGGAGAGTATTTTGATGAGTTTGCCGTTGACGGCGAGGTGGATGTATATGCATGAGCCGGAAAAGGGGAGTCGGGAGGAACGGTTGGTGAATGTGTTGAAGCAGCCGGTGGATTGGGTCTGAGGCGGTACGGTGCGGTACGCCAGAGCAAAAGAGTGTGTTTAGCTTCCTGTGTAGAAACGGGTGTATCATAGCATCAGCGCCGGCGCGGTTTTGCCTATTACAGTGGCAGTTTGGACAAGAGAAAGAGGGACACTGTATGTGTGGAAAGGCATTCTTAATCCAGAAGTTCTAGAGGGTATATGGCGTTTTCCAAAACAAAGCCTCAAACTCCGAATACAATACAAGAAAATAAGCACGCCAAACTCCCTTTATGCATACCCGGCGCCCCCATTCCCAATTTACAAGGCCGAGAGATTATCCACCCAGCTCCCCGATGCACTTACTATACAACCATGATGCCAAGATGCCAGCCCTCGGCACCAACCCACCTACCTCGACCGCACCATCGCCGGCTGCTCCAGCTGCCGTCGCACCTTGTTCATCCAGCTTCTGGGGGGGTCGTTCCGCCGCTGAAGATTGACAGTGTTCATCTGGAGCCGGCCCGCCATATCGTGAAAAGCAGACGCCATTAGTTTATTCTCGCGCTTCAGGTTCTCGACTTCTTGCTGCGATGCAAGCTTCGAAATGTTAGCTTCATAAGTACGAAAAGAACGGAAAGAAATCCGGACCTGGTCAGTAGTGTCTTTAGCAGCTTTGGCTTCGGCCAGCTTGAGTCGCTCTTGCAGGTCATGGATGACGACCTCTTGCTTTTCAAGCTCCTAGACTCCCACGTTAGCGTCCCCAGCCAAATTTGGACGACCATTTCTGCGACGCGGAAAGTGCAGGGGTAGTCAATTCACGCTGGGGGACGGCATGAGGAGGTGGGCTTTGGGTTACCTCGTTTTTGTTAGAAGGTTCCAAGAAGAGAGACTTGTGTATCTCTGTTCTCTTCGCAAGCGCGTCGGCGCCGCGGATGATCTCATCCGCACAGGTGGCCATGAGCTGCTCCAAATGCCCGGTAGAACCGGGCGTGGGCCTTTCCGGTCGCGTGCGAGCTGCGGATGCGATGAGTTCGAGCGTTTCGAGCGTCTTTCGGAGAAACTTGGTCGAGGTCTCGGCGGTCTCTTCGGCACTGAGACCACTCTCGACTGAGGCAGTTTTCAGTTGTGTAATCTCGCTTTCGAGTTCGAAGATCCGCGTTTTCCTGCCTTTGTTTAGATATCTGGAAAAGATCAAGGCAAGGCCAGCGACTTGCAGCTTTGACTCCTTCTCCGTAGTTTTGGCAAGCTCAGCGTCAAGGCCTCCGTCTGAGCCGGATGACGGGAGTGCACCAGATCCAGCGTTTCGTATCTCGGCCCTGAGTTCATCAATCGTCTCCTGGTCACTCAAATGTTGCTCCTCGGCCGTTTCGCACCTTTCCGTAAGCGCGGTATTATTGATTTCGAGTTGATTCTTCATCACCTGCAGCTCGCGGCAATCTTGTTCGATCCTGGGCAGAATCCTTTTGTACTCGTCGATCGTCTGCCGTAGCCTGTCAAGCTGCTCTTTGTTATCAGCGGTATTCATGGCATTCTGACGGATGTCTTCTATCTCGGCGTGGAGTAATTCATTCTCTTTTTCCAAATCTTGACTGCCCTGAAGTTTCTGTTTGTACTTGTCAACGGTATTAGCTTTCTTGGCGAGTCCATCTCGTTCGACCTTGAGTTCATCTATCTCGTCCTGGAGCTTCTGTAACTTTATGCTCGAAACGTTATTTCTTTCAATCTGAGCAACAGCAGTCAGCTCTTGCGCCTAGCATCGATAAAAGGATGTACTTACAGTTTTCTGCATGGCTTCAGTATTTGTCTGATACTCGGAAATTGTGGACTCCTGAGCCGCAATGAAGTCTTCCTGTTCTTGGCTACACCAGATGTCAGCACGAGGCCACTTTCAAGGAGTAAAACTTCGCATCAGCATACATTTTGATCTGGAGCGGCTTGAGCGACGAGACCACGACGGTACCCTCAACAGAAGCGTTCAGCTGCAGCCTATCTTCTGCCTGGGTCAAGCGACCCTGTAGTATAGCCTAGTACAAATCAGCGAGATGGTAAACAGGGATTTAAGCTTGACCTACATGGTTCTCCTGCAAATGTGCTAGCCGATTCTGAAGATTCACGACGTTGTTTCGTACGTCCAGATTCTCTCGAGCAAGTCTTTCATTATCAGCCATTACCTTTCCGAAGCGTTCTTCGAAGAATAGTTCGGGATCTACCGCTGGTGGTGGTGGCGATGTTGTTGCAGGAGTGGAAGGAACGTCACTTTCGGATGCTGGGTTGGTGGTATCCTGCAACTGCCGGACGTTAGCACCAACAGGTGGGCTCTGACTGTGCCGGCGAGCGCGGAGTACTTCTTCAATGCTTTCTTTCAATAATGCCTGAGTAGAGGTGCTCAAGGTGGGCATCTTTGCAATATACTCCGTTGCTCTTGGCGAATTAATGGCAGCAATGAGGGCCAGCTTCAGTAGCTGTACCGTATAGTCAGTGTCTGACATGTAGTAGCCTCCACGCTCAAGACCTGCCTTGATTGACCTTTCGACTGCGTTTTCGTTGAAGGCGATCAGCTTGAGATCCCCCATGGTAAGATCTTCTGGCAGGGGCTGGCCGCATTCGTCTCGAATATAGGATACGAGGGACCTGAGGATGTGCTTTACTGCTCATATGTCAGCTCTGCTTATCCTGTCATTACTGAGGCTAGCAACTTACGGTTTTGCCATCTTTGCGGCCATTTGCCGGTATCACTTGGACCTTCAGGAAGGTCGCCTGTGAAGTAAGTAGGGTCGATATCACCTGGATCCATGTATCAGTACAGAGTGTCATGCCCATGGATAAGGAACCACTCACGAAGTGCTTCCCAGATTCTCAATCCATCATTCAGGTCATTGAGTGATGCTACTTTGGTCGTAAAAGGAAAGCTGTTGATCTAGCATCTCCAAGATTAGCTGGATATCCTATGCGACTCTGAAGACGCGTGCCTACGCGTCTGCAAGCAATGCTATAAGGAAATCTACTCACCCATTCCAAGAAGGCTGCTTCAGCTTGGGTTTTCCGGTCCATCTCGCCAGGAGTATTCGGAGTTCAATTGCAGCAGGGTTGTTTTGGTAAAGTGAGCGAAGTGTCGATTTGAAAGCTGAAAGCTGAGAAGCATATTGAGAAAGGCGGTGGGGGCATAAAGTGGATATATTTATAAGTGATGCATTGTCAATTGCGAACTCGACAAACCGGGTCAAAGACCCTTGTTCTCCACAAGCTTTCGATGGCTTCGGAGACAACGAACTGTATTACGCTAGTGCGCGGGCCGTTGAACAAAACCCGCCCTTTGGCCCTTTGTGGTTTATGGGCAAGGCTTTGTCCATCACAGCACAACGCCTCAGATTATTCTTTCACCGCTCACCCTTTGTAAAGGTGGGGAGATAATGAGTCTTCTATTATTAGTCTCAAAAGAAAGAACGCAATACTGGGGAAGTCAGGTCGCCAATACTCTGTTGTTACGCTTGTGCAAACTTATGAAGTCACAGTTCGAGATGGTATGTATGTCACACGGAGGTACTCGATGAGACTCCTTGGGTGACTGGAATTAGTGGGCTATGCTTTTGATGAGAGGTCCTAGCAGGATATCTCCTCAAGTACCAACTCCGTTTTAGTAATATGCCCTTCCCAGTCAGACATTCACGCCTGGGATCCCGACGCCAACCTTTGGCCTAGCGCAACCTTCGCCGGTAGACCAACAGCCAAATATTTAACGCGATCTATCATGCTTCATGCGGGACTGCCCTGTCCTTTCCACCGACTACCCTTGGGAGCCGTAGATGCTTATGACTTCATCTTCTTCAATGGTGGGATTGTACTCGGTTGAGAGGGCGTTGATTGTTTCGAGAGCCTTGACAGAAGCCTTGGCAGCGAATCCCCTCGGAGCCGTCATCAGTCTGAATCCATCAACAGTGTTGGGTGTAGATAATCATACTTGAAGAGTTCTGTAAAGCACATGCGTTAAGATTTGAAGGAAGTATCAATGAAGGCAGGCTGTACTCACTATACTCATGTGTTATCACTCCTCCCTAGAGATGCCAACATGTTAGTCGCCATAGGCGTATGGTATAGGAGAAGTCATACTGCAGCTGTGATGGCGTCCTTGGCCTGGGCGAGGATGGAGTCGGGCGTATTCTTTGGATAGCTCACGACGACCTGCTTCTGGAGCACCAAGCCTGAGACAGCAACTGCCAAAAGGGCGAGTAGCACAGATAAAAAGATGAACCTCATGGTTGTGATGATATTGTTCCTAGGGACTTGGTGAATTTTCAAGGACAGATGATCTCAGAGTGGTGGATTGTTTCTTTATGAAGGCTCGTAGTGTACCTCTCGAAAACCCGGCGGACGCGGGAATGACGTTTGGGTTCGGTTGCGCTGCTTGACTCAGAAGCACGCTAAACCTATTCCGTGAACAATGGCGGCGGCTCTTTTCAAACGTCCAACATCTAACGTCCAGCCTCCGACATCACCTCTCACTCCACCCTCATCAAGAACATCCCAGCCACTGGATATCGCGACAACCTTTCACTCACCATCCTCTCTGATACTTGCTCGGTCTTGTCTAGCGTTTCATCGCCCCCTTTTAGAGTTCTTGGTTATTGACGGTTGGACCATACATGGCACTAGTGGTGGAGGAGGCTGGCTGATAGGAGGATTGGATTGTTGAGGCAACACTGGTGGCGTGTGTCAGACCTTGGTGCTTCAGTTGAGACTTAGCTAGCAACGACCTGCAAATCACTTTTGTGTTTCGCTTTTGCAGGAAGCATTCTGTCTAGAAAGGCCGTCTTGCGTGTTCCGGCCTTCGGAGCGGATGTCAATAGCACACTGTGCAAGAGACTCATCACCCAAGCATTGCCATTCACAAACGAGGGCCATTGACCATACTCCTTTATCGGGACTTGACTACACAGCCTCTCTGACAGATCACGCACATTTCAGAGCCCATCATGTCTGTCGGTCTGCCTTCTGATGAAGTCGCTGAAGATTACAAGAACTCTCTTGAAGATCTGACCATGAATTCAAGATATGAGATCAGCAATCTAACGGTCATTGCCAAGGAGAACACAGAGCACGCCATGGCAATATCGAGAGTCTTGGAGAATCACATCCGCAACGTAAGTAATCATCGTTCCCCAGCGCTGTAACAGGAGGGTAGTTTCAACTCGGCGCCCAAAGCCACGATATGAGTGCCTTTGCTGTTGGAATAAGTCCACTAATTAACGAGTAGGCTCCTCCGGACCGCAAGCTTCCCGCGTTGTATGTTCTCGACTCTGTGGTAAAGAACGTAGGAACTCCTTACACTTTGTTCCTTGGACGTAATCTATATCAGACGTTCATGAATGCATATAGCTTGGTAAATAGTCAGATACGCAAGAAGCTGGATGAGATGTTGAAGACGTGGAAAGAGCCTGTGCCGGGGTCATTGGAGACTAGACCAGTCTTCCCTGTTGAAACCACCAGGCCAATTGAAAATGCGTTGATTAAAGCGAGGACAATTGCAGTGCAACAGCAGCAGCAGCAAGCAAGAGGGCAGCTCGAAATGTTCAACAGAAATCGATCAACGGCAATGCCGAATGGCTCCTTTCGAAATACGCCCACACCGCCACAGAATAACGCACGATATCCTCCGCCAAATCCTTCAGGTTTTGTTCAACAATACCCTCCTCATTTGACAGGAGCTCCGAACGGTCATCACCAGGTATGTCGGTCAAGTAACAATGTAGATTAGAGCTGGGCTGACTTCTAGCGCAAGATGATACGTCCCTCCGCATCGCCATACCCTCAATACGCCTCTTCACAACCAACCCCTTTGCAATTCCAACCTCCGTTTCAGCAACCATCATCCTATCCGCAACCCCAACACCCCGACAACATTGACTCCTTACATAGGGATATTGAAGATCTAATTCGAATTGCAAGAGCCGAATTCGCAGCGAATCCCTACGATACAGCGATCCAGACCCGCCTAAAGGCCCTTCTAGACTTGCAAAGCATCCTGAAAAGCCAGCAACTCCCCCCTGATCAAATCCAGCTTATTCGCGACCAAGTGGCGCAGCTCTCTCCCGCGCCAAGGCCCTCGTCCGTCGCCCCGTCACAAATCGCTCCTCCGCCGGTATTGGCCGCCGCCCCTCCGCCACCACAAAATCCTGGTGTGCAGTCACCACCGGACTTACAAGCTTTGCTGTCTTCGAATGCACTTGCAGATCTTCTCGCATCAGCTGCGCGTGCTCAACAGACACCAAGTATTCCTCCTAGTGCAACAATAGCTATGCGCCAACCTCAGGCTCAGACGCCGCAGCCACCGAACCCTCCAATACCTGCTGCACCCAGCGGCGAAAGCTCGCTACTTGCGCAGTTGAGAGCCAGCGGCTTGTTACCACCTGCTGGAAACACTCCCGTCAATGGCTCGGTGCCTCCACCTCCGCCCCAGTTTCCTTTCTCGCTACCAACCCCAAACATGCAGACCCCCTTGGCATTACCCGCGACTATGGCTCGACCTGCATTGATGGAAGTGCGCAACGATGTGCAGCTCACGTCAGCTTCTGTAAAGATGTAAGATACGTCCAGTGGTATCAATGGTCCATTTCCTAACGTGCTACAGACCGCGACCCCATCTTATTGATATGTTGTACGGTGCCCAACCGAACCAATGCTCGACCTGTGGTCGGCGTTTCCTCGCGACCGAAGAAGACCGGAAAAGGAAAGCTCGACACCTCGATTGGCATTTCCGGACCAACCAGCGGCTGGCTGACTCGGCAAGACGTGGACAGAGCCGAAGTTGGTACGTTGACGAGATGGTAAGCAATGTCCGTATTCCTGTAACCGGCACGTAGATGCTCATTAGATGGTAGGAGTGGATCCGGTCAAAGGACAATGTTGAGGATGATGCAAATGATGCCCCAGCTGGCTCGGATGCTTCCAAAGCTTCGGCTGCCATGGCGGCGGCAAAGAATGACCTTAAGACCAAATACATCCCTGTTCCTAGTGACCCTACTTTGTCCAACGCACCCTGTCCCATATGCCAGGAGAGATTTGAGACCGTTTTCAACGACGAGGCGCAAGATTTCGTGTGGATGGACGCGGTGAAGATTGGAGGTAGGGTATTCCATGCCAGCTGCCACGCAGAGATGAAGAAGGATGGTGGAAGCACACCCCTCAGGACTTCGACGCCGGATTCGGTGCTTGGGAAGCGAAAGGCTGAAGTTAGTGAATAAGTTACAAATGATATAATCAGCCCTGCTGATGGTTTGGTAGGGCTCCGACCTAAATGCGTCACGTGCAAAGCTCGTCAATGGATTCTAACGCAAGGCACCTGGCTCGTCGGTTGTGATACTCGAACATGCGATTGCATGTAAAAGCCACCAGTGTTGCTTGCATTCTTCGCCCACGTGATTGTACGGCCTGCGCCCGGGAGCTCTGCATTGCGGCATGCCAAGGCTATCGAGATGAGGATTCGGATTTCCCAAGAGAGGCATTTGTACGGCGCTGGTCCGTGGCATTGAATGGGCCGATTGGGCAGTAACTATTACTTTTCGTTCGATATCCAATGGCGGCCTATCACTCTGTAAATAAGAAGCGAATCATACAAATTGATTGGTTGATGTAAACGTGCACTGGACGAGGACGAGTACCTGCATTTGATTCGGCTGAATGAGAGGACGGGAATGGACCCGGGTAAATGGCGGAGGGCATGTTGCGACACAGCGACGCCAGACCCCACCATTCCCCCGTTTTGCCTTTTCCACCGCAAGATAAATAGTCCCCTGCGAAGAAATCATGTCTTCCCATCTCAACTCTACAAGGACCGCGGACACTTTACTCTATACATACTACCTGCGTCCGACACTGCCATTCTGGCTTCAATCCTTGCCAAGGCCGCAAACATGTCTTCTCCACACACAGTCCGATGGGGTATCCTAGGTTGGTCTTGGACATCCCCGCACAACAGATTCGTATCTGGTGATCCAAAACAATCGTCGTGATATTTCTGGATACGATCTGTCTTAACTGATGCTAACCATGTGCCAGCCACGGGTGGAATTGCCCAGAGTAAGCCATCTAAACCCGAAGCCCAGCCCTAACCACGTTGACCTCCCTTTCCTCGCAGCTTTCACCAAGGATCTCATGATCGACCCCTCAACCCGTAAAGTCAGCGATATCAAGCACACCGTCGTGGCCGCCGCTTCGTCTTCCTCCGCCGACCGAGCAAGGAAGTTCCTCGAGGACTGCAAATGCCCCTCCGATGCCGCTGCCTACGGCTCCTATCAAGAGCTGGTGGCCGATAAGAATGTAGACATCATCTACGTGGCTACACCGCACTCGCACCACTACCAGAACACCATGCTCTGCCTGGAAGCGGGCAAGAACGTCTTATGCGAGAAATCATTCACCGTCAATGCCACTCAGGCGAAGAAGTTGGTTGAGACAGCGAAAGCGAAGAAGCTATTCCTGATGGAGGCTGTGTGGACGAGATACTTCCCTCTAAGCAAAGAGATTAGGAAATACATCGAAGACGGGAAACTGGGCGCCGTCCACCGCGTCATCGCCGACCTAAGCTTTGGCGAGGACGTCGAGAACACCTGGGGCACCGAGCACCGCATGGTCAACATGGATCTCGCCGGCGGTGCTCTCCTCGACCGTACGCCCCCCTCCCCGCCCTCGCTCTCACCTTCCACTAACAGCCCCTCCAGTGGGCATCTACCCCATAACCTGGTGTTTCCAAACCCTCTACCACACCGTCCCGCCCTCCCTCCGCCAACCCCCCACCGTCGTCTCCTCCGTCTCCAAATACCCCCCCACCGGCGCCGACGAAAACACCTCCATCATCCTCACCTTCCCCCACGCCCCCGGCGGCTCCAGCTCTACCCCCCATCAAGCCCACGGCATCGCCCTGACCAACTTCCGCGTCGCCACCGACGTCGACGGCCACAACACCGCCAAACCCGCCATCCGCATCCAGGGCACAAAGGGCGAAATCCAAGTCGACGGGCCCGCCTACAGACCCACGCACTACCGCATCATCCACAAGAACGAGGCGAAGAGTTGGGCGAATAGGCATGAGGAGGGAGGGGAGGATCAAGGGCCGTGGGTCGAGGAGCATGAGTGTGAGATTCCGGGGCATGGGATGTTTTGGGAGGCGGATGAGTGTGGGAGGTGTTTGCGGGATGGGCGGTTGGAGAGTGAGTCCATGACGCATGAGGAGAGTTTGGTGGTGATGGAGACGATGGATCAGGTGAGGAGGCAGAATGGGTTGGTGTACCCGGAGAAGATCGAGACGACGGAGTATCCGGTTCAGCTGTGAAGATGTTTTTGGATTTGTGCGGATAATGTAGCTAATTTGGACTATTCCTTCAATGCAACTTCTACCGTTGAGCTCTCGGAGCCAGCTTGTGAGCCATCCGCTGGGTGTTTGAAAAGCAGTTCTCCCGCTAGACTCGTCCCTCCAAAGCCATACTGCTAAAACCATCCACTGGGTATCTCCCAAAGCAATCTCCCTACAGACGATCCTGTCACGTATCCGCCAAGCCATAGCTGCCGTGAAATGCACCCAACACCCCGCAGTAGCCGATCCGATCGACGGAACGATATCCAGATCAGCATGTCCCTGACTCGACGAGTGCAGCCAAAGTGTCCGTGCTATTAGCGGGCCCTCCCCGGCGAAGACTTGGCCTTAAGAGTCAAGCCACCAAACACGTCGTCGTCGCCCACAGCGCGAATGCTAGAAGGACCTCCTTGGCCCATATTGACGTTGCCGGCGCGGCTGCTCATCTACAGTCACCCATATCAGCGAGCTGTATATCTGGAAACCTGGTTGAGTGGGAGCTTACGGCTTGGCTTTCACTGGCGGAAGAGGAGCCGCTACGGTGCTTCGCCTGCATACGCTCTTTGAGGGTTGCGGCACGCTGGCGGCGATTGTTAACTTGGACGTCTCGATTCGGAGAAGGTGGTGGAGTGGAGGAGCTTACGGCTCTGGCGGCTTCTTTGGCGGGGGAGAGCTTGATGGGAGGGGATTTGGGGGGTTTGGGGTCGCTACTGTCGCGGAGTTGGTCGAGGAGAGAGGTGGCCTGCTGAGGTGGTTGTATAAGCTTGGATGAAGGTTGGGTGGATGTGAGGGTGGCGGGGCTAAGGGCCGCTTACATTTTTGCTGTTGTCGTCGCTTCCGCGGAAGCGTGCCTGATAGTCCTGTCCGCGGTCGAGTTTAGCTTGAAGAGATGGTCATGCGGAGGGTTTGTGAGGTTAGCTCACCGCTCTGGTCTCGTTTTGGGATGCGACAGGGTCGAGGAATGCCCCGCTGAGTGTACGAACGTGCTTCTGTGGTAAATGGTGGGTTAGCGCTTGGGATCACAACCACAGGACAGGAGATGGTTCGACTCACTCCTTTGCCTTTGCCGGTGTAGGTGGTGAATTCACCATCATCGTTGCCGTCGAAAACTGCGAGTTCCTGTGAGGTGTGTTAATCCAACCATCCAGAACATCCAAAGCGGCATCGAAGGTAACGATGAGCTGCACATACAGAATCCCTCGACAACTGCTCGCTATTCAAGTAGTCGACATCTTCCGGATATTTGTCTTCAAGACGTCCCTCCTCAACAAATTGCCGATATCGCGCGACGGCGCCGGGCTTGAAATATGTGATCTCAGGAATCTGATCGAGGATACGAACACGGGTGTTAATCTTCCCGAGGGTGATCTGCCCCTAGATTTATAGTATTAGTGACTCGTGACTGAGAGGCGCCTCAACACGCTTGAGACTCGACAGGGAGGTTGGACACTGGGAGGGGGAGGAGAGTTGCACAACGCAGCGCTTTAACTCGGGGAAGAGCTCCTTCAATGTCCTCATCATGACCTTTGGGTCCACGTCACGCGCATCGCAGTCGCAGATGAAGAAGTCCATCTCTTCATTCCAGATGCTGGGCAACTTGTGCTCGGAATAACCCATGTGGCCGGTGTACAGAGGATTGACCCCGGCAATGTATTCGAGATGCTGAGTGTTAGGTGAAGTCCCGGGCCGGGGTAGAATGCAATGAATAACCTGGTTGATGAGTGGCGGGGAATGCGATGGTGAATGAAGCTCGGAGCTGAATCTGGTACATGGCGATCGACACCAAGTCATTTCTCGCTTTACTTCACTCCGTCCGCGTGCCCTAGTTTGGGCTGAGCTTATCTGCTTAAAAGAATAGGTGGAAATCAACGCACGCGCTGTAATGTCACTGTTCTCGGCTTTATTTCATCAGCATTTAAAACTATCAGGAGTGCTCCGTCTGGTGCAAATGCTTCTCACTAGTGAGACAGATGAGACCAGTGCGGCAGCATGCCGTCTGGATCGGTCGTGCGACACGGATGAAGAAATGGTGATCTCAAGAGTACTCTATCGTACAGAATACAATTAAGAGAGAAAGTATGTACAGATACACTCTCACCTGTTAATGAGGCAGACAGGACTTTTTGTATATGTATCATCATCTCAGATTGCCAACCCAATGGCCTCCCTTCACTCGTACATCGCTATGACTTGCTCCGCCACGACTCGAGGAAATTCGAGATTAAACCTAGTTTTTCAGCCCAATCTTGCTCAGCAAGCTGCCGCTGCCACTCGTACTTGAAGACTTCTCTCCCTCGAAAACATTCAGCAAGCTCTTCCACACTTGACCGGGCTCTTGGCTGGCATCAATCGCCTTCCAGATACCCGTCTTCTGGTAGTATGTTACGACGGGATATGTTTGCTGGTGGTAGGTGACCAGACGCTTCTTCAGTGCCTCTGCGTTATCGTCGGATCTCTGGATCAGGGGTTCGCCGGTGATGTCGTCTTTCATTGCTTCTTTAGGTGGATTGAAGATTTTGTGATAAGACCGGCCAGAGGCTGGGTGGACTAGCCGGCCAGTGATGCGCGAAACGAGAAGACCATCGTCAATTTGTAGCTCAACCGCGTGCTGTAATTTCTTGCCTTTGTCCTGGAGCATGCCATCCAACCGCTCGGCTTGGGCGACCGTCCGCGGAAATCCGTCGAGGATGAAGCTGTGGCATCACAGTCTTAGCTCTTGGATTCCTTCGCTTTAGTGGTTTGCCTACCCATTTCTGCACTCTTGGTTATTATCAAGCTCACTTTTGATCATGTTGATCATGATCTCGTCGCTCACGAGACCTCCTTGGTCCATGATCTTCTTGGCTTCTCGCCCTAATGACGTCTTCTTCGCGACTTGTGACCGAAGCATATCCCCAGTCGCCTACGTAGGAAACCGGCATCAGCATCCTGAATTCCCCCGTACTTGACCTGGAGAATGACATACCAAGTGGCAGACACAGTACTTTTCTTTGATTTTCGGGGCCTGGGTGCCCTTGCCTACGTAGGGTCAGTGAGCGAACAATGCGGGCCATGCTCGACATATATAAGACGTTCTTACCGGCTCCTGGAGCACCGATCAAGATCATACGGACTCCTTCGGTGTTGCCTTTCGACTTGCGGGCCAGTGGTCCCCCCTCGGCCTGCTGTAGCTTGGCTTCAAGTTGCTCCACGCGCGACTCGAGCTTGTTGACAAGATCTCGAAGGGCGTCGACCGTCTCGTCTTTGATAGGAGCCATTGTTGCGTGCGAATCTAGCTGCTTAGCCGGACCAAGGCAAATGAGCACGCCTGATATGCGAAAGTTTTGTATCAAAGACTGTGTCAGGACGGCCAGAGGAGGGATGTGGAAGGAATCTGGAAGCTTTCGGCTCGGACGCCGCTCCGTTTGTCGGGCTTCAATAACCGTCCTCGCGGCCTTTCACCCGGTCGCCGTCCTTGAAAGCAATCTACGAAGCCGTTCACAAGCAATTCGATAGAAGTACCAAATCTAAGCTCTACGACGCTTTAAATAATGGTAGACGCGTCCTGGGCAGCAGGCATAGGAACGGATTATACGGGTGCTTTCATTCACACTAGTCTACATTGAGATTAGACTAGCGCTTTCGAGCTGTTGGATATTGGATGAAGGCGCTGAAGCAGCAAGAGCATCAACTCGAAACCATCAGCTCTGCCTCAATCACCCCTTCAATACCCGCTCAACACAATGCCTGCTACTACTGCAGAGACTCTCTCTCTTGTGACACGCAACATTTCTGTAGCGCCCCTTGTTCTCCTCTCCGCAGCAGATCACTACGGCCGGTCAGGGAAAGGAGCGCGTAAGCGTGTAGTTGGTGTGTTACTTGGGCAGAACGATGGCAAGAACGTGAGGGTCTCGAATAGCTTCGCAGGTATGTCAAGGCCACAACTTGCTCTGAAGTTTTGGGAGCCGGAGTCTAATGAAATTGTGCAACAGTCCCCTTCGAGGAAGATGACAAGGACCCTTCAGTATGGTTTCTGGATCACAACTATGTTGAATCAATGAACGACATGTTCAAGAAGGTCAACGCTCGGGAAAAGTTGATAGGGTGGTACCACTCAGGCCCTAAGTTAAGAGCCTCCGATCTGGAGATCAACGAGCTCTTCAAGCGATACACCCCAAATCCACTACTAGTCATCATCGACGTTCAGCCAAAAGAGGTTGGTGTACCGACGGACGCTTACTTTGCTGTGGAGGAGATCAAAGACGTATGTACTGCATGTTTCTCCTATTCTCTGGGTACCAGTACTCACCCTCTGATGCTAGGACGGCACTACCACCACAAAGACCTTCGTACATACACCTTCCATAATCGAAGCCGAAGAGGCAGAAGAGATTGGTGTGGAACACCTTCTTAGAGATATCCGCGATGTCGCCGTTGGCACCCTTTCAACCCGCATAACCTCCCAACTACAATCACTGCAAGGTCTCCATCTTCGATTACGTGACATCGGCCAGTACCTACAAAAAGTACTAGACGGCGAATTACCTGTCAATCACGCTATACTTGGCAACCTACAGGACGTCTTCAACCTCCTACCAAATCTATCTACCCCGAAAACGACGCCGCAAATCAACGGCGCTAATAAGGCACAAACCGAGAACAATGACTTGGCACGGGCGATGAGCGTCAAAACGAATGACCAGCTTATGACCATTTACCTCAGCAGTTTGATTAGAGCTATTACAGCTTTCCACGATTTAATAGAGAACAAAATTCAGAACCGGCAACAACAAGAAGAGAAGGAGGCAAAGAAGGAAGAGGGAAAGGATGATAAGGATGAGAAGAAGACGAACGGAGTAGTGAACGGAGAAACAAAGGAGGGCAAGGAAGGCGCAAAAGAGGACGGAAAGGAGAAGACTAGAGACTCCGACAAGAAGAGGTAACGGAAGTAGGGAGAATCTTCTAATGCATCTGAGGTTTAGCGATCGATGGAACGGGGCGCTTCACCGCGCAGGCGCAATTTGTGTATAATAGGCAGTGGTTCACACATGGGAACCACAAGGTCAACCACTTTCAACCGGTTGGGTTAGACTGTGTTCAAACTTCCAACGTCTGCTTGTGATGAGCCGGCTGAAAAACCAGCAGTTACAGAGTGAGCCTTATCCGCACAGTGAATCAAAGTGCGGCTAAGGTTCTCTACTCCACCCTTACAATCTCTGACACCTAAACTATCCACACACCACGGAGTAGATTCCGAAACCCTTCGACATATCTTCGTATTTCAGCCTCTTCACCTGGATTCATGATGGACGCTATATTCCAAAAGAGCGGATCTACCGTCACCAAGTGCAAATCCCGCAAGTGAGGAGCCTTCCCGGGAAGCCCGGGTCAAGTCGCAAGCTGATAGTTAACAGAACACTCTTCGACACCATAGTGCAGGTAAAGGTGGGAAGAGACGCAAAGGTATTTGCGTTACACAAGGGGCTCCTTTGCGATAGTTCCGCATACTTCAGGGCTGCCTTTGAAGGCAATTTCAAAGAAGCACAGGAGCAAGTTCTCCTATTGCCAGAAGACGATGTGAAGGTCTTCGAGCTCTTCCAGTTCTGGCTCTACTCTGAAAAGCTTCTCGATACCGGCGAGGGCATTGCAGATTTATGCACAAGTCTCCTCGTGAGCCTCAACCTATTTGCGGAGACTCGCTGCATACCGCAGCTGCAGGATTTGACCATTGATGCTCTGATCTATAACATAAAAGTGAAGAAAAAGGTTCCAATCTGGGATATACCTCGAATCTACGAAAACACAACGGAGACTTCACCTCTTCGCAGATTGTTCGTCGATGTCAGCGCGCGGATAGGGGACCTTCGGGATGGTCGTTGGTTTAGCGGAGAAAACGAAAATCTATACAACAGAACTTTCCTCATCGATTTGGTTCTAGCTCTTTACAACGAGAAGCTCCAAAGAAGCCCTCAAGTCTTCACCGAACTTCGCTGCAACTATCACGTTCACACAAAAGCCGAAGAGTGCCATGTTTCGCAAGAATGGAGATAACCGCGCCGTGGCTGGACCTCTTGCTCTTTCCTTCCCAGATGGAGGTCCTCACATGTCAACGCCTTCCCAAACCACCAGGACTTCGCTTTCAGATTCTCAAATATCATCTCTATGCATGGCTCTATCACATCAAGAGCGACGACTCTAGCTGGAGTATTGTATCATTCAATATCGTTGCTATCTTTTATTGTTCTTTATAAAGTATCATACCCGTCACACTCGTGAGACTTGGAGCTGTTTCCGCTCTTTCGAAAAAACGGTTAAAAGCACTATTTGGATCCTAATAATCCTGCACCATGTTGATGCACCCTCAACCGGATCCCAAAGAACGCACGATGTCTGTTCCCACTCCTAGTCCTGAAGTCGACATCACGGAAATGCCAACCTCACACTCTTTCTACCTCGAGCTCGATAGTATCGATGACCCTATCTTTTGGGTACGTTCTTCACGAGTCCATCTAATACCTCTCTAAGTCCGCCTCAGGCAGCATGGGATCGACTAATGGACGGAATGGGAGACATGTCGCCGGAACGGATCACTTGGATCTGGGACGAATCCCTGGTCGACTATTCCCTCCTGCCGACCTCTTGGACCGCCGTCCAGGAAATGTACATCACAAGAGTCTTGTTATCGCCGCGGGTCCGTGTAGAGCACAAAGACGCGCTCTTCCTCTACGAAAGACTACAGAGGGTATTCCCGGACCTTGGGAACTGCTTTTGGCCTGCTTTTCAACGGCGGTATTGTGAACTTGTGAACGAGGCAAAAGCGACACTGGCGAGGCAAGCGCTACAGCAAGATGCCAGCCAGATGGCATTTTGGCAAACTATCCACTGTCTCAGACTTCTGACTCTCGCTTGTCCTCGTCCTCTAGACTGGGCTTTGGCTCTTGCTGTTTTCGAAGCTCGAGTAATCCTGAAGACGTGATGTATCTACAAAACGATGGCACAGGTGTTCACAAAACCACTAAAAGTCGTCTGGCCGCATTTCTTTTCACGACGATATATCGGGTGTCAGGAGTAGTGTGGGAAATGAATTGAGGAGAGGCCTGCAAACGGCTTGGAGATGTCCAGTATATCATTGTTGATCTGGACAGTCCCCCTTCCGGGCTGCTACACCATGACGAGTTGGCGGCAGCTCTACGCTACACGTTAGTGTTAACAGACGAGGATGTTCGAATAGCAGAGCATACCTGTCCCATACAGCATAAATGGCCTCTGCTCGTTGGTGGTGTGAATCTTACGGCGCGCATCAAATATGTTTTGGGGAGCAATATGATCTCAGTCACCCCAACCTGCAGCCCATCCTGCAGCCTCTTCCCTACCCACTACCCTTTCCTCTACAAAGCCGGACAACGGTTCGTACTTCTCAGACAGGAAACAGGCAAGCAGGTGCTTACACAGAGGCACAACTCCCTGTTCAAGCATCAAGCCTCCGTAGTTTGAGCCAGACTCTCCGTCAATTGGACCCTCATCCAGTCCAACCACGTCCACATTACCATCGTGGCCGTAACTCTCCTCCGTTGCATTGACGGCCGAGAACGTGTAAGCTGGACAGCTACAATTCCAAGCCTTCAGCCTGACCTCATAACTCGAGCCGCCAGCTGCTGCATAGCGCGATGCCCTCGTTGGCTGCGACGAGCGGACATAGTAGACAACATTGTCCCTGGCAACCTCCGGACCACGTGTTTCGTCCACGGGTGGACAAGAGACGACCAGACGGGTGACGAGCTGACGGTCAAGGAGGTCAAGGGCTGCGAGTAATTCGTTAGGGAAGAGGCAGTGGAGCGTCAGAAAGATATTCTTCAGGTCTGGTGGGGCTTCGTCTAGAGGATTCGCGGATGGGGTCCTCGACGTCGGTGTGGAGAGGCTTGAGAGCTGGGTGAAGAGAGATGCTATGAAGGAACGCGGAGCAGGGAGGTTGGTCGTCATTGGCTGGGAACGGGTGACGGAGAAATGGCCTTGCCGACGATTAATCCCTGCAGTGCCGCTAAGAGACCTCGATGTCGTTGCAGACGTAGATAGATGCCCTAATTCATGATACAAACATCGGACCACATGCCAACTCCCGAAATGTGCTTGCAGATGTTCAATAGCGATTGTGAATATGTCTACAGGGGCAAGGGAGTTCTTCACTTGACGGTGCATCATTTATGGAAAAGGGTGTGAATGGGCTCGCACACACATTTCCCTGAGAAAACCACCGCCTACCTTACCGCCTTACCTACCTCATAAACCGTTCGTATTAGGTCTAAGAAGCTGCGACCTTGTATCCGGATCTCCACTATGGATATTGTCCGATCGACATATTTGAAACATGGTATTATCGCGAACGCTCAAGCATCTTTATTGCCTGGCGCAGCCAGAGGTATAATCTACCGGGGCCATCTTTTTACCAGTATGCCATTCAAATCGGTCAATACGATGTTGACGGCAGCCAATCATCGGTCACTGTTTACTCACGCCTGATGGCCTTTGTTACGTGCTATGGGATCATGCGTCGTTTTCTCCCCTCCGGGCCTTCCGGATCTGGTGGCCTGTGTTGCAGTGATCCTCTTTTCATCTATGTCTCTAATTTCTGTCCATCCATGCTATCCACGGATAATTTTGTTCATATACGTATTTCCACACTTTTCTAACGTCGCTCTTTCTCTTGTAAAGGGGAGTTACCCACCCACGTGTGCGGTCTTGCCATCGTGACTAGTTGTTCAGATTCAGGCTTCCGAATCTTATTGCGCGACTATTCAAGCTCTGCTGAACTATATTGATAGTGGCACTCATTAACTATTCCGCTTTTGTCAGTTTCAACGACTGAGGTTGACTTTATACCCCGAGGGCACCTGCTAAGCTTCTCGGGCTGACTTCCTAACGGTCAGTTCGCAAATACTAAGAGCTATGACCTTATGACGGTATACTCTCTATCTGAACCCTTATATAAATGCCCATTACTTCCTTCCTTTGACCAGCATCGCAACTGCATCTTCTCCAATAATCGACGATTGACTTGATCAACACGAACCTCTCTTCTTACAACTCTTCTTTCACATCTTCTTCTACAGTAGTAACCCTGGTATACATCCCGGGTTACCAACGATGAACACCCTTCTTCGTGTTGTCATGGTCCTTGGACTATGGCTTCCTCTTTTGTTTGAGGCATCTTCTGCCGCTGTTTCTTCCTCTCCATTGGTCCTCGTCGGTTCCTTAGTCGCTGCCTTCTCTCCGTTGGTCTCCAGCTCCGCTCTCCCTACCTTTCCCGTGGCGCTCGAGAAGCGCAAGTGTGGTCTCAGCTGGACCAAGGGTATCTCCTGCCGCGACGTGTCGAAGAACTCAAAGCACGACGGTATCACTGAAGAGCTTCTGGCGAAGTTCAAGCTCTACTCTGGGTATGCAGCTGCGGCTTACTGTGCAGGCAACAATGACTCTCCCGGAACCCAGGTCACCTGTCCAATTGGCAACTGCGAGCTCGTTGAGGCGGCGAACGCCACGACCATTTCCGAGTTCGAAAACACCATCAAGACAGACGACACGGGATTCGTTGCAATCGACAATCTTCACAAGGTGATCGTCCTTGCTTTCCGGGGATCTCGCTCGAAAAAGAACTGGTTCGCCAACTTCGACATTGCCATGCATCAGACAGATCTCTGCCCTGGATGTCGAGTCCACGGAGGCTGGTGGGCATCGTGGGAGGAGGCTCGGCCCGTCGTGCTCCCGAAGATCCAGGAAGCTGTCGACAAGTACCCGGACTACGGCCTCGTGGTCACCGGGCACTCATTAGGTGCCGCCGTCGCAACTCTGGCCGCCGCCAACATCCGGAACGTGAACTCCCACCTCGCGAACATAACGGAGCTGGTAAGTGGACCTCCCCACGCCCCGTACATTGCTTTCAACTGCCCACCCGCATGCTAACTCGACTCACCAGTACACCTTCGGCTCCCCCCGACTCGGCGACGAAACGACCGCCGAGTTCCTGACCCGGCAATCCGGCAAATCCTACCGCATCACCGCCGGCAACGACCCCATCCCCCGCATGCCCGGCGTCGTCCTCGGCTACAAGCATATGTCGCCCGAGTACTGGATGAAGAAAAACGCCGACAACCCCAGCACTGGGGATTTCGTCGTCCTCACCGGTACCTACAACACCGACGGTAACAGCGGCAAGCATTGGTTCCATACCGAGACGCATCGCCATTATTTCGGGCCGATCACCAAGTGCGGATCCAGCGAGGACGGGTATAAGCGGGACGTTTTCGCCGACGGCCTGGACGCCGCTGGAAGAGGGGCGCTGGGCTTGCTGGCTCCGCATGTGGATGCCTCGATGGTGGCTGTGAGCCGTGGCCCGTCTGGTCGGGAGTCGATGACGTTTCCGCCCGGCAGCGTGGCCGATGTTGCTTTGGAGGCTATCCACGGGCCCGATGCTGACCGGGATACTTCGACCACGGTGTTCTTTGGGACCGGTGGCTAGGACGACGGGCTGCGCCCGGAAGCGTCTGCTGTGGGCGGTGATGCGTGAAGCCACGCCGATCAGGGGAGCCGTGGGGTAAGAGTCACGCCCTGAATTCCTTGGCGGGTTTGTGGGAAGGGGAGTCTTTGGTGTGGTCCAGGGCGGAAGGAGACGCAAGTAGACAAATAACCTTGTCTCAGTCTTGTCTCAGTCTTGTCTCGGCATCACTCTGTACATATGTCTTTGCCAGACCGTGTCATGTTCAATGGGTTTCCTTTTTCTGTATTAGCGCATTATTCTGCGTTGCTCTTTTATCGCGATATACCATGTCAAATACGTTATAACCCTCAGGCGAACCATACTAAAATAAGCGGTAGTCTTCTGATAAGGAGACGTCTCTCGATATTGTTCTGTTGGTGAAGAGAGTTTCGAAGAGGACTAAACACGCAGATAGTGAAAGTTGAAGCCATTGAGCCCTAGCACTACACTCTTGCCCTCTAGTGCACGAAAATGTACTGTTCACTATCGTTTCGCTGCTGAGGACCCGCTGGACTTGCCTTCTCTAAACTGCCACTGATTTGATAGTTCGCCTGGCGTTATGCTTCCGACCGCAAATTTGGATGGATAGACTTTGACAACATAATTCGTTTTTCGTAGACACACTGCTATCACACAACAGTGAAGCAGAAGAGAAGAATCCCAACCTCAGCTTTCCAATCCGGCTAGCTCTAGCACTAATGACACCTTTTGCATACGCCATAACTTCCATAGGAGTACAGTTAGATTGAAAGGAAAGGAAAAGTTGGAGTATTAGGACCATATATATCTCTATAGTGAAACGAGTGACCAGCCGCCGTGTACCAGCGCCATCTTCTAGCCCAATCTCCAAATGGCGCCAAACCCACCGTACTCAGACAGTATAGTTAAGAAGCCCTGAAAACCCCCGACCCATGCACATGAGACTCAAGGATTACAAACCCCATTGGAGAAGAAAGTTCCCAACCGATTATACCCTAAACATCCGCCACCACCTTATCCACCCGTTCCCAGAACAAAAGATAAGGCGTAATATGATTATCTCTCTGCCCACTCTTCTGCGGATCCGTAGCATCCGTCAAGCCCACTCTCCTCACCGTCGAATCGTCCAACTCCCGCCACTTCCCTTTAGGTCCCCTGGCAACAGTGATGTAATGGCCCGTGTTCAGCCCCCCCATCTGATGGACAACAGCAATGAGTCTATACCGCAACCCACGTGACCCCAATTTCTGGCCTTCGAGATATGCGGAGAGGTCGATGCGCCGGCCGAACGATACGCGCTGATTGTTCTTGCGCACGTGCGCGGTTCCGTTCGCGCGTACCTGGTAGATGAAGCGGCGGAGTTGGATGCAGAGGATGTCGGGTGCGCCCGTGATGGCGTGGTTGCGGGGACGGTCGGAGGTGTGGTTACAGGCGGTGTTGCCGCAGGTCACGCCTTGCAGGGTTTCGGTCTCGAAACTGGCGCGGATGAGGTCGGTGAGCTGGCTGGTGATGTTGTTGGGGGGGTTGACCCCGTGAGAGGGGTCCGGGAAACCCACTGTGACGGATAGTTGGTTGCATTGAGGACATTGGATTGTGCTCTCTGTCTCTATGTGGAGCATTGCTACGAGCGGGTAATCTTGTCTGTGCCAAGGTTAGTATTTCCGAGGTTAGTATTTGTTGGGAAGACCGGAGAGGAAAGAGTAGGTAGCGTACGCCGGTAACTGCTCCCGCAGTTTTGCTAAGAGCCAGATATAGAAGTCATGTGCGTCTTGCTGCCCTTGGGCTTGCCAACCAGCTGTACAGGGGTGAGCATCTCTGAATGATCATCGGAAGAGAAAGCTTACCATGCCGAACGACGGTCTGAAAATGGGCCAGTGCTTGCTGGATATTCCCTTGGCCCCAGAAGACTGTAGACAACCTATATAAAGCACAGGCAACGCAGTGTTGCACCGGTGGTACGGAACAGACGGGGTGAGTCTGCTCAATCCAGTTGACGAATTTTGGAATGTGAAGGAGCGCCTGCAAGATGCTGTTACGGTAGCATAGTTGCCCTGGGTTCTGCAACCCTTTAGAGGGCAACGGCGGTTTCGTTTTTGGCCCCCAAATGTTTGAGATTGGCGCCGACTTTCATCCACTAATTAGCACCAGTACGTACACGAGTGCAAGCCTATACCTACCGCCACACGGCGCGCGCGTTGAGTAGCAGTCTCATTGCTGCGGACCACCTTCCTCGGTCTCAGCACTACCATTTTTGCTTCGTCTTCGAACGTAAGATTCGTAGCTGGCACAAATTGGATAGGTTTCTGTAATAAAGCTACGAGAGCTTGTGCTTGCGCAGGATACTTGTGGGACAGCGAAAGGTGCTTGAGAGAAACAACGTTACTCGGGAGAGGTGTACACAGGCTCACTCTAGAAAATGCGCGCTGTGGGCGAGGAGGAGTCGCACGACGTAGACCTCGCGAGTAGGGCATGGGCTTTGTACCCACTCTCCGCCTGCTCTTCATTGTCCTTGGCATTTTCATTGTTCCCATCTCGTGTTGTAGGAGATTAGAAATCTCGAACTGCCGGATTTGGACGCTGAAATGTCGAATTGAAATATCAAAGAAGAGTAGTCTATCGAGTATACACGCTTCAATAAGATAATCAAACAAAGCCCCTTTATATTACATGTATGGAGACAACAGGAAATCACTCAATTGCAAAAGTAGATCCATAGCAAGAAAGTCCTCGGTAGTTGAAGGCCGAGGGAGTGTCGCGAGGTTTTCAAAGCAGTCCACATCTCAGCTAATGCACACAATGGAGTAATCGGAGGGCAAGTGCCAACGGTTGAGGCCAGATGGGTGTTGTGAAGGCGAGCTGGATGACCCTCAAGTATGCACATTCAAAGCGAGTAGAGTACCGTCTTAGTTGATGTTCGATTGGTATCGTGAGCGTCAAAGTGGTCAAAGAATAAAGAAGGAAGAGGACTGAAGAAAGAAGAAAGAGGACTGAAGAAAGAAGAAAGAGGACTGAAGAAAGAAGAACGAAGAATGAAGAAAGAAAGGACAGGCAGTTTTTCGCGACAGGTGCCCGGCACGACCTGCGGCCCCGACAGCGCGACACCCCGCTGCCGGGCATGGCTCGGCTCCTCCAGCCTGCACGGGTGCCGATCTCCCGCGGCTTCTGACGGCGCCGCTGCGCCAAGGCAGATCGCGGTTTGTCAGACCGGCCTACACTCCTGGCGCTGCTGCCGTCCTGCGCTCCCCTGATGCCGAGCTGCGAATTGCGAGGGGCGAACGGCCAACGGCGCATTGCCCGACTTCACATGCAACGCGCCTCTTAGCCTGGCTTCTCCAGCGTCAAACGCGAGCTACTGCAGTGCCACCTCACAATGAGCCCGCATCTTTTGCGTCTGTGGTGCTTGGTCTGAGAGAATTGTCCGGAGCCATGGACCGCGATGAGGGCCCGGTGGACAGCAGCTCCTATGAATGCCGGCATGTCCATCACGTCTATCAGCAGATCGCCTCGCACTTTTCCTCCACCAGATACAAGGTTTGCGTCTCCTGATACCTGACCTGACATCGCCGGCCCGGTGACTCGCCTTGCCTCCCCTCCGTTCCCACCTGCCCACTTTTCCACCGGGCGGAGCTGCTACTCGTCCTCGTATTCCTTCACAGAGCTTGGGTGCTGATGCGTGCAAGCAGCCATGGCCGCTAGTCGAGCGCTTCCTGATTGGCCTCCCCGCCGGATCTGTTGGTCTCGACGTCGGCTGCGGCAACGGAAAGTATCTGGCTGTCAACCCGAACGTCTTCATCGTCGCTTCCGATAGGTAAGCTTCACTCTGCCCGGCTCGTCGGGATGATCCGTCCGTTTCCACGCTGCAGATTATCCGGTCAGGGGGACATGCTCACCCCATCCCAGGTCTCCTAATCTCGTGGGAATCGCAAGCCAGCACCAGCCGCATAGTTCAATTGTTGCGGACAACCTCACTCTCCCTCATCCCTCTGCTTCATTTGACTTTGCTATTTCCATCGCTGTAATCCATCACTTGTCAACTCCTGCCAGGCGAGTGGAGGCTGTTGCAGCCATACTCGATACGCTTCGGCCTCGGTCTGAAGATAGTACCGAGGATGGGCGGGCCGACAAGGTGGGAGGTAAAGCCTTGATGTATGTGTGGGCCCTCGAGCAGAAAGGAAGTCGACGCGGTTGGGACGAAGGTGACGAGCAAGATGTAATGGTGCCGTGGGTGATGAAGCGGAAGGACGATCAAGGCGGCACCGAGGAGACGACCTTCCATCGATACTATCATCTGTATCGACGTGGGGAACTGGAAAGGGACATTGTCGAAGCTGGCGGTGCCGTCATCGAGTCTGGATACGAGAAGGATAACTGGTGGGCCATTGCTGTACGGAAACCCCAACCTGAGCTGTGCCTCCGATGATGGACTCGACTACACCTTGCTCCACCACCGCCGGGACGCACGTGGATCCTAGCAGTCATGGTTCTGTCGGACCGAACTCGTGTTCGCAACTGCTATGTAAGCGAAATGGACCTCTGGCACACATGTCGTGGCTTACAAGGAGCACCGATGACAAGACCACGTCACTCCCCTGAGCTGGAGATAGTCTTGCCATGCCGCCGGTGCTAGCAGCACCTCTGCCTTTGCAACACCAGCGTGGTAACGGACGACGGGGCAAGGTGGAGAGTGTTTGCCTGCGCACAGTCTAATAAGCGTAAAAATATTAGCGGGAGCTCCTGGGAGTGCTTTACGACAGAGAAAAGATCTTACAGACAATCTGGTGTCGACCATATCCTACCACTCGATTTGAATGATGTTCGAAGGCACTCCCAGTTCCCATCTCAAGCCAAGCGGCGTTCACGCGCTTCCTGCAACACAATGCGAAACGAGAGTACCAAGCCTCCAAGCTTAGACATCTACACTCCATTCCTCTTGTGTATACATCATACATCTGCTATCTTATATTCCGACCCATCGGGACGAAAAGTCAACGCAATCTATGCGACCACGATCCCGAGCTCCCAATGCAATCAATCCTCCATGTGTACGCCCCCATCTATCGTCCATGCCCTTGTTGCAGAATGTATCAGTGTCGGATAAAGTATCGCTGCGTTCCCGAGATCCTGTCCTGTCGCATACCAAGACCCCCTTCGCCCCGAAACCCTCCGACTTTTAGCCCGACATTTTTCCACCGTCCCAAATAAAACTCCCAAACCTTTTCCCACCACAAGCCCTCTTCCTCCTCGTCCGCACCCCCACTGCCACATCCTCTACCCGCCCTCCCGTCTCCCCCCTTCCCTCTCCTCATCCTCCCCCCTCCCAAACGGCCCCGCGTAAGCCGGCACCCCGCTTTCCAATTCCGCCAAACTCGGCAGCAAACCCTGCTGTTCTCTCCGAACCCTCACATTCCCGGACGGCAACGACTCCCTCCTCCTGCCCCCGCCACTCTCTCTCCCCCTTCTCCCCCTGGCCCCGCTCCCTTCCCCGGCCGTACCCATGGAACTGGCGCCGCTGATGGTGCTGGTGCTGCTGATGGTGCTGGCGGCGCTCGTGCTCGAGGGCGTGATGCTGGAAAAGGGCACGACGCCGGCGCGGCGGGCCATGTCTTGCTCGCCGAGTTGCCAGTGCATGGCTTCGGCGGCGCGCCAGGGGATGCCGAGTTCGGTTGCGAGGGGGGTCCACATTTCAGGTTTGAATCTGTTGGGGGAAGAGGGGAGGGGGGTTAGTTGAGGGTTTGGCTGGGGTTTTGAGCCAATAGAGGGAGAGGTTCGGGCTTCTTGAGATCTGCTGATCGATGGGGCTTTTTTCCCCAAGGTTTCGAAGCACAGATTTGGTCCTTCATCGTCACTATCTTCAACGAGCTGGAGGAAGATCACAAGAAGCCAAAAAGGTGTGTTGAAAGCGGCCATCGAAGCGTCATACAAAAAATAGATATGCTAATGCTTACCTTTCATACAGCCTCGCCAGCCTATTCTTCCTCTCTTCGTCCCACTCGCTCCGTCGCTCCAAATAATTTTGGTAGTGCAGCCGACAGCTGATGGCGCTGCGCCCGGGAAGACGTTTGCTAATGTCCTCCCACTTCATGCCCGAGCCGCGCAAGTCGATGATCAGAGCATCCTCTTCCGGGGTCCATTTGGACTGCTTCTTTGCGGGAGAAGCCGATGGATGGGGGGTTGTTGGCGGTGGTCGTTTCTGAGTGGGTGGAAAGGACTGCTGAGTAGGAGCAAGAGCGCGAGGTGGGGACGATCGTGCAAAGGGCTCAGTATAAGGACTCGGGAGAGGGGCATGGGAGTAGCGCTGATACGAGGATGAGGGCGAGTGGGTGGATGTTGTGGCAGGCACGGAAGTGGAGCGTGAGATGGGAGAGCGTGTGCTTGGGTGAGCTGGGAGAGAGGAGGCCGGAGCAGGAGAAGCGTCAGATGCTGGAGGGACGGAGGACGTGTCGGACGCTGGAGGGGATGAGGTGGGCTTGAGCAGGAGCGAGATGTCCAGCTTGGCGGTTGTGATGGTCAGCGGTGCGTGGAGCATGTGCGCGGTCGTAGACTTGTCCGGGTCTCCTTCCCACGTGGTACGGCCCAAAAGAAGAGAAGAGAAGCGGATAAGAGGGCAGCAAATATAGCAGTGAGATGATGACTTTTACTTTTGCGCGTGGTTGAACAGCAGAATGAAAAACCTTACAAAGGTACTTGCTAGACGCGTGTCTTCAAATGTATGAGATCATACCTTCAAGGAAGCAGACACAGGCAGGTTGTACACGCTATAAAGGAGAGTAGACGTGAAAAGACGGTCAGAGTATATAGTCGGGTTAGTCGGCCAATCCCATCGGGTTCGGAAGGAGGCGAACATAGTGTGACCAATAGTAGAGTTGAGTAGACCATCCACGTTTGACATTGGCTGAACTAATTCAAAACTTGACCACAGCCACAAAGATTGACACTTTCAGGGTCGAGGGGAAGCTACAGTTTGCACTGCCAGATGGAGATGTGTAGGAGTGACTATCATCGACAAGGATCGTATGACGTTCAACAAGCATGACCCTTGGCGTTTTTAGTCGCATGTCGCGCATTTGTGTGAAGGAGTTCGCGACGAAGGCAGAGCAGGTTCGAGAGCCGTTAGGCCCATACCGGCATTTGGTTGCCTTGCCCTGAAATGCTGGTGTTCACGAGTAAAATGGGGAGAAGAACGGTAGAGGAGGATGACGACTGGTTGCGAACTAAGGGACGACGAGGGCGGAAGCAACCAATGGGGGCGAAACAACGCAGCAGAACAACGACGACATACATGAGATAGATCGAACCTTACTGCCCTGAATCCATGAGAGTCGTCGCAGTGTGGCACCAAAGCTGTCGTCGGAAGGGGGTCGAAAAGAAAAGCGCGTTATGCCTCTGCCACGAACGACGCTACCTCCGGCCTGCAAGGATTAACAATTAGCGATCTCAGGCTTTGGTTCTCGGCTCCCCAGGCCCAAGCCCGCGACAGCCCTGGACGGCGGCCTGACGAGGCTCTAGCTGAAGTCAGTCCGAGTTTCCCAGCAAGATGAACTGGCATCTGGCATCGCTACTTCCGACGACCCTATTTGCGTAGCGGTGAGCTCACCGATCCGGCACCGTATGTATGGCTGCCGCACTTTGAGGCAGCACGCTGGGGAAGGTGCAGACCGAGAGAGGGGATTCAGAATGCTGCGACAACGAGAGCAATTGAGAATGTGATGCAGAGAGTTGTCGTCGAAGTTCAGGATTCCTCTTTTCGGACGAATTCCTGGGGTTATATCTGTTTGTCTCGGCCGCCTGCCTGGTGGGACAGCATGTGGGTTGCTCTCACACGCAGGCAAACTGGTCGAGCGGTGAGGTGACGCTATTGCAGTTGGTGCGGAAGCTCGATGAATGAGCCGGCTGTTGTGCTGCAGGACGTCAGATCCTCGAGGCGGATGCGCTGGCCCGTACCTGCGGTGGCGGGGCAGGCACGGCAGGGGACGTCCAGGTCGTACAAGATATCCGTGGCGTGTGTCAAGATCGGGCAAGGTCTGGCAGCCTTAACGAGATGGAGCAGGGGAAAAGGGGAACAGGGGAACAATCGAATCAAAGCGTGAACACTTCAGTCAAGGCATTTGTGCTTGGGTCTAAACATAACTAAACAATCGGCGCGACCAGCTAGAAGGTCGTCGAAACAAAAGAGCGGTCAATACTCGTAACACCTCTGCCACAGCCCTGGCGTGCTAACCCTATGGGGACACCTGCCACGTGACCTGCCCGACGGTGCCCTAAAGCATGGACGAGCGGACCAGTCGAGGAGGCGTGCGGTGATTGCTGCTGGCCCCGAAGGGATGTGATGCCTCACAAAAATCACGACCCGCGGGCAGCCGGCGTGAGACATTCCAGAATGTGGAAAAAAATCCACTCGCCAGGCCTTGGCAGACTCAGCCCTATGCAGACGCGACAGCCCGGAGACTCGACCGGGGTCTGCGGCGTGCTGGAGATCAGCACAGATTCCATGCGCAGCGGTGCTGAAACCTTCCAGAGCCGATCACCATGCCATGATGAGTCCGCAAACAGCCCACGACATCCCCCTTCGCATCACCTCTGAAAACTCGGCATCTGAGCGCCGCATTACCCCCTCATGGAGCATCGCCCACCTGAAGACAAAGCTCGAGCCGGTGACTGGCGTCCCTCCATCTTCCCAGAAGCTCAGCTTGCGTTTACCAAACCAACCTGAAATTCCCGTCGAAGCGGCCGATGAGGAGAATGTGCAGTTGGCGAGGTTTCCACTCCAGGCCTATGCGGAAATACATGTATGTTGACCTCTCATTTTGTCTTGGCTAATGTAGTGTAACCTTTGTACTTCACCGCAGATACTGTTCTGGACTATCATCTAAGCTTACGCATGGCTTTTTCCCGCGTAACGCAAGCTTGATTTCTCTGCTTGCTAGACTTTATACTTGCTCTAGTTTTTTGATCTCGAATTTGAAGCATGTTTGTATCTATGCATGAAAAACACCTGCTGCATCTCTGCCTTGATTGTTTCTTTTTGCCATGCTTTCCATGACCATCTGTAATTACGCCTCTTCATCTTTCCATCCACCCTCCAAACCTGCCCAGCCGAGCCGACCATCGACCGGGCTCTAATCTCCCAGCAGGTGCAAGACACCCGCCCCGCTTCTGCTCGTGCAAACCTCACCAATGTGGCCGATGTACCCAAATACGTCATGCCCGCAGAGACCTACTCCACCCTGCCTGATAGCGTCCTCGCCTGGAAAAAAGCCAACAAACTCGGCCGTTTCGATCCTCACGCGCCGGAAATAGAGAAGAAGAAGATAGATGAGGGATGGAAGGAAGTGGAAGCAAGAGGTATGATGTTTCCGACCGTTGAACAAGGCCCTTGGAAACTTTGATTCACAGGAGATGATCACTGACTAGCGTGCAGAAATTACAGCGGGCAAACGCTGTCGTCTAATCGACGACGACACCCGCCGAGGCATGGTCGCTTTTGTCGGTAAAGTCGATGAGATACCAGGCCTGAAGGGGCCGTGGGTTGGCATTGTGCTGGATGAGCCGGTCGGGAAGAATGATGGGAGTGTGGGCGGGAAGCGGTATTTCGAGTGTGGGAAGAAGAAGGGGGTTTTTGTTAGACCTGAGAGGGTGGAAGTAGGGGACTGGGGCGTGTTAATGGAGGAGGAGAATGGCGAGGACATGGAGGAGATCTGAGGGGTGGGAATTCTCTCTCTGGTATTACAAGATGCAGCGGAGCCACATAGCCATGATTGACTCCAGGTTGGTAACACTGGGTTCAGCGTGGGATCGCATTGGAATCAGTTCGTGTGCCGTACAAAGGAACCCACATTACTATGATAGAACCTTCCTCGTGATGATGGAGCGGCCTCCAATGTAGCCGCCAGAACCTCAAAACTGCAGATTCAACCCAGGGTGATCGCGGTACGGCAGCCTCACAATCTTGCTAGTGGAGTGTCTGCAGGCTTGCTGTCCAAAAGCCTGATATTAGTAAGAAAAGGCGTAACGCTCTAACAGCACATGGCGGCCACGGCAATCTCGTCTTAGTATTAGCGTCCCGCGAGTAACATAGTTTAGATCCAGAAGAGTCGAAGCGGAGCTTTTCCCGCCGATTAGCCGCGGCATACGAGCTAGCGAAGAGGCAAAGCAAGGAAATCGATGAATGGGTAAAGCGTATTGTCAGTGCGAGGTCTCGGAATACCCGGGTCTAAAAGCGTTGGCCTTGAGAGGGCGCTCCTGCAGGTAACCAGCATAGTTTAAACACGAAAAAGCATTGCCCAGAGCGACCGGCGCGTAGATTTGGTGATCTGATCAGGCGATAGGCGCAGACTAGAGCAATGAAAGGTTGGATCGACACTAGGAAGAGAACAGCAACGTGAGAACCATGTGCTGAAAATATTCCGACGTGGTTTTATTCATCGGGAGCCCTCAGTCTCGTCGGCACCGCTCTCGACTAAAACCTCACATCCTTGAGCGAAGAATATTCGCGCACGGTTCTCGTAGGGATTCGCGATGCTGTAGATATTTCCTGCAACAGAATCGAGTGTTAACATCAACTGCTTTCTTAAACAAAACATTTCGGACACCTAGGTCGCTGATAAGAATGGTCAAAGTAGGGGAAATGCAAGTAGTAACCCAAATACAAAAATGCACAAAAGCAGTATGTTGAAGAAATATGACCAGACCATAATTGGGGCACTTCACGACGCGAATGCACTATATACTAGGCGTCTCCGGCGCTCAAGTGTACTTCTTGCCCATTGTGCTTAGCACGCCTATTAATGTTGATCGGAAGCGTAGCATCGCTCTTGATTTCCATTCCAGACATAGAAGTGCAACGGAATCCTGGGTGCGCGACACATAATGTTCTCAGGAGGGGCAAAGAATTTCGTGATACAAACTGAACAGAAAATGAAGTAGGGTCTCTCAGTGTCGTGGACCGGAGGAAGAGAAAGGGACGGGCAAGTGCACAAACTAGAATATGAGAAAATTCTACTCACCCCTCGGGACCTGCCACATGCCTCCCTTTCCAATGCTAAAGTTCGTGTTCCCAACTTTGACCATGACCCGACCGTAAAAGACGAAGAACACCATCTGCATCTTTCGAGAATTCTTGAGCCGTTTGACGCCGCCAGGTGGAAGGTCCACCACTCCAGAACCAAAGAATGGTAGCGTAAGTATCTTCGCATATCGAAATTCGCTGCCTGCTACTTCACGAGTCTGGATTGCTCCTGCAGCATATGCGAGTTCTGTAACAGGAGTCAGTTTACCTATGGCTTACAGGAAGAAGGATTTGATGTCAGTGCGTAACTGACCACTCTCTTCGATTGCGTCTTCATTGCCTTTACCGATCATCGGATCCCACTGCATGACATCTCCCCGCATAATAGGCACCTCTTCTGCTTCCCAAGGCTCCTGGTCTTCATCTTCCTCTTTCAGATCAGCAAGTTGTCGCTTCTTGTGTGATCCTGTTCGCCGTCCTGTTGGTCGCTTTGCCCGCGGCTGCTCAAGCTCTTCAGTCCGGATAACTTCTTTGATACCTGGCAGGACCATCGTCGAGCCGTCGTTGGTTCTATCTCCATAGACAATCCGTTCGTTTCTCCAAAATGCCATCGGTTTCACGGAAGTCCTTCCAGATCGAAGTACACGGGCTCCACTGTCATCAGCAGGAGTTTCGCTTCGTAGTACATACAGACTGCGCGGCTTCGGTCTTCCTGGAGCTTGAGGGGGTCCCATTGGCTCAGCGGTGGCCGCCTTTTCAACAGGCTTCCTCACAGATACAACTCTGGCATTGGGATCACGTTGTGAGGGTGGCGGCTTAGGAACTTTGCGCTTAACGGTGGGAGTTGCATCAACCGAAGTATGTCTTGCTCGTTTTGTGGGCCTCTGAGATGCTTCCGCTTCCTCGATGTTTTCATCTCGAAATACTTCTGTCTTTGCTATCTTTGCAGGCCTACCTCTCCGGGTTTTGGCTTCTGGAACTGGGAGCTGAGAAGCATCCAAGTCTATGGACCCTGCCTTTGGTGGCCGTCCTCGTCCCCTCTTGACAACGGATGTTGCGGCCTGGCGAGATTCTGGTTCAACCGATGCAGTCTTAGTCGACATGAGTTTTCCTGACACGCCCTTTTTCTTGCGACCTGGTTTCTGCTGCTCCGGGATTTCAGTGGTCTCGTCTAATGTCGGAGGATTATGTTGTATGTCATCATTATCCACTGTCCCCTGTGCGTCATCATGATCGTCTTGGTAATATTCATCTCCGTTGTCGAGCATATTGCTTTCCTCATTTGAGTTATCAGACACGTCGACTGCACTGGCATCGTTTGCTGTGGACTCTTCTTTCCCCTCTTTATCCTCATCGATATCAGCACGCAAATCAAAAGGTCGATTCTTTCCTCTCCCAGATGACGGCCGTGACTTGATGCCCGCTCGGGTTGATGACGAAGAAGACAACCGCCGCCGTTTCTGCGGTGATCGCTCAACGCTTGGGTGCGCATCTTCAAGAGAAAAGTCAAGCTTTCGGTTCACCAGTGGTTGCGACATAGCTCGGCTTGGGGTATCGTTTGAGCGGCGCACGGGGGATGACATAGTTCCTACGGATCTCCGAGGCGATGAGTTTAAGGTGGTTTTTATTGGTGAACGCGCCCGCGGTGGTGGGAGTATGGTTCGGCTGCTGCGAGTATGATGTGCTGTCAAGACTTCTGTAGGCTCAGGTATAGTGCCTACACCGAGAGTACTCATTAGTATTCGTTGTAGTAATAGTACTATCGCCCTTTGGAGCTCTATCCGCGTACTTTGTCCAATATCCATATCCTCTTCCTCGATTATCGTAGCGTTCTCAACCGCGCCATTGCGCTTTGGCGGCGACTTTTCTGGTGACGAGAAGATGCCGTCGATGGGTTCGAGACCGTGCTCGTCGCGGATTCCCGTATCCTTCAAGGTGACACCGGTCTTCCTGCACAGAGCTCAGTATCAGCCAGTGCAGGCCTTCTAGAGCAAGGCAGAGCCCTCAGGATCAGTCGATGCTTACCTTCCTGCGACTCCAACATTCGAATAGTCATCCACGCGTCCATTGCGCCTGGGCGTTCTGGAGGGCTTCATAGCGATCATCGAGAGCGAAAACGCCTAGCGTCAGCTAGACAGCGACAACAGGTTAAGATCGAAACTGTTCGTTTGGCAAGGGCTAAGGGGCTCCTTCAGAGCCTGATGTATCTCACTGCAACCTCACAGCGGGTTCGGATGTCAATATTCGATGATGGTGCCTCGTTCCATAGCAGGTGGAGGCAGCGACATGGACTCGGGAGCAACACGCTAAATGTGTGGCGCTAATACTTTACGCGCTGGTGGCATGCCTTGGCAAGACACGTCTCCCAGAACACGTCGTGCACGTCTACTAGCATGATTATTCCAGGGGCCCTACGAATTGTCCTATGAACATCAGGACCTTTGCGCATTATCCACCATGGAAGGCGTTCAACTCGATTCGCAGGATATTGCGCAGGAAACTCCAGCAAAGGATGTCTTCATAGCTCCTTCGATACATACTGAGAGCATACTCTCTGGAGCATCATATACTCACTGCTCGCCCATACCGGAATTCATCGCAAAGGATCTACAGGTGGAGTGCGTTCTTGGTGTAGATGAAGCAGGCAGAGGCCCTGTACTTGGTGCCAGAACCTCCGCCATTCCATCTTTGAGAATTCGTTGAAGCTTACCGATCGATCTTAAAGGTCCAATGGTGTACGGCTTGGTGTACCTTCCGTTAACGTCCCACCGGTCTCTGCTCGCTGAGACGCACCATTTCGATGACTCCAAAGTTCTTACTCCAACCGTCCGCTCTAACCTTATGCAGACTCTCTGCACACCATCGACCGACCTGTACAAAAGCTGTGGGTGGGCGACCAGGGTCATGTCAGCTCGAGACATTTCTTCTGGCATGCTAAAACCAGCCGGAACTTACAACCTCAACGCCCAAGCTATGGATGCGACCATCGACCTTATCAAAGATGTTTTCGCCAAAGGCGTGAACGTAAAAGAGATCTACATCGATACCATTGGAAGCCCGCAAGTCTATCAGAAGAAGTTAGAAAGGATCTTTCCCACCACGATGATCACCGTTGCCAAGAAAGCGGACTCGTTATATCCCTGCGTATCGGCGGCCTCAGTGTGCGCAAAGGTGACAAGAGATGCCGCCTTGGAAGTCTGCTATGAATCATACCTCCCTTCGCTTTCCGAAGAAGAACCCGCTGTGGCCGCGGAGGGCTGGGGTTCTGGTTACCCATCGGACGCACGCTGTTCAACGTGGCTAAAGAAGAACATGGACCCCACCTTTGGTTGGGGTAGCGAGTGTCGATTTAGCTGGGGCACCGCCAAGGATCTGCTCGAGGCCAAAGGTGGTGGTACGAAGATCGATTGGCCTATTGATGACAACGAGGAGCAAAGCATGCGTATGACCGACTTCTTCACAGCCCCAGCAGATGAAGATGGCGTGAGCGAGCTGGCTGGCTGGTTCGGTAAACGTGTAGGCGAAGAAGTTTTCTAAAGAAATCTTAGTGACAATATGGTACGAAGACAGTCTTTTGATGGCACCCAAGCCCAAGATTTCAGCTGCCGAGGCCGAGAAGCCTCACGCGGCTCTAGCTTTCCCCAATCCTGGATGTCAGTGGACGTGGTAACCAAAGTATGATCTCATGCTCAGCTTCAGATCAACACGGCTACAGCTCAATCGGTTCCTACAGAACGTCGACGAACAGGCTGTCGCCGCTATGAGCCGAGCAAAGAGCAATCTAGCCATAGACAGACGTCTGTTACGGAGGGGAGAGATTTCATGTGTGCGAGCTCCTACGAGGACTAGCGGAATCAAGTGCGGCACGAAATGCTGGCATAGTTGAGAACGGTACACGGCGGAGGATGGAACTATGGAGTCCACCATAGTGTCCTATTATTGGTGCTCCTTTGCAAACATTATTGGTACATATACTGTAGGACCATATCCCAGCGCCAATGCAGGTCGAGCCAAAAATTGCAAAGGGGCCTACATAGTCGCCGTCGAAAAGTAATACTCATCCCAAAGATACTCGTAATCCTCAATGACGCCCCCAACCATATCCAGCAGAGGCTTGTTCCTCAGTCTCCGAGTAACTCCACTGATCCACGCCCTACCCCGCGTTAGCTTCAGGCACCCGATCAACAGTTGCACCCGGGACGTACTTTGTAAAATTCTCATAAAATGCACCCCTCATCGCCCACCAACCCATCCCCCAACCCCTTCTCTTCAACTCCTCTCTCTCCAGCCCCGTCAATCCTCGCAAACCCCCGGCAACCCTCTCTCCCAAATCCCTCTTCGCCAACTGCCGCGCCCCCAACTCCAGACTCACCCCGACCAACCACGGCCTCCAACTCTTCTTGTTCCCTTTCCACCGCTGCATCGCTAGCGCATAGATCACCGGCCTCAGGATCCACATCACCTCCGCCAACTGCCCTTGCGCAGTCGTCACCCGATGCAGCAGTTGTTTCGGCGGTTTGATATCATCGGCAGTAAGCACCTTCTTGAGCAAGAACTCAGATATGTCACTCGTATCCGGAAGGCTGGGGAGGCTCAGCCCCGTGCGCGGCATTGTCCATCCTAGGGAACTGTTCGAGCTCTCCTCCAGCAGCGGGGTCGCCATTCCATCCCATTGGCTCTTGTCGTTCTCCTCTTCCAGTGTGCGGGGATCGATTTCCCGTTCCGGTAAGGGCGGACTGACGAGCGGCCGCGAGTTGGTGAGACGCATGAGGAGGAGCCGGCATAGTGCCTTGATCATCTCGAGGACTACGACGACGCGCCAGCGGATCTTTTCGCCTTTTCGCTTGGCGGCCATTTCCCAGAGGAGCTCGGTATATTGGATCATTTGTAGGAGCAGGGCGACTCGTTTGTACAAGGGAGATTTCGCGGTCCAGAATTTGGTGTAGCGGTTGTGGGGTGTGGGATGTGGACGAGGGATGTTTGTCGGAAGGCGGGCGATTGCTTTGGCGAGAAGGGAGTCATGATAAAGGGAGAGGAGCTGGACGCCGGAATGTACTGCGATAGTGGATTAGGGCTATTGGCCTCTGGCAACAATGTTTGGGGGGCATACATGATTCAGATGCTATCTCGGATTCTCGAAAGCGGCCTAGGGTATATAGTTAGAATACACAGTTGGGAAAAGTGTGACAGGGACACACCAGGGATGATGTAAGTTAGTGAACGCAGCGCCGACTCTATTTGCGACACCGAGCTGGCATTCCTTGTGACGAAGTCCTCATACATGGTGGGCAATTGAAGGGGTAAAGATAGGGTTTCTGGTAGTCTGGACTGCGCCTGCTTGTAAAAGTCCATGATGGCGCCTCTCTGGCGATCAATCGCCATGGTACTAGGAGAGATGGTGGAAGTGACGGTGACTTGTTGGCTACATCTGACTCGAAGGGGATAGTGACGCTTCGCGCAACACGCGACAATCACGGTATTGCCTCCCTAGAATGCCGAGGTCTTGCTTACTCATTCAACGAGCTTACCTGACTCGGTTGGGACGACAGTCACACATTGCTGCCCTGACGTACCGGACCGTGGTACCTTCCTCCCGACTCATCCTGCAGACGGAACTGTACCCTTGGTGACAACACATAGTTCTCCCCAGTAACAGACGCTGTGTGTGACTGCCGAATCGGAAGCGTTGATTTGATCAATCCATGGCACAGTCGTAAATACCACGGTGTTCTACGACCGTCCTTGAACTACGTACGTTTGAAGTTGGCCATGTCCGTCCATATGCTTTACTGTTGCCTCTATCCTGGAAGGCTCAGCCTCTCGCATCTATGCTCGTACCATTACGACGGTCCAATTTCATACGGCTGTTGTCAGTGCAACTGCGTCTGCCCGTCAAAATGCTGAGAGTTCGGATACGGCCGGAGCCTAGGAATCGATATCGAACCCTTTCTGCTGAGCTTCCTAGAGCGCGAACGCCTCTGTACGCAACTTGTTGTGCTGCAGTTCACTGCACATTTAATCGCCTTCTGCATTTCCTCTCGTTCTTGATCCCTTCGTTCAGTCTTACTCTACTTATGGGTTTGCGGCATTGTAAAGCTACGGCGAGGCTGCATGGGCAACCTCGCATACTCAACCCCCACAGACGGTTACACAAGCGCTGGGCTTTCCAAAGATGTACGTAAGTACAGAACCATGTTGCTGCTCAACCTGCGCTGAGGCCTACTGTCAGCATCAATCAGCCTAAGCCACAACAACTTTGGGATAATGCTGATCCCTACACCACTCCATTGTGAAGGTGTTGGTCAGCGCTAGAGCCCATTGTCTTGACCGTGAAGATATGGTCCATACCATGTCCATCTGTGCATAAGTAGAACATCATGATCATCATCACGACCTCTCGATGGATTGGTAATCTTTTCGGACGATAGAGATAGCAATGAGGTGTACTTAGAGAAGAGAAATGCTGTGCGAAAAGCAAGCGTCCCTAAGTCAACGTCGCTGTTGGATTACATAACTGCGGTGCCATCTTCCAGAGTGTGGCTGCCGATCCGTAAACTCTTTTCCTTTTCGCCGTTCTTGCTCTTGTGAACGAGAAAATGGGAGGCCCTTAACAGAGTACATCATTCCCTCCTTTGTATTCTTCACTTTCTCCACCAGGCCTTGGTTTGTAAACTTGTCTGCTGCCGGGCTGAATTCTGTCCGTATAGCTGACGAGAGATCCATGGCGGCCTTGAATGTACCCAGTGTACCCATTTCGCCAGCTCGGTCAAAGCGACTGTTGCGATGGACGTCCATCCATATGATATACATACCTGTGGTCTAGATGGCTGTTGTGATGGAAAGGACTAGCAAGATATATGAGGAGAAACCCCATTGATAGGTAGATAGGGGCATGCACTTAGAATTTGCCTCGATATAATCGGAACTACAGACTTACTGGTTATACGAATAGAGCCAGGGTTGCGTGATATTGAGTGTCGGCGGAGAGAGTGGTAAGGAAACCAATCCTGGAAGCAAGTTCGGTGAAGAGAGTGCTACATATGCCGATTTTGGGAGTGCAGTCGGGAGTTGAAAGGTGCTAGAAATATCCCTGACGGTCCAGCCATATTGAGACACATCTGACTTCCTACGTGAGCCCCTCTGGGCCTCGACGAGTTGTGGGAATGAACAGGTACAGATACTTACAAGTATCAAAGTACGACCAAGCCCTAAACCCTTCAGTATGATCAGAGTCATGGTAAAACAATTTGCTGTTCTCATCGACTATACCGCCAACTATATTACCATTAAAACCAATGCGTCGCCAGTCCTCCACGATCAAGGTTTTGTTATGCGTCTGTGTGAAATTCTGGAGCGGAACAAGACCACTGGATTCGACGACGTAAGGCTGATAACGTGTGCTATAGCTTGTTACTGCACTGAGCAGGGTTGGAAACGCAACAACGTAGGCGCTCGCGAAGATCATCCACAGTATCAAGAGTTTCCCTCGCAGACCCTTGTAGAACGACCATTCTTTTGCCATGACAAGCATGGTCTCTAATGATGGATCTTTGAGAGACAGGATGGCGAATGTTGGATAAGATACTGCTCGCTTCTCCATCGTATGAACGACTGATTTGGTGAAAACTTGGAATATTACAAAGGCCAGGAGGGTTTGTCCACAACGACCAACAATGACATCCCATATAACGTCGACGAGTTTGACGGTGGAGAATTTGAACGTTCCGAACGCAATCGTGATCGTAAAGAATTCAGAATCTACCCAGGGGTTGAAACCAGCAGAGCCGTCGATGCCAGCATAGTCGCCGCTAGGTAGACACCCGTTTGTAGCACCACCGTTAAGCAGAGGGAGTAAACAGCCAGCAACAATGGGTAGTGTGATTGCCATCATGAGGATGAACGCGGCGCAACGAGTGCATAAACCCTTCGAGCGAGCCCTAGCCTTTGATCTCGGCGGCAAGGGTTTATGTCAGACATTTGAGTCGTAAGGCCTCGTCCCGGCTTCTTCGAAACTGCTGGATTCAATGCACGTCATCTGAGACCTAGTTGTGAAGACTGACAGAAAGCGCTCCAAGAGATTAACTATAGTAGACGAATATCGTAATTAGGACCAAAGTAATTGCATTTGGAGCCCTAACGAAGCATGTTGCTGTAATATGAAATTGATAGGACTTCGATAAGGGCGCCGGATATACATGGGGTGCCCTCATCGTGGCTAAGAGAACATACGAAGACGTACTCCGTACACCATCAGTCATGACTTCGCTCTGTGCCCCTTACGCCACATGCAGGGGATATGGAAGAGGGTGGCAGGCAGGGTAATGACATGAAGTGAAATGCAACATGAGCCTATCGTCTTTACCGACGGTTATGGATGTCCACGAAATGGAGGTCCAAGACGGCTATAGTAAGATGTTGGATAATGCGCGCCAAAGAACTTTCGAAATGATTGCCAACATGGGAAAAGTTGTCGATCAGGAACATCGCTTCACGCATAAGACTCTGCAGCTCTCACTCAACAAAGTGAGACGGCTTCTCGAAAGTGACGTTCGCCAACAGCCCTTTGACGAGTATTTAGCACCGATGATGCAGGTACATCCACAGTTATTTACAGCCACTATGGATGCACGTTGGCGGCCGGCAACACATCGAGTGCCGTCGAGTGGCCCCCTTACCTGCTGCCGTCAGCGCAGCCCCAATGTCTAAGCCACTCATTGATTGTCCTCTGGCCCCATGGGCTTCTCTCTGTGCTTTTCGACGTTTTCTCGTTTCGCTTCAGCAGGTTTCGAGGGATCCTGATTGATCTCGTCGTGAGTGGGTGTAGACTCGTCAAAGTTGGTTTCTTTCGGATCAGATGTGGGCGTTCGTGAGGCTGCCGCGTTATCTGGCGACATTGCGCTGTCCGTAGCCCGCGACGCATTGATGTCGGCGGCGTCTGCACTACTCGATTGTGGATTTGCTACGTTACCGCTCGAGCCTGAATCTCCAGTTCCCGAGGTTGCATTGTGACGCAGGAAGACTGGAAAGGCTGTTAGCGACAGCGGTGTGTTGAGCGTGCTGATAGGAAGCCGGGGAGAGGTTTACGTGGAGAAGGCCTTAAGAACTGAGGCACATTTGAGCGGAGAAAGCCGGTTGAAGCCCTAGTCGAGGCACGCTTGAGAATGTAGGGCGACATATCTATTGATCCTTAATATTGGTGATACCCTCACGGAGTTACTACTGTAATTGTCAAGGTCTGAATTAAGTGCGATGTGCACGGCTGGGAGCTGCTAAGCATAAGTACGAGTACAGCGGACAGTGTACGGTTACGTCACTACCGTGTATGCCATCATAGCACGGCTCAAAACTCCGCCACCCCGCCGGATTTGTGCTCTCCCAACCAGTACCTTATACTTCTCGGCGGTCCCTTCTATCAACCCTTGCCAAAAGCACCGTCTGATTGTTGCAAGTGTTTGGATGGAGAGATATGCCAAACAAGGCCCAAAATTAAATTAAGGACAAAAAACATACAACAGCAGGGATTCGCTGGTGGTCACCCACCCAACTACTGATCTGCCGATCTCAAGCTTATGTATGGCAGAGCGGACGGGATGCCCAGTATCTCGTCGGTCTGTGTAAATATAGCTCTATTAAGTGATGGCTGCAGTGCCGTTTTAGGCTCCCATGAACCAGTTGTGGCTCCTTTTGGTCCTAATGCCAGAGTCGTAAACATAGCTGCTTTAGCTTGCTCCCTGTCCTGTGCCGGGGGCCGCAGTACATGAGAGCCGGGATTGAATGGGGCACAGCCTGAACTGGCACTGACTGGCTGCTGAGACCTCGGGTACAAGGCCCGCATTAATTATAGACGTTGAAACCAAGCCTGCAGCAGGCACTTGGTGGTCCAACCCTTGCTTTGATTCTGTTGTGGATCTGATAACTCCGTACGGAGCAATCCCCACTGGACTACGTCCCCAGGGATATTTCAGCCCGTGTCGTAATACTCAGGTAGAGAATGAGCGGAATGAACACTTTGCCTATGTAGTTATCTTGAAGGTAGATAGACATTAACAATAACATCTACATTTCAACAGTTAACAATAAGATCTGCACTGAAGCATAAGATGAAACCCAAGACATGTTTATTCTATGAGAAGTCATTTTGTGTTCAGTTCAGTGTCAAGATCCAACCACAAGCTCCAGAGTCCCTTCTCCCACAAGGTTCGCGCCATCATATATTTTGAAGGCCGCTGTTCCGTATGTGCCATAAGTGATCATCCAATTTTTTAGCGCCATGGACGCGACAGAACCACACCCATTGTTAATTGATGATTGTTGGCGTTGACTGCTTGTAGCACGACCCAACTGTCCCTGTAAATATAAACTTCATGAGGGATTACAGTGTCGCTGCTCGCTTGTATGGTGTCTTGAAGTAGTTCTGTTGCAGTTGTGGACCTCAGTCTTTGAAAAATGGGCCACCCGGTATTGGGGAGGAGCCCATGATCTGTCAAGGCTGTGATGATTATGTAGGTTGCACTACTGAGTTGACACCAGATACAGGGAATCGGCGAGCCAGAGCGGACATGGAGAGAAGAGAAGATCTCTGAGAGATCACGAGAGAAGATACTGGAGCGAGAAATGAGTTGTCAGTAATATGATGGTCTGCTTCAAGGGGACAAAGTGATTATTAGAAACCGCTCTTGAAGACTCACGTTCCAGCTATGGTTTTACCATCATTGGCACAAACCTGCTGTCGAGGAAGTATAGTCAACGAGATGACCGGTAACACCAGACTTAAAGCCGCGACCGTAGAAAGGAGACCAAAGGCTCGCATGTTGAAGATTTTTTGTGTGGAAATTTTGAAAGCTGAAAAGATGAAGCAGTGAAAAGTTGAGCAATCGCTCGGTGTGGTTGCATGTAATAAGCAAGAACAAGATAACTCAAGACTGTATATATGTGCTCGCCATTCAACCTAAGGTTTGGACTACAAGCGACTCCGTTGTTTCAAAGAAGTGATAAGACACAAACGCGCAAAAGAAACTGATGCGCTTCAAAGGCGCTTCTCATTATCTACCTCATGGCATTGAAATAGCTCTAATTCCGCACCGGGGCTTCTAAAGCCAGGCAAAGGTGACAACTGTCAAATCTGTCTAGGTGCTCACAATACATTATACACTCCTTTGACCATTCCAATAGCTTGTTGTATGCTAGTAGAAGGAGTCTAAACTACGGCCCAGCCCTGACGGATTAATAAATCCATTGAAGCAGTGGCAGCAAAGTGCCCTATGTCATCAATGTATCGAAATATTCCTGCCACCCGCCCATTCTCGTCAACGAGCGGTGCACCACAGATCCCGTCTTTCACACCTAGCCCAAGAATCCCAAATGCAGAAAATTGCAACTCAATCCGCCAATTCACATAAGGTATTCTGATGTTGGGGTGATGATCTCTTTGGGGGTAAAAAGCCCCAAGACCTCGTGCACATAGATCAATTCTTCCAGTAGACATCCCGTCACACTCAAACCAATCCCCCGCTTGTATTTCAGAATGGTGAATGAGTCGTTGAGGGTTTGGAGCTTCAAAATAGCGCTGGTTGTCAAAGGTGATAGATGGATCAAGCTCAGCAAGTGCAATATCATGAGGCGGTAGACGGAGACGAATTTGACCAATGCGTCGACCAGATGTAGGCTCAGGATGGAAGACCTCACTGCTGTGCTGAAAACCATGATTTGCCACAGTGAGCCTCCGCTCAACACCCTTTTGAAGAAGAATACCCGCAGAGGTAGACATCCCTGGCATTCCGTTAGGATGTGTAGGGGACGAAATACATACACCTGGCGAAACTTTGAACGGTTCAGTGTAGAGGTAGTTTGTGTTGTCATCAGCAGCCGCAGTGGGAGTGATCAGCCTGGCATAGCTTGCTTCACGAGGCTGTGACCAAAAGCTTTCTTCGCTATGGTGATACATGATGTTAAGCCCTCCAGCTTTTCCTAAGAGAGAATGCCGTGCGTATTTTCTTCCGTCTGTGACTGACAGCTCGACTATGATGAGTGGAGGAACAAAGTGTATAGCACTTATGTTGACTTCTTTTTGTAAAGCGTCCACAATAGCTGACCGTTGCTCCAACGTCGGAAATCTGAACCTTGGAATTGGAAAGGGGAATATATCACGGTGTGTTGAGCCGTAGGGCCTAAATTGCCCGAGTGGAAGGACTGTTAGGGGAGCAACATCCGGTGGTACAAATCGCGCCAAGCAGCCTGCGACAGTGAGAGGGATTGGTTGAGCCTGGGGTACATCTGTAGTGATTATGATGTCTGGAAATTCGAAAAAGATTTTGCTTGCACAGAAGCGCTTTTGAATCCAAGCCCATTCTGCATCACTAGGAGTGCGGAAAATAGAATCTGTAGAGTTCCACAGCGTAAAGGGTGCATCATCAGCGATGTGTCTGCTTCCGAATCCAGGTTGGGTCTCGTAGAAGCGGCTGGTAGGCACATTCAGATTCCCCACCCCAGCTTGAGAGTAGAGGAGAGGAGAGGATACAGGACTGTACCCTGGACGCTTGGGAGTGAGCTTGACCGGAGAGAACCTTGAGACAGTTAAAGAAGACGACATAGTGAGCAGGAAGAGAACAAAACAGGTGCGCTATTCAGTTGAGGTGTGAAATGTGTCAAGTTATGGCGGCTTGACTTTTCATCACTACTTTTTTCTCTTGCCTCAGACACTCAGACCCCCCTGCCTCGGCTATAACTAGCCGTGCACTAATGCCCTTTGGGATTAGCTACAAATGCTGACTGTGTGCATTTTTCCTATGGAGAAAAGCTATCCGAACAGGTTAGCTCCATGGTTTTGCCAGGGTGGTGCGCGCTAGCAAGCCTTTTCGGAATGAGGTCTGAGCTAGCTGAGGCAATTTTTCTCACGTTCAATGACCAGGGTGAGTCAGCCTGTCCACATACAAATTCTAGCGAGGAACTAGACTTCATTTGGGGCATTTCGCCAGTTTTCCATTACATTACATAGGCCCGGAATAACTGCTCTCCGCGACGCTAGACCTATTCAGGAATATAAAAGTCTAAATTTGTAAGAAGGCATTCTCGAGTCCTTCCGCCCCCTTTTTGGCTGAATACCCACCATTATGCCTCGTATTTCAGTCCGATTGAGGCGTCGATTACGCCGGCGCCAAATCCTTGCCCTGGGTATGTTTTTAATGCTTTATACTGAGCGGTACTTGGGTGCTGCTCGTTGTCACGGTTATGCACCACGTCTACGCCACCGGCCACTTCTCTCAGCCTTTCAATATGATTCTACAGTCAGATTTGATGTGGACAGTTATTCCGACTTCAATTTTGAGAAGTTATTGGCACGCAAGCAGTACGATGGAAGCTGTATCCTCTTCCACGAGGGCCAAATCTTCCGGACTGACGCGAAGAGATGTCTCCGTGAAGCGCATTGGTCACCGTATGCTGAGTGGTTCTCTGTGTGTGGTGTGGATGTGAGTGTTGTGCATGAGAAGCCGGAAAAGGTCACGGGACGACCTATTGTGCTTCTACACGGAAACCTGAGCTGGTCTTTCATGTGAAGGAACGTGAGTCTGCTAGGTGCCACATGGGGCTTATACGAGTCTCGAGACTGACTTACCTGGCAGGTGATCCCACATCTTACGCAGCAAGGCCATGAGGTGTATGCTCTGGATTGGATTGGCCATGGACTTAGCGATAAGCCGTCTCAGCCGTCCATGATCTCGTTCGAACTTCACATGCGTACACTACGGGCTCTGTTTGATGAATTTAGTATTACCAATTGTTGCATTGTTGCCCACGATTGGGGAGGGCAAGTACACCCGACGGTACGACACACGAAGGGAAGTAGCTAACACCTCTGATCATATAGATGTATAGCACTCTCCACACTACCAGACCTACCCCCAGATACCTGTACAAGTCTCTTCCTCCTCAACACGTTCTTCCCACCCCGCCCAACCGACATTACCATCCACAGCTACACGCTCTACCTAATCTGGTTCTTCAGCACCGGCATCTTGGATGGCTGCATCCCCGAATGGGTCGTAATGCGCTACATGTGCCCCCAAACAACTTCCAAAACCATGGACGGCTACTGCGCGCCCTTCGCCGCCGGAGCAGCGACAAAAGCAAGCATCAGCAGGTTCGCACACATCGTACCCGGTATCCCCGACTTCATACTCTCACTCCGAACGCACCACCTCTGGCGCATGATCGAAGGCCTCCTCGACCCCTCCTCCTTCACCAACATAACCGCGCAAGCCCGCCTCGCCGACCGCAACCGATCGGTCCGATCTTTCTGGGCCGAGTCGTCTGCAGAACTGCAGGACGAAGTACGGCCGCAGGTGATGGTGGCGTTTGGACGTGACGATCCGCTGTTGGTGGACTTTAAAGGTGTTTTGGTGCATACGATCGAGCCCGGTCTGCAATTGCGGGCGCTGGGTGGGGAGTGGATCGAGCGGGCGGGTCATTATCCGATGGAAGATCGGCCGCTGGAGGTGGCGCGGCTGATACAGCGGTTTGTGGGGGCTAGTCGGTCGTTGACTGATGGGTTGGAGCGAGGGTTCAGGACGTAGGGTTTGCGGTGGGATATAGCTTGATGTAAGGATGAATAGAGGACTAAAAAATAAAAGTAGAGACAGTGAGCATGAATTTCCAATCGCCAACAATTCCAAAAAAACCCCTTGAAATGCAATTTCCAGTCCCATTCCCTGTTCCAATAGAACAGCTTAACAATTTTCCCCTCCACATCCACAAAAGTCCCGCATCAAACACCCCTCCCCACAAACTCCACCCTCACAAACTAACACCCTTCCCCCCCCCTCAATAAAAATCCACCGCCAGCCTCTGATTCGCACTCGCCACATCCGGCGTGCCCGACCCCCCCGTAATATACGCCCTCCCCTGCCCCACCACCCTCCTCTCATACTCAATCGCCGCCTGATTCGGCCCACTCATCCAATTCCCCATCGTAGTCTGCAACACCCTCTCCCCATCCCCCCTCCTGACACACGCCCCCTCCGGCGCCCCCTTCAAAACATCCTCCGCAAACCCACCCGCGGTCTTCCGCCCATCCGTCGCCGCGATCGTCGCCGCCCCATCGCACCCTTGCTCCAGACTGATGTCCCCGTGCGCGTGGTGGTCGTTGCTGGCGTCGAGTTGGAACTCCGCCCACGTGGCGGGCAGTAAGGTGCCGCGCTGGACGCGGCCTTTGAAGCTGGCGGGGAGGGGCACGAAGGTCGAGGCGTGGGGCGCGAGTTTGACGGATTTGAGCGGGTGGTCGAAGTTGGCGCCGGCGGTGCCGTTGCCGTTCCAGTAGTTGTCGTAGAAGTAGTAGGAGCATTCCTTGCCGGATTTGTTGCCCAGTTCGATGCCGGGGCCGCTGGGGGCCGGGGCGGCGGTGGCGACGGCGGCGATGTGGATTTGCTCGACGGCTTGCGGGATGACGCGGTGCTCAAGGTGGGGTGGGCCGCCGGGGGTGGCGTCGCCGTCGTTGTAGGTGATTTGCGAGTCTTTGGTGCCGTGCGCGGCGGAGGATTGGGCGTTGTCGTTGGCGTTGCCGGGACTGCCGCCCCAGGCTCCGACGCCGATGTAGGTTTTTCCGTCGGCGAAGGAGCGGATGAATTTCTCGAGGGCGGGGTTGCCTTTGATGGCATCCATGCGAGAGACTTGGCCTTGGTTGTTGAGGTGGATGCAGGATTTCAACTCATTTTTGGTTTGGGCATTGGCCTTGGACCAGGCTTGTTGCAGATGCTGCATGAATTGCGGGTCACCTTTGCGGGTACTGGGGTCGCCTTCTTGCTGGATCGTTAGGTTGCCTCCGGCGCCAACGATGTTGCTGATGTCGATGAAGTCATTCCCGCCAAAGCCATCGAAGGTGATCTCTGCCTGCTCGCCCTCGTGGCCTTCGTGGATGGCAATAATGGCTCCGGATGATTTGTCGGCGGCATGGATAACTGCCGTAGTGCGAGCTTTGACGGTTATGTTCTTGTTGCCGTTCCAGCCATGGACTTCGAATTCCTGGTCGTGGCCGGCCTTATTGGTAATGTTAATGTTGGGCATGCTGACTTTGGGTAATAGGTCCAAGGAGATATAGGTCGATATCGATATAGAAATACCTTTCGTATATGGAAAGCGAATATGAAAATGACAAACAACTTAATAGAGAAGCTATTCGGAATATCATGGAAATTTGTTCGATATAAGTATCTAGGGAAAACGCATCACGTGATATAAGCCCCAAGGATCCTGATTCCTCGCCCCTTCAATCGCACATATTCTTCAACGCAATGATCCTTTTCGATACTCAACTGATCTAAACGAGTGGGGCACATGGACGCGTAGCTCTGCAGCTCCACAGACCCAGACAATAACAGCGAGCAAAGAGGCACATGGTTGACGTAAGCATTCTCAGCGCCGAGAGTGTAGCGTTGCTATTGGTGAGATGTAATCATTCGCTGATGGCGGCGGAGCCAGGCTGAGAAAGGAGTACGCCCAACAACCCATTCCTGTGGAGATGTAGGAAATAATTCAAGGCAAGCATCGCCTCCCTTTAGCATTCATCGTGGCTCAGCGACACAGGATTACCAGCTTGACACGTATCAGACACACAATAGACAATAGATGCCACATCTTTTTTATTTCTGCTGCGACGCCGTTACATGCGTCGGTTTTGGGGGCCCAAATGGCAAGATTGGTGAGCGAGTCTCGTTTCAATAATGTTGTCCAAGCATGCAGCGTACTCGGAAGACGACGTGTCGCCATACTCCAAGGCTGAATAGGGCTGAACGAGAGACCAGCCCGCAAGGTAAGCGAGAATATATTTTCACTCTCACCTCAGCCAGTAGTTAGAGGAAGTTCATGTTCCCACCGACGTTCATCACCACCTTTTCCACATATAGGCACAAGATGACACAAAGGATGCGCTCCATGGCTGTGTGAACCAGCATACCGTTTGCCCTTCTGTATAGCCTCAACAGTCTTGCATCCTACGCGATTGTCACGTCACAGGGTGCGGCAGCAAGTAGGCTTACATCACTGTGAAGGTTCGGTAGGTGTACTGATTCGCATTTCTGCGTCAAATGGCGTCTTCCTCATCTGTTCGCCACCTGCACCGTTCTGGCACTGCTGGCACCGCTCTTAAAGCGCATGTTGATTATGATTGCAGCTGTCATTCATTACTCCATGGACTCGGTACGCTCGTGACACCTGCATGGGATGTCGAGGATTCGTACAACCTACCGAATGGATAGAACCTTCCAGACACATCCCGTTGCAGCTATATTCCTTTCTACATGCATGATTTCTTGGAGCTCGTATAACGGCGGCTAGCCCGGGTCAGCAGCATCCTGCCGTACTGATTGATTAGTCTGAGCTTTAAAATTGAAGCTTCCTCTGTCTTCCTCGTCCAGCGAAGTCTTTGGGTGTTGGATGTTAGCTGACATTCAGCTGGTATGGTCGGGGCAATCGTCCAGTACTGCTTCTACGCCGCGTCATATTGAGCCTATCCTAAATTTTCCAAGTCTTGTCTAAGAAGATGTCTGCTAGCCGTGGAGTCTGGTGGCTACCAGAGTTGTTGATGCTGTACTATTCTCTTCGTTGTTACTCCTGTGTTCTTAAGGGTTTCTCGGAATGTTCTTTTTCTTTCACTTGCAGCATCGACTGACGGCCATCTTTCGGCAAGACGATTACAAAGTCCATTGTTCGTCGAAAACAACGTTTCACGATACACTGTTTTCTGAGTCGTCAGACAAAAGAAAGAAGACGTCCAAACTGAGGCATGACTTGACTTTCTCGAACTCGATCATGCACCTATTGTCGAGAACACGCCATCCTTCGTTGTCTATTCGACCGTACTATCTGAGACTGACCATGTCATTCTGCCCCATCCACGATACAGAAGCATACTCGCAACAAACAAACGGGTATAAGTAGCAACAATGGCTCTATCAGATCCAGCTTTCAACCCATCTCCCCACAATTCTCCCCAGCAATTCCACCCAAGCCTCGACGCCTCCCCCTCTTTGGCGTTGCAGCTATCCAAGGCTGGGCCATGGACATGGAAGAAGTCTCTCCCCCCTTCCAGCAGGGGAAGTTCATCTTCGTAATCGGTACACAGCCATTCAGCACCAGAGCCTCCCCCTGCTAACCCCCCCCAGGCGGTCCCGGCGCTGGAAAAGGCACGCAATGCAGCCGCCTAGCGCAGTCGCTCGACCTAGTCCACATCTCCTTCGGCGACGTCCAACGTGCCGAACTGGCCAAACTGGACTCCATGCTCGCACATCTACCTCACGATCGTGACCGTCTAGGCAATCTAGCCCCCGATGACCTATCCGTGCAAATGCTCAAGGAACGTATCGATCAGTACTGGGCGGAGGGGAAGCGGCACTTTCTCCTCGATGGGTTTCCGCGCTCTGTAGGGCAGGCGGCGGAGTTCGAAGACAAGGTTGGCGTCTATGTGATGCGAGAAACGGAGAAGATACTTGCATTAGGCTGCTGAACATGCTCCGCAGATCGGTCCTGGTCTGACGATGTTACTCTTCGACGCCCCCAAGCAGACCCGGCGCGAGCGGGTCGTGCGATGCGGACAATTCTCAGGCAGGGCCGAGGACAACGCAGCGGATTTCTGGGTGCGGAACGAACGTTTTGCATGGTTGAGTCCGCCAGTCGTGGGCATGTTCGAGAGGCGTGGGCGGCTTGAAACGGTGAGGCGTTTACGGGAACATTTTCACGGCATGGCGCTAATCGAGGTTAGGTGGATTGCCAGCGGACGGAGGAAGAGGTGTATCAAAGGGTGCGGTTTGTTGTCCGCGTGTGGGTGGAGGGTTGGCATTCAGAATTTCCACTTATTGGGGGGCTCTGCGGTGGGAATCAATCGCTGTAGGAGGATTGCTAGGGTTGGAGGGACATGGACGTAGTAAATTGAATCGGCAGATCAGCGCTTCGAAAGTAAATTTGGACATGGTTACCTAAAGTTGGTTTTACCAGAATCTTGATGATATGGACCGACAGTGTCAGCTATAGAACCAAGGGATTTCAAATGTAACAGTTCGACATGGCTTCAGTGTTTTACTTCAATATACAATCAGCGCCCCTAGCACATCACCCTCACGACTCCACCATATTCAAGCTCTTCTCCCCCCTCCCCACCGCACCCATACCCATACCCACCCCACCCCTCGCATCCTCCCCTACAACCCCCCTGCCCACAATACTGACCCCTGTCTCCGGTCCAGTAAAATTCTTCCTCCCCGTCGTCAACCAAGTAACGACGCTGATCAATCCAATCACCCCAATCGCCGCACTGGTATAGTTCATATTGTTGTAGTCAACCGGGTTGACGGTTGGGAAATTGAAAGTGATGGAAGTGAAGAGCAAGAAGACGAGTCCAATGATGTTAAGCACGATGCCGTAACGACCCAGCGTGTAAGGTCCAGGGAGTACTTTGGCGTGGCCAGTGAAGCGCGCAATGATGCGTACGAGGAGGGGCATGGCGTAGGAGAGGTCTGCCCATCATCGACTCATCAGTAAGCGAGCGCACAGCAAGGGCAGCAAGACAACTGGGATAGATGAGAAACTCACAAAACCCCTCGGTAGCAATCGCAATAACGGTATTAAAGCCCGTCAAAGTCCCGAAATAAATCGAATTCAGCGCCATTTGCACCGTCAACACCAACAAGATCGCATACACAGGCACCTGCCTCTTCGGCTCCACTTTAGCGATGACAGTCGAAAACGGCAACCCCTTATCTCTAGCGAAGGCATACAAACTCCTCGACCCCTCCGCCAGCAAGGCATTGGCGCACACCAAGATGATGACCGTAATAAGGGAGGCGAGGAAGCAAGCGCCGACGACGGAACCCGTCGAGTCGTAGAAGATCTGAAGGAGCGGAACGCCCGTGGCAGACTGGGCCGTCGCCGTGATATCGCCAATACAAAAGCAGACGGATATCAAAAAGATGAATCCCGTGATCGCGCCAATATACACGGACATGATAATCGCCTTGGGCGCCTCCCGGCTCGCATTCTTCATCTCCTCCGTCATGTGCGCCGGCGCATCATAACAGCACATGCCAAAGGCGCTCTGCAGCAGGCCCAAAATCGCGGTAAACGCGGTGCCGAAGCCGGTGAAGTTTTGGAAGTCGTGGAAGACGAAGCTGGCGGGCTGTTTGTGGTCGTTGGTCGCGAGGATGACGATAACTACGACGACGAAGGAGGTGATGTTCCAGATCAGGATGCCCTTGGAGATGCGGTCGAGGAGGTGAGGGCCGTAGATGTTGACGACGGTGGCCATGACGGCGATGAGGTAGGAGAGCAGAACGGTGTGCCAGCGCTGGATGATGTAGGAGGGGAAGGCGAGGTTGGCTTGGCCGAGGATGAAGTTGACGCCGATGAAGTTGTTGGTCGCCCCCATGGCCAGAATACCTGATCATCAGAATCCCATCATCGTTAGCCAAGTCCATTCTCTAACCACCCGAGACGCTGCTTCCGACATACCCGTCAGCATAAACCAGCCCGTCACATACGACAGTCCCCTCGCCATCCTCGGCGGCGCCAACACCGCCACCCACGAATACTGGCCCCCCGCCACCGGATACGCCGAGCAGATCTCCGCCATCGAGTACGCGACCGCCAACGTCACAATCGACACGGCGATCCACGAATAGATCATCACCGGCGGCCCGCCGGACTCGACGCCCACAATCAACACCCCGCCCAGCGCCGTCCAGCTGGTCACGATGCTGAAACTGAAGTCGATCATGCCCAGCAGGCCGAAGGAACGCTTCAGCTCTTGCTGGTACCCGAGCTTTTCGAGGATCGCATCTTCTTTGGTTTCGTCGGCGAAGGCGAGACCGGACCCAAACACACACCGAAGAAGGAAGTGGCCCAGTGCCAAGTCGACCGACCAACAGAGCGATCTGTCCAGTTGGGGAGGACAGAGCCACCGCCACATCTCACTGGTGTGGATGAATCCAACAAGAGAGCACCCAATCCGATCACGAGCACCCAGAGCACCGCCTTCAAGCAGTGAGGTTGACGAACGATCAGAACAAGACGAATACTCTGAAGAGGACGGCGACCAAATAACGTTTTAAGACAAGCCAATCCCACCAGCGTGGTGAGAAACATTATCCCTATCCTCCTCTCAACACAAACCCTCGAAAGACCCTAGTGCACATGGTACGGCAGGGAGACACACTGAGAACAGTGAGACCGACTTGGAAACCCACCCTAGTCAGTCAGAACCTGTGGCTCCAGATAGCGAGTTGAACTCACTATCACATATTGACGGCGAAGCGACATCAGCCACTCCCAGGCTACCTGCCATAAGTATATGACAGGTCACTACCGGTCTACATTCTCCATTGATCGATCCGCACACTCAAAATCAACAACTAGGTCCGCTAGATTCAGCGTGAGATGACAACATGACTTTATTCCGGATTTCAGAGTTCACTGAGGAGCCAGGAGAGTGCGTCAAGACGTTCATCTGACTAGTCAAAGCCTCATTTGCAGGAGTATCTCACATCTATCCTACAACATCAGAGAAGGAGTCTGCCAAGATTCTACTGTTGATCTTCAATACAGGGGGAGTAGCACAGGCATGGATTGATGATCAAGACAATGAGATAAGTGAGAACTGGCAGTTGCTTATGAAAGCACTGAAGTGTCAGTTCCTGAAGCAAGAAAGGAAGAATAGGAAACAGGAAGCCTTTTAAAAGCTCTTCAACCTTCAGCAAGGAGGCAGATCACTACAGGAGTATACAGAGGAGAGCTGAGAATTGAAGAGAGACCTCCTCAGTGAGATTGAATCAGAGATAGCTCAGCGTCTGATTGATGACCTGGATGATGAAATCACTCGTCGTGTGGTTGAGACTATGATGAGGAAAGGGGAGAAAAGGTTGAAGGACACAATTGATAAAATCAAGGGTGCCTCAGGGCTCAAGATGAGCAATGAAGTCACAAGCTGAAAGTCAGATGAGAAGGACTATACAAAGTAAGCAAGGTTGAATTCTTCAGAAGGTCAGTCTGACTACAAGATCTTCAGACACAGCAGATCAAAGAGTGTTATCACATCAATGATGTGAAAATCTTCTTCCCACAAACTGAATTCAACCCTATTGGAACGTCATGAAGGTTGATAGTGAAGATCAACAAGGAAATCGAGAGAAAGGTGAATAAGTGAACGACAGAATAAATGAAGGCCAGAAAGAAAGCAGGCCTGCTGACAAATGAGCAGGAGGAAATCAATGAGCTTTCAGGCATCATGAGTAAAGACTTCTTTTCAGACAAAGTGATTTATCCCTCAGGATATGATGATGAGGCAGAATAATTATTCTGAAAGAGGAAGGTAGTAAACCTTCAGACCTGACTGAAGGGACTGAAGTCAGTATAATCATGAAGGCGTGAAAGAAAGACAGAGGGTAAGGTTCATCAGTGAGGGTGAAGCCTAAGGAGGAGGAAGTAATGACAGCAGGAATTTATGCTAAACATACTCATGTTCTACCTGCTGTAGCAGGCTTACTGACCGGACTTATACACAAGCATCAGGAAAACATTCATTTACCTATCATTAACACAGGCAATTCTGAATGGTGTCAGGTTTACGCCTGAACATTGAACTGAACTGAATGATCCGAATGATGTACCAAACTGAACGACCGAATGGGTTAGCGCTGGACGACTGAATGAGTTAGCGGCGATTTAGACTAGTGAGGATTTAGACGGATTTAGACTAGTGAGCACATAAAGGCTTTGATCTTCATGCTCTTTCTTCCTTTTGCTCCTTAGACTAGAATTCTTCTCTGTAGCTAAATGCCAGCTGTCAAAACACATACATTGATTCATAATCTGCATAGTTCTGACATTATTCTAGTCTCTTCCTTTATCTCCTGCCGCAAGGCAACCTGAATGAACCAGAACCAGAACCAGAACCAGAATCAGAACCAGAATCAGAACTCAGTCATGATGATCAGAGGAATCAGTAGTGAAGTCTACTCATGAATCAGAGAGTCTTTGTTGACTTCTGCAAATGATGAACAATTCACTTTGAATGAAAACCTGATTGATCAGATCCTGATCACCTCAACTGCAGAGACCTTGATTAATCTCTTACAAGAACATTCCTTCAAAGCAATGACTGCTCTTTAACAATTAATCACTGATCATGAGCAGTCTTTGAACGAAATCAACACCATTATAAAGGCACACAAAGAACTACAAGCGGACTATGAAAGAATGAAAGACAAGAACAGAGAACTGAAGAAGAAAGTCATTGAACAAGTTGATGTGATAACATATCTTGAACAAAGAATCACAAGCACCCCCTGACCTGATTTCCCTCAACTCACAGTTGAAGGATCATTCAGATTATTAAAGCTCCCTGATTCACTGATGTTCTTCAGTGACTGTTTAAAATATGATGAATGAGTAATGAAGATTAGAAACTACCTACTAGCAATGAATGAATAATACTTCACTGAACAGATGAAAATAACATATGTGAAAACAAGAGTTGAGGGTGACCCTGTCAAACACATAAGGCTTTAAATGAATTCAGCATCTCAAACAGCTTATTTGAATATTAATGAACTGCTAGAACATTTGACCTGAATCTACAGAGACTCAGATTAAAAATGTATCATCATTGATGAATTCTGCAAGCTTTATCAAGAATTCAAAGACTTCTCATCCTTTTGAGCTGATTTTCAGTGATATGTTACTGAACTGAATGAGTTCTTTGATTCATACTGAATAGGAGAACTTCTGAACAAGGTGAACAATATCATTCAACAACAGTTAAACATTAACAACAACAGATCTGAAAACCTTTATGAACTCATTAAGTGTTGTCAGTGAATCAATCAGATCTTATGACTGCTTGATGCAAAGAAGATCATTAAATCTTAATTGAATTAAACACCTCTCTTCACAAGTCAAACTCATACAAGGATTGAATATTTTATTAAAACCTTAAAATCAACTACCTGAATGATCACTGAGTCAGTTCCCTGAACACTGAACTGAACATCACACTCAAACATCATCAAAGAACAACAGATGAAGGAAGAGTGTTGTTTTAAATGCAATGAACAAAGGCACCTTGCCTTAAACTGTTTAAACAAGGACAAAAAGAAAGAGACTTCAACATCAAGATGTGTGTAATGAATCATATTCAACTTCAACTCTGATTTTAAATCAGATTCAGGAAAAGGCGTTCTCTTATTAAAGTCATGATAAAGAACAATGATAATCCCCTTGTAATATCAGCACTGATGATCAATGAAGACATGCTGTTCACCTGAACATCATTCAAAGTGAATTGCAAGCTCACTCTGAATGAGGTTAAGCTATGAGTCAAGGCTTTACTTGATACTGAGTCAATTAAATATGCATTCATTAATGCTAACTTGACAAAGACTCTGATTGAATGATCTGAAATTGAGGCAGTATCACTGCCAAAGCCCTGAACCTTACATGATTTCCAGAAAAAGACAGTGAAATGAGTTACACATGTGATTTATTCAATTATGAAGATCTGTGATCATTCTCAGTGACTCACCCTCATGATGATTGTAGACATGAAAGATCTCAACATTATATTAAGACTTCTTTGAATGAATCACATCTGAATTTTAATCAACCCTGTGAACCAGGTAGTGATTTTCTCACTGAATGAAGAACTGAACAAATAAATGAAATTAAACAAACAAACTGAACTGAAGAACTGAACACTGAATGAATGAACTGAACTGAAGAACTGAACATCAAATGAATGAACTGAACTGAAGAACTGAACATTGAATGAATGAACTCAATTGAACAACTGAATGATTGAACTTGAATCACTGAAAACTTATCAGATCCTGAAGAAATTCATTACAAAAACAGATCTTGAATCAGCTTCTGCATCAAAGAATAATAACCCCTCACATGCAGTTAATATCAAGATGATTGACACAGCACTGTTCATATTGAATATGAAGAAAAGCAACAAAATCTTTGTTATCTTTATTCAACAGATTGAGGAAGCATTGAACTCTGAATTGAAGTTAAATGAATTAAATATCAAGACAGTTCTTCCTTCTGAATATCATGACTTGATTGATGTTTTTTTTTAAAAAAACTGCAAATGAACTCTCTCTGCATCAACTTTATGATCACAAAATTGTTTTAAAAAGTGAGCAGAAGCTCAGATACACACCTTTTTATAATATGTCACATGAAGAACTAATAGCAGTGAAGAACTACATAAAAGACAACTTATAAAAAAGTTTCATTAAAGTCAGTTAATCATCAGTAGCCTCACTGATTCTGTTCATATAAAAGAAAGATGATTCTTTATGACTGTGCATCAACTACTGAAAGCTGAATTCAATTATGAAGAAAGACTGATACTCATTACCTTTGATTAAGGAAACCCTGACTCAGATTTCAAAGACAAAATACTTCATCAAGATTGATATACAACAGGCATTTCACTGCATATGAATGAATCCTGATTCTGAAGATCTGATAACCTTTCAAACAAGGCATGATTTTTACAAATATAAGATCTTGCCTTTCAGACTCACTAATGAATCAGTCATCTTTCAGCACTTTATTAATGATGTACTATTTGATTTATTGAATATTTATTATACAACATATTTAAATGATATCCTGATCTATTCAGAGTTCCTGTCTGAACATTAAACTCATGTTTAAACTGTTCTAGAATGACTGAGGAAGGCAAATTTACAAACTGAAATCAAGAAGTGTGAATTTCACAAGATTAAAACTCAATACTTAAAACTGATCATAAGATGTCATAACATCTGAGTAAACTCTGAAAAGATTATGATTATAAAGACTTGAGAAGTGCTCATCAATTTAAAACAGCTGCAAGCATTTCTAGGTTTTTACAACTTCTACTGATGATTCATAGAGAGATATTTCAAAATCACAAAGCCTCTAATCAGACTGACAGGCAAGAACATACTCTTTAATATGCAAATTAAACAGTGTCTTCAAGCCTTTAGTGAACTAAAGAACTGACTGATTAACATGTTAATATTACAACACTTTGACTGAACTTGAACATGTTATCTCAAATGTGATTCATCTGATCTGATATTCACAGGAGTACTATCTCAGAAAGATGATTAAAAATTAATGCATTCAGTGACATTTTTCTTTAAGAAACTCATACTAACTGAATGCAATTATGAAATCTATGACAAGGAATTGTTGACTATCATTTAAAGTTTAAAGGATGACGTGCTGAATTAGCAGGAACAGAGAATTCAATTTAAATTTTAATTAATCATAAAACCTTGAAGTACTTTATGATGATCAAGAAACTGACTCACAGACAAGTCAAATGAGCTGAATTTCTCTCATAATTCAACTTTGTGATCATCTACTGAACAGGCAAGGAGAATGAAAAGGTGAATACACTCATTAAACACTTAAATGATCAACTAAAGAAGAATGAAGATGATGAGTGATTACAATATTAATCTTAAATCATGCTACTGAGTCACTGCTTAAACTCATGTATCATTGCTGAACAAAAGAAAAAAGCTCCTCAGCTTTTAAAATCAGTTGAACAAGCTCTGAATGATTCAGCCTTGAATGAATCAACTGAACAGGTCTTGAATAAAACTTTAAATGAGTTGATTACCTGTTATGTGAAAGCAGATGATTTCTGTCAGGAAATTCTAAACCTATTATGAATCAAGGTAAGATATTCAACAAAGATCTCTCTTAATGACTGCACTGAGGACATCAGCTGACTGCTTTATTAAGAACATGTATAAGTCTCAGGCATTGATAATGATTTAAATCAGAATGAATTACAACAATGATTGATTCAAGAAGCTCATGAACAGCTGACAGTAAAACATATTAAACATTAAAAGACTCTGAAACTGCTTTCACGCTTCTACTACTGACCTTGAATGAATTGAATAATCAGTTATTTTATTCAAAACTGCCACATCTGCTGCTGAACAAAGAACATGAATGAGCAGTATCAAGGAACCCTGAAATCACTTTTAATTTCAAGTCATTCATGACAAGATATTTCACTTGATTTGATTATCAGGTTACTTGAAAGTAAAGGATTCAACACAATCCTGACAGTCATTTACAAATTGATTAAGGAAAGACATTATATCTCTTACTCAACAGATAAAGAAGAGGGAACATTAACTGAATACATTATTGAACTTTAAGTTGCTTCACAATGTATGAAGGTTTCATGAATTATCACAGACAATTACATCAGACTGAGGATCACAATTTGTAACATTACTTTGAAAATACCTGTGTGAATGACTCTGAATCAGATTGAAACCTTCAATCACTTTTCACCCTGAGACAGACGGGCAGTCTGAAAATGTAAATGCAAATGTTGAACAGTACCTTAAAGCATTTGTGAATTATCAACAAGATGATTGAGCAAAATGACTGTCAATGATTGAATTTACAGTCAACAATGCAGATTCTGACTTCATCAAAGTTTCATCATTCTTTGTAAATAAGAAATATCACTTTTGAATGAGCTTCAACCTTGAATGATTGATCATCCTGCTGCTGACAAGAGAATGAATTCTGAAGGAAAAAGCTGATTTCATAATGAATCATATGAAAGCTTTACATATGATGTTATAAGAGAACATGACAGCAGCACAACTTCAGCAGAAAGACTTCACAAACTGAATTTAAATATTAATCTCAACATATCAAGTAGATGACCTGATATGATTGTTGATAAAAAACATTTAAACAACTCACTTGTTTAAAAAGCTGAATCACAAGAATGAAAGACCTTTTTGAATCAAGAAGAAAGTATCAACTTAAGCATATAAGCTTGAACTGCTTAAATCAATGAAAATACATTCTGTATTTCACATCTTTTTATTATAACTCACTGTGAATGATCCTTTGCCTGAACAAATTGAGTCATCACCGCCATCAGTAATAACTGAACAGGCTGAACTGAAATGAGAAGTTGAACAGATTAATGATAACTGTTGATGAAAAAATAGATTACAGTATAAAGTGACATGAAAAAAATACTCATCTGATAAGACCTGATATAATGCTGATGAATTCAAACACTCACCTGAACTGAAAGAGGCATTTCATGAAAGGTACTCAAATAAGCTGACTGAGTCACTGAATACATCAATGACAAAGCAGAAAGGTAAATGATCAGCTCACAGAGCTCATTAAATAAAAAAGAGGATAATGTCAGATTTATGCTTAAACATTGAACTGAACTGAATGATCTGAATGATGTACTAAACTGAATGACTGAATGAGTGAACACTGAATGACTGAATGAGTTAGCAGCAATTTAAACTAATGAGTTTAATATATATACAAAGGTTTTAATCTTCATGCTCTTTCTTTCTTTTGCTTCTTAAATTAAAATTCTTCTCTGTAGTTAAATGTCAACTGTTAAAACACATGCATTAATTCATAATCTGCATAGTCCTGACAGATGAAGAAGGCATGTCAGTGATTAAATGTCAAACACATAACAAATCATTCATATGCAAATTTTATAAACAAGGATTCAGTTCACCTGTCATAATAAAAAGCTTCAGATGAGCAGCTGAAAGCAGATTAAAACTGTGAACAAGAAGCTCATTTATAAAGTATCAGTTGAGAATATGTCAAGAAAGTCAGCAGTAAGCAGATCAGAAGAAAGATTATTTACAGCAAGTAATTAAAACCTGAAGCTTTCACTGTTGATGAGAGTCATATAAATTAAGCCTCAGAGGCTTTACTCAATCTGATGAATGAGGACAAGATGCACTTAGCAGAATATCATCTTAAAACCTCATCATTCACTGCTATGAATGTATCAACACAACATCAAATGTGAACATGTCATGAACAGAAAGAAGTAAAGAAGCAGTCAAAGATGATTACTACAATCTTCACTTTAACTGCAGGAAAAGCCCTGAAGAAGAAGTTTTTAAATGTGATGATGTATAAAATCATGACCTTACTGAACTGCTGAGACAGAGATATTAAAGAGAGCCTGCTCAAGGATGATCTTCATCATGAGCATGTGCATTTACACAGCTTGTTTAACACCTTTACTGTTGTCAGTGAGTCTGTGAAAATTGAAGAACAGGTCATCATCATGAGCTGAGCTCAGAGAAGTCAACACAAGTTGATGTGATAATCATTCAGTTCACTTAAGAGTTCTTTAACACAGCAGAATACAAGGTTCTCATGATTTTTAAAAGAGCATACTTCTTCACACATCAAGGAGTGACTGCTGAAGGTCACATTGTTTTTAATAATTCACTTTTCACATCACTTATGTTTTAATTAGAAACTATAGACAGTTTTGTATGACAAGAATTGAGAGAGAGAGAAAACTTAACACTGAAGAGCAGACAACAGCATGTTAATATTAAAGATAATCTTATTCACTTCTACAGAGATATTTAATTAATTTATAATCATAACTCTTCTTCTTTTTTACATCTTTCTCACATCATGAACTTCTGCAGTTAATGATGTTAATCTGTTTTTCTTGCTTCATGCATCAGTCTGAATTCCTTTCACAGTGAGCATTCAGATGAGAATTATATCAAGCACAATTAACAACACTGAGTCTGTCAAAGGAAGTTGTCAGGACTATGCAGATTATGAATTAATGCATATATTTTAATGACTGACATTTAACTACAGAGAAGAATTCTAATTTAAGAAGCAAAAGGAAGAAAGAGCATAAAAATTAAAGTCTTTATGTGCATGTTAACACTCACTAATTTAATCACTGTTAACTCAATCAGTCATTCAGTTCAGTTCATCATTCAGAACATCATTCAGATCATTTAATTCAATTTAATATTTAAATGTAAACCTGACACTACTTCTCTCTTTATTTAATGAGCTTCATGAGCTGATTATTTACTTTTCTGCCTTATCATTGATGTATTCAGTGGCCTGATCAGCTTATTTGAGTACTTTTTATGAAATGCTTCTTTCAGTTCAGGTGAGTGTTTGAATTCATCAGTGTTGTATCAAGTCTTGTCAGATGAGTATTTTTTTTATGTCACTTTATACTGTAGTCTGTTTTTTCATCAACAGTTATCATTAATTTGTTCAACTTCTCATTTCAATTTAGTCTGTTCAGTTATTACTGATGGCAGAGGTGACTCAATTTGTTCAAGCAAAGAATCATTCACAGTGAATTGTAATAAAAAGGTGTGAAATACAGGGTGTATTTTCATTAACTTAAGCAGTTTAAACTTATATATTTAAGTTAAAACTTTTTTCTTGATTTGAAAAGGTCCTTCATTCTTGTGATTCAACTTTTTAAATGAGTGAGTTGTTCAAATGTTCTTCATTGACAATTATATCAGGTCTCTCACTTTATATGTTAAGGTTAATATTTAAGTTCTGTTCATGAAATTTTCTTGCTGAAGTTGTGCTGCTGTCATGTTGTCTTGTAACATCACATGTAGAGCCTTCATATGATTCATTATGAAATCAGCTTTTTCCTTCAGAATTCATTCTTTTGTCAACAGCAGGATGATCAATCATTCAGAGTTAAAGCTCATTCAGAGATGATATTCTTTATTTGCAAAGAATGATAAAACTTTGATGAAGTCAGAATCTGCTTTGTTGGCTGTAAACTTAATCATTAGCAATCATTTAGTTAAATAAAATAAAAAAAAAAAAAAAAAAGATATAAAAAAAAAAAAAATAATAAAAAATAAATTAAAAAACAGAAAATAAAAAAAAAGAAAAAAAAAAAATAAAAAAAAAAATAAAATTTAAAAAAAATAACAAAAAAAAAATAAAAAAAATGAAAAAAATAATAAAAAAAAAAATAAAAAAATTAAAAGAAAAAATTAAAAAAAAAATAAAAAAAATAAAAACAAAAATTTAAAAATAAAAAAAGAAAAAAAAAATAAATAATTAATAAAAAAAAAAAAAAAAAAAAAAATAAAATTGAAAAATAAACAAATAAATAACAAAATAATAAAAAAAAATAAAATATCAAGTAATAAAAAAATAAAAATAAAAAAAAAATATAAAAATAAATAAAAAAAAAAAAAAAAAAAATTAAAAAAAAAAAAAAAATGAAAATTAAAAAAAAAAAAACAAAAAAAAAAGTAAAAAAAAAAAAAAAAATAAAAGAATGTAAAAAAAATTAAAGAATAAAAGTAAAAAAAAAAAAATAAAAATAATAAATAATGAAATTATAAAAAAAATAAAAATAGTAGATAATATAAATATAAAAAAAAAAAAAATAATAAAACAAAAAAATATAAATAATAAAAAAATTAAAAGAATAAAAAATAAATAAAATAAAAAAAAAAAAAATTAAAAAAATAAATAAAATAAATAAAAAAAAAATTAATAAAATAAAAAAAAAAAAAAAATAATAAAATAAAAAAAAAAAAAAAAAAATAAAAAGATTAAAAAAAAAAAAAAAAAAAAAAATAAAAAAAAAAAAATAAAAACAGAACAAAAAAAAAATAAAAAAATAAATTATTAAAAGAATATTAAGCTAATTTTAAAAGATGAGAAGCTATTTAATTTTGTTAAAAAATGATACATAAGTTTAAGCAGCAGCTAAATAGCATGATTTAAAATTAATATAATAATCACTAATCATCATCATTCTTCTTTAGTTGATCACTTGAATATTTAATGAGTGAATTCACCTTTTCATTTTCCTTGCCTGTTTGATAAATGATCACAAAGTTAAATTATAAGAGAAATTCAGCTCATTTGACTTGTCTGTGAGTCAATTTCTTGATCATTATAAAGTACTTCAGGGCTTTATGATCTGTTAAGATTTAAATCAGATCCTCTGTTTTAATCAGTTCAGTACATCATTCTTTTAAACTTTAAATGATAATCAACAATTCCTTGTCATAAATTTCATAATTGCATTCAGCTGGTATGAGTTTCTTAAAGAAAAATGTCATTGAATGAATTAATTTTTAATCATCTTTCTGAAATAGTACTCCTGTGAATAACAGATCAGATGAATCACATTTAAGATAACAAGTTCAGATTCAGTAAAAGCATAATAATATTAACACATTAATCAATCAGTTCTTTAATTCACTAAAGGCTTGAAGACATTATTTAATTTATATATTAAAGAGTATATTCTTGCCTGTCAGTCTGATTAAAGACTTTGTGATTTTGAAATATCTATATATAAATCATCAGTAGAAGTTAAAAAAAATTAAGAATACCTGCAACTGTTTTAAATTAATGAGCACTTCTTAAGTATTTATAATCATGATCTTTTCAGAGTTTACTCAGATGTCATGACATCTTATGATCAGTTTTAAGTATTGAGTTTCAGTCTTGTGAAATTCACACTTCTTGATTTCAGTTTGCAAATTTGCCTTTCTCAGTCATTCTAGAACAGTTTGAACATGAGTTTAATGTTCAGACAGAGATTCTGAATAAATTAAAATATCATTCAAATATGCTGTACAGCATGTGTTCAATAGATTGAATAATACATTGTTAATGAAGTGCTGAAAGGTGACTGATTCATTAGTGAGTCTGAAAGGCAAGACCTTATATTTGTAAAAATCATGTCTTGTTTAAAAGGTTGTCAGGTCTTCAGAATCAGGATTCATTTATATGCAGTGAAATGCCTGTTGTATATTGATCTTGGTAAAGTATTTTGCCTTTGAAATCTGAGTCAGGGTTTCCTCAATTAAAGACAATGAGTATCAGTCTTTCTTCATAATTGAATTCAGCTTTCAGTAGTTGATGCACAGTCATAAAGAATCATCTTTCTTTCATATAAACAGAATTAATGAAGTCATTGATGATTGATTAACTTCAATGAAACCCTTTTGCAAGTTGTCTTTTATGTAATTCTTCACTGCTATCAGTTCCTCATGTGACATATTGTAAAAAGGTGTGTATCTGAGCTTTTATTCACCCTTTAAAATGATCTTGTGATCATAGAGTTGATGTGAAGAGAGTTCATTTGCAGCTTTTTTGAAAAAAACATCAATCAAGTCATGATATTCAGAAGGAAGAATCATCTTGATATTTAATTCACTTAACTTTAATTCAGAGTTCAATGCTTCCTTAATCTGTTGAATAAAGATTATAAAGATTTCATTGCCTTTCTTCATATTCAATGTGAACAGTGCTGTGTCAATCATCTTGATATTAACTGCATGTGAGGGGTTATTACTTTTTAATGCAGAGGCTGATTCAGGATTTACTTTTGCAATGAATTTCTTCAGGATCTGATAGGTTTTCAGTGATTCAGGTTCAGTTGTTCAGTTTCATTCAGTCATTCAATGTTGTTCATTCATTCAGTTTCATTCATTCATTCAGTCATTCATTCAGTGGGAAAACCACTACCTGGTTCACAGGGTTGATTAAAATTTGAGTGTGATTCATTTAAGAGAGTCTCAGTATAATGCTGAGATCTTTCATGTCTACAATCATCATGAGGGTGAGTCACTGAGAATGATCACAAATCTTCATGATTGAATAAATCACATGTGTAACTCATCTCACTGTCTTCTTCTGAAAATCATGTAAGGTTCAGAGCTTTGACAATGATACTGCCTTAATTTCAGATCATTCAATCAGAGTCTTTGTTAAGTTAACATTAATGAATGCATATCTGGTTGACTCAGTATCAAGTAGAGCCTTGACTCATAACTTGATCTCATTCAGAGTGAGCTTGCAATTCACTTCAAATAATGTTCAGGTGAACAGAATGTCTTCATTAATCATCAACATTAATATCACAAGGGGATTATCATTGATCTTTATCATGACTTTGATAGAGGAACGCCTTTTCCTGAATTTAATTCAAAATCAGAATCAGAATCAGATATGATTTATTACACATGTCTTAATGCTGAAGTCTTCTTCTTTTTATCCTTGTTTGAACAGTTTAAGGCAAGGTGTTTTTGTTCATTATATTTAAAATAATGTCCTTTCTTCATCTGTTGTTCTTTGACAGCGTCTGAGTGTGATGTTCAGTTCAGTTGTTCAGTTCAGTTCAGTGTTCAGGGAACTGACTCAGTGATTGTTCAAGTAGTTGATTTTAAGATTTTAATGAAATGTTCAATCCTTGTATGAGTTTAACTTGTGAAGAGAAGTGTTTAATTCAGTTAAGGTCTGATGATCTTCTTTACATTAAACAGTCATAAAGTCTGATTGATTCATTGACAGCACTTAATGAGTTCATAAAGATCTTCAGGTCTGTCATCATTAATGTTTAATTATTGTTGAATTTTGTTGTTAACCTTGTTCAGAAGTTCTCCTATTCAGTATGAATCAAGAAGCTCATTCAGTTCAGTAACATATTACTGAAAATCAACTCAGAAGGATGAGAAGTCTTTAAATTCTTAATAAAGCTTGTGAAATTCATCAGTGACAGTACATTTTCAATCTGAGTCTCTGTAAATTCAGGTCAAATGTTCTAGCAGTTCATTAATATTTAAATAAGCTGTTCAGGATGCTGAATTCATTTAAGGTCTTATATGTTTAACAGAGTCACTCTTGATTCTTGTTTTCATGTATGTTATCTTTATCTGCTCAGTGAGGTATTATTTATTCATTACTAGTAGATAGTTTCTGATCTTTGTTACTCATTCATCATATTTTGAACAGTCATCAGAGAACATCAGTAAATTAAGAAGCTTTGATAATTTAGATGATTCTTTAACTGTGAGTTGAGGAAAATCAGGTCAGAGAGTGCTTATGATTATAATTCTTTATTCAAGGTATGTTATCACATCAGCTTGTTCAGTAATCTTTTTCTTCAATTTCTTGTTCTTATTCTTCATTCTTTCATAGTTCACTTGTAGTTCTTCATGAGCCTTTATAACAGTGTTGATTTTATTCAAAGACTGCTCATGATTGATAATCAATTGTCAGAGAGTAATCATTGCTTCAGAGGAATGTTCTTGTAAAAGATTAATCAGGATCTCTGCATTTAAAGTGATTAAAATCTGATTAATCAGGTTTTCATTCAAAGTGAATTGTTCATCATTTACAGAAGTCAACAAAGACTCTTTAATTCATGAATAAACTCTGCTATTAGCTCCTCTGATCATCATGATTAATTTCTGATTCAGGTTCAGATTCTGATTCAATTTCAATCTGATTCAGAATTTATTCAGGATGCCTCATGACAGAGAATAAAAAAAGAGACTAAAATTATGTCAGGACTATGCAGATTATGAATTAATGCATATGTTTTAACAGCTGACATTTAACTACAGAGAAGTATTCTAGTCTAAGGAGCAAAAGGAAGAAAGAGCATGAAAATTAAAACCTTTATGTGCACATTAACACTTACTAATCTAATCACTGTTAACTCAATCAGTCATTTAGTTCAGTTCATCATTCAGAACATCATTCAGATCATTTAATTCAATTTAATGTTCAAGTGTAAACCTGACAGAAGTGAATATTGAACATTTAATAAAAAAACTCTGCCTCATACACTCCTCACTGAACAAAGATCTCTATAATGTCAGTCAGCAGAATAAAGGTTAATGAAAGCTCAGTTAAATCATCACCTGAATCAGCAGATCTGGCTGAAGTTTCAGTTATGACAAGTATACATCAGGTGAATGAAACCTCACATTCACCTTCACTTACACTTATAAGATCTCAGTCAACTTATGAGCAGCAAGTTCACCTCAAGAAAGCATGAATGAATAAATTAAGAAAGTGATTAAAACTGAGACTGAATGATTTAAGTTTGAGAGAAGAGCAAGGGAACAATGAAGAGAAATCATCTTAAAGAAAGCAGTTAAGAAAAGCAGCTCAATTGTTGACTTAAGTAAATTAAAATAAATCTGAGGATTATGTGAAAGATGCTGATAAAAGCATAAAATCATCTCATTCACTTGATTCAAGAAACAAGTTTCAACTGAGCACTTTCTTAATAAAAAAGAGTGCTCTACAGAATCTGTCAACTTTAATAATATTAAAATTAATCAAATTAAGTGAATCATCTGCTTCAAAATACTGACTGAAGATCACACAGAAGCAAATTAATGCTCTTAAAAAATTAACTGAAGATGAAGATATTCAAGAGAAGGTTAATTTAACAACATTAAAATACTCAGATCAAGTTTTAAAGTGTATAATTATTAAACTTTCAGAAGATGTATTTAAGATCTTGTTAAAAAAGATGAGTGATTCACAGAGAAGTTCAAGAAACATATTAATGAAAAAGTTCATAATCAGTCAGTCAGTCAGCAAGAAGTGCAAGAGACTTATTATTAAAAACATCAAGAACAAGATCTCAGATCAGAACTGAAATGTATTAAAGAATTAACAAAAGACAGATCAAGAACTCATCACTTTAACATGTATCAAGATTAAAACAAACTGATATCTTGAAGTGTTTTATTATTTCAATCAGAGAAAAATACTCTACAAAGAGTACTGACACCTGATGAATATGATGAACAGCAATGAGATCAAGTACTTGAATGATGAGCTCTTAAGAAAGCTTATTGACAACCTGAAATGATGAAAGAAGAGAACTGAAAACTCAGGCTTATTTAAGATGAAAGGCATACAAATTTAAAGGATGAAACAAATAAATGATAATTATAATCTGTTTACAGAGAAGTTCAAAAAGGCCTTAAAATTAAAGAAAAAAAGAAAGTTAACAGATTTTATCAAGCAGGAGCTCATCTATCAAAGTTTATATTTAAATGACACTGTGAAACCTGAGTCTTTGGCTAAAGTCAGGTAAATGAAACAGCAGCAGTGAGAATCAAAGACTTTCATCAAAGGCAGCATGATTAAATTTGTGACAGCTATGAAGCTTGAACATGAAATAATAATCACATGAAACACTGTCAATATCACCCTCATTGAGTGAAATGCTCAGCTTTAATAGCTATCAATCAATGCAGTAGAAGAGGTGAACATGATGATGATATTCATTTAAAAGCAGCAAGTCAGGATTCAAGCTTTAAATGAAAAGATTCAGAATTTGAGAAGTCAGTTGAGATTGTCAGCTGAGATTGAATATAAAAGCATGATATGAGAATTAATGAAGAAGAAAGAAATCTCTCTCTTTTTAAGTGATGAATCTCTGAAGAAGGCTGACAGCAATGATATGAGCAGTGAAATCAATTAAAGTGTCAGAGTCATCATATATAATAGTATGACAGTACAACAATATAACAAAATGACAGTACATCATTATAACTCATTTATATGATGACTCAGTGAGTAGTGTCTTGACATCAAGTGAAAACTCTTCACAAAGAGGTTCAGAAACCTGCTTCCTCAGTGATCAGTTTTTACCACTAAATAGAAGATGTATAATCACTGCATTAACTTTATCATGACTATATTGTTTACAACACTTCATTCAATACTTATATGACCTCATGTTGTATATTAATCTTTTACATACTAATCACTCAGTACCTTCAGGTGAACGGTCACATCAAAAGCAAAATAAAACATGATGACATCAACACTTCAATCTCATCAGGTCAGTGAAACAGTTAATTAAGTTAAATCAGAGTCTTCCTTTAGCAGGTTTATTTTATCAGTTGTTGATATTCTTATTTCTGACATTGAAGATGACAGGTGCAAACACATCACTGCAAGTAACTTTAATGACATCATTAAAGATCTTGAGGCAGTCACTGCTCACAATCAAGAAGTCATCAAGCGTCAATGATTACAATTATGATACATATGACAAGAAATTGAGTTTAAGAATAATAAAAAAAAGCTTCAAAAGCTCAATTAACATCTGTAAGAAAATCCTTCAATTATGATAAACTCAAAGAATGACACAGGTTCATCACATGAATTATGATGTTAAATTATAACAGACATCACACCTCCTCCTTTTCAACATCTTATAAAGTCATGAGAGCCTTATCTCTACGCAGGAGACGTCAAAGTCATGAGATGAAAACTTCAAAAATACTTAAATAAAATCAATCAGAATCAAGAGCTGATGTCAGAATAACTTTTTATCAAATGAGATTTCATCATCTGAGCAGGCACTTATCTTGAAAAAACAGTCATGAGTGACTGATAAAAGCAAAAGGAGCAGCATGATCACATTTAAATCACTTATAAAAACTTTTTAAAGATGCTGAAGAAAAACTTATCCTCTGATGAAGACATGAATGAATGAAATATCATCACCTTCAATGCAGTTAAACTTTGCAGTCATGATATAATCACCTTCTGATATAATAATTTATCAGAACTTTACTGCTTCCTTTTAACTTCACACAAAGAGATCAATGAGACACTCATTTAAAACTGTTGATGCTTAAGACTTTCACATCATGTTCTGACTGAACTACAATGTTGAGATCTGACTCAGGTTGCAAGACAGTCAGTGCAAGAACTTTTAACACATTTTAATATTATTATTAATCATGAATCCTTCTGAAGCCGCTCAGACACTAAAAAGGATCATCAGAGCAAGATTAATGATATAAACAAAAGTACAACATGAATGTCATACTATGACAGAAAAGAATCTCTCACTGAATAATAAATAACTTGCACTCAATTCACTCAAGTCAGCTGTGAAAGTGACTGCAATCAGAGTCAGAATCTCAATCACTTATTAATCACTGAAAAAGCAATTATGATGACAACATGAACATTCACAACCTCCTCATGCTGACAAGAAGACTTCATTTCAAGGAATGAAGTAAATGCATGCAAATCAGCAGATCTTTGTATTAAGTGTGAAGTCATTAATCATTAAATAAACAAGTGTATGACAGGATGATCAACAGCAGTTATTATTATAATTAATGCAAATAAATGATTCATGATCAACCTTCAGCTCATCTTTTTATTTATCATTGATAATATCTCACATCTGATATCAGGGCAGCTAGAGGTGAACTTTCATATAATAAGAAATGATTGATTATTACAGCATACAACACTGACGGTCAATTCTACTGTTACAACAATCATTTTTAAAAGAAGACGTTGAAGAATGTCTCACATATGAATAATCTTTTCATTACTGAACACTTCATAGAGCTGGCGGACCTAGTGACTGATATGAAAGAATATACCTCACAAATGAAATCATTGTGATACAATAAAGAGTATAATAATGTTTATGACAGTTTACCTCCTGAGTATCATGACTTCACAGACATATTTCAGGCAGCTGAGAAGCAGTCTCTGCTTGAGAGAGATTCACATGATCATGTCATTAACTTAAAATCAGAGCAGTAACCTTCATTTGATGATGTTATAAAGACAGATATAATCTGTAAATTAATATCATTTACAGCTTCACCTGTTATGTGTGTATTAAAATCAGACAGCAGCTTATAATTAGTCATTGATTATAAATGCTTGAATGATATTATTATTAAGAACTGTTATCCTTTATCACTTATATCAGATATGCTGAATCATCTACAGAGAGTCAAGAAATTCATGAAGCTGAACTGCAAGAATACATATAATCAAGTACAGATTAAGGTTGAAGATGAATGAAAGATAACTTTTTGAACATGATTCAAACTGTATGAATACTTCATCATGTTTTTTGATCTCATGAACGCTTCTGCTACATTTCAGACATTCATTGATAAGGCTCTTGATGAGTTTCTTGATATAACTTGCATGATTTATCTAGATGATATCCTGATCTTTAGCAAAGATGAATTTGAGCATGAGGAGCATTAAGACATCACTTTCTCCTCTTTAATCTTAACAGATTATTATTAAAAGAAGGTGAAACAACCTGATCTTATTATGAAAGTTTAGTACAAGGTATTCAGCATGCAATTTACAAGTTAAAAAAAAGTTACAACAGAAAGATGTCATACCTGCAGTCATACTCACTTCTTTTTCACTTTTAGAAGCTGCATTGAAAGTATTTAAAGCTCTGAAGAAGACCTTCATGAGTGCTTCATTATTATGTTATTTCAATGAAAATAAACTCATGAAGGTTGAAACTGATGTCTCTGAGTTTGCAATTGGTGGAATTCTGACATAACACTTTGAGGTTGATGATCAATTTCATTGACTATCAGTCACATACTACAGTAAAAAGCTGTTAAGTACTGAGACTTGATATGATACAAGTGAGCAAGAGCTCCTTGTCATTATAAAAGTTATGTATTATTGATGTCACTACTGTTGAGGCGCTAGGCACTTGATCATCATATTGACTGATCATGCAAACCTTGTTTGATTTATGACTACCTCAAACCTCATATAAAGGCAGCTCAAGTGAGCTGAAATCACTGAAAGACTATGAACTGTCAAAGACTGTCAGTACCTCAACTGTTGCTGAAATAATGCAACAGTCCTTCCACTTGAGAAGTAAGAATTATAAGTCAGTACAAAAGAATTTATACATGTTTACTGTGATGACACTGTGATCAAAACAATCAGTATAACAAGAGTTATAATGAGAGAATGTCATATTTGTCACAACAAATATTATCAGTACAATGAATACTGAAGATGACAATCTCATTAAAATAACAGTGATGAGGAATTTATCTGCTCATGAAGCAAGCTGTAATGAAAATAAAATTAATGATATCACTGAAACATCAGCAGTGAGGAATCTATTCAGTATGATGAATACTGAAGATGATGATCTCATCAGAACATCAGCAGTGAGAAACTTACCTGCTTATGAAGCAAGTCATAATGAAAATGAAATCAACAGTATCACTGAAACATCAGCAGTGAGAAATCTATTCAGTATGATGAATACTGAAGACAGCAGTCTCATCAGAACATCAGTGATGCAGAATTTATCAACTCAAGAAGAAGCAAGCTGTAATGAAAATAATAAAAATGTCATGTCAATATAACAGAAGCTACAACAAGAGAACATCATACTTATCACAATGAATATTACTGATATGATGAACACTGAGGTCTCATCAGAACATCAGCAGCACAGAACTTATTTACTTAAGAAGAAGTAAACTGTAATAAACTGCATTTAAAACACTCAGTATGACAGAGGCTATGACAAAAAAATGTTGTACTTATTATGATAAATACAATATCAATATGATGAACACTGAAGATGATGATCTCATCAGAACATCAACAGTGCAAAACTTATCAACTTAAGAAGAAGCAAGTTATAATGAAAATGAAGTCATCAGTATCACTGAAACATCAACAGTGCAGCATTTATTCAATATAATAAATATCACTGAAACATCAGCAGTGTATTATTTATTTAATACAATGAATACTGAAGATGATAATCTCATTAAAACATCAGTGATGTGAAACTTATCTACTCAAGAAGAAGCAAGTTGTAATGAAAATGATGAAAGTGTCATGTCAGAGACTGATAATCTCTTTGAAACATCAACAGTGTGAAACTTACCTGCTCATGAAGCAAGCTGAGTCATATCTGAAAAAATCAGCAGTCTCACTGAAACATCAACAGTGTGAAACCTATATGCTCAAGAAGTAAACCGTGTCATGTCAGAAGAAATCAATGACATCATTAAAATACACATCATGCAACACTTATCTGCTCAAAGAAGCAAGCTGTTACTCAGTTGAAGAGCTTAAATATGCAGAGCCTCAGCAGCACTTAATCAAGAATAGCACAGCAAACACTGTAATTATGAACAACAGTGCAAGTTGTGTTTTTATTAATCTTTAAATTGAGGATAGTGTTTCTGCTGACACTGTTGAAGCGCTTCAACTCATGTCTACTCACTTACCCCTAGGTGAAGAGATAATAGCTTATACAAGAATGTTTATCAAACAACTTAAATGTGCAATTCATGCTGAACAGTTGAAAGACAGTTTGATATGATGAGTATAACAGGAATTAACTACTCCTCTTGAGAATAAAAACAACTTGATCAGGTCTGAGATGACAAACATGAATATAAACATGAACTCAGAGATAATCATAACATCAGAGATGCAGCTCATATGACTTTTATACTGTTAAATGTGCAAAAGCGCTGACAGGAAATGAATGATGTTGTATATTATGATGATAAAGTTTATGTTTCACAGAACCCTGTCCTCTGCAATGCAGTGATCAGTTGATATTATGATGATGTCTTTGCAAATTATTTCAGCAATTCAAGAATAATAAAATTAATGTGATGATCTCATCAGAACATCAGTGATGTGAAATTTACATGCTTAAAAAGCAAGCTGTGATGAATATATCAATACAATGAATACTGAAGTTGATGATATAATTAAAACATCAGCAGTTTATGACCTACATGCTCAAGAAGCAAGCCATGATGAATATATTAATACAATGAATACTTGAGAAGTGAGTACAACTGAAACACCAGCAGTTCATGACTTACATGCTCAAGAAGCAAGCCGTGATGAATATATTAATACAATAAATATACATAAGTATGACAATTACTACAACATTTTGTTGTACTAAACAAAAATAAAAGAGGAGTAAAAAAAGTAAATTTACAATGTGTTATCATCCTTCCTGTCATCATAAACATGTATGCATGAAACATTAAATATGCTGAACAATCTGAACAGTTCAAACAGTTCAAACAGAATTTAATTAATGTCATAAAGACACTTTTTCCTGATTTTCCTCAAGAGGTTTTACAGATTTTATCAAGACCTTATAAATGATCTACAGCAAGAGTTAAAAGCAACAAGTTTATTAAGAAAAATGACTCATCAGTAAAGTGAAGAAGAAAAGACAATATCATTATCATTATAATTTCATTATTATTTAATCATCTTCAACACACTCCTGGTGATGATGAGATTGATAAGTGTTGAGGATGCAGAGATCATGAGCATAACTTTTCAGCAAGACAGCAAGAGTTTAACATGATTTTACACACTCATTTTACATGATCAATCACTTATTAAATTATCATGATGATGTCTATAATAATGAATTCAGAGTCAATTGACATTAGGGATGATATCATAAGGTGTTAAAAGCATGACAAGATTAAGCTTAGCACATTCAGCTAATTCTGCAACACTCACATATGTAGTTTTGCTCATCACTTAATGACTTCTTAAAATTAATCTCTTAATCATCATATCTGCATGATGAGCTCTGCATGATCTTGATATTAAATTAATTCTCATTCTCTTAACATTTATGAAACAGTTGAACTGAAATAACCTGTTTAGAAAGGCATTGAGTTGTGTGTGTTAATGACTTTAAAAAACATCAATAACATAACCCTTTGCAACTACACCTTTTAAGTCATACAGACGTGTATCAATCTACTTAAGTCATACAAAAATCTGAAAGCTCATGAAGCAGTCAAGTTAAAAATAATCTGTTATGATAAGTGTGCAGCTGCTGTCATCACTGAACACTTGTGAAGCAGTTGAGTTGAATTTAAATAACTTGCATTCATCTTGCTCTTGTGAAAGAGCTGAATTAAAAGAAATCATTAAATCAAACACTGAACAGAGGTCAAGAAAAGCATTAAATGCAGAATGCTGTGAAACAGACATCTTCAACACTGAATCATCAACACATCATCATCAACATGACACATGAGAACACGGTTTCACTGAGTCAGACTCAAAAAGAAAAGGTCATTGAGGCAAGCTTATTTCATCAACAGAAGCAAAGAGATAAAGCAGAAGAAACTCTTCTCAGTGTGAAGATGATTTACCTTAAATTAAATGCAGCTCTCAAAGAACTCAAAAAGAGCAGAAAGATATAAAAGTACTTTATTTTAATTGCATGACATCATGAATGAACTGATGAAGATGATGCTGATACCTGTTATGACATTATTAATATTGAACAGCTTTAGCGCTGAGCAAAAGTTGAGTCAAAGCAGTTTTTAAAAACCCTCAACACTTTATGCAAACAATGAGACCTAGGCATGAAAATCAGTGAACAAGTCAACAACCTCATGACTGAAAAAGACTTTCTTACAAATGTCTTCATGAAGAAGCAACACTGTATAATCTCTCTCAATGTCAGCTTTATCACCTTAAACATCAAATATCACCTTCAGAAGGAGAGGCAATGAACTGAACAAAAAAGTATTTATTTTTTAAACATTTTGAACAGTTTAAATAATGATAAATGTTCACAAAAGCTTCTTGATCCTCTTCTCTTAAATGATGATACTGAACTCACCTGAGATAATTGAATAAACAAGATTTGTGTCAAGCTGTCAGTCAATAGTGATCACTTCTCAGAGGAGATTGACTGCATGAGATATGTGTTGTCTTGACTGAGTGAAAAAGTCACTCAACACACTGAATCCTGCTCCTCATATGAGCTTTCAGTTGAATTATACTGAACAGTTGATGACATTCTGAAAGACTTGAAAGATATCTATAAAGACTCAGACAAGCTCAGAAACTTTCATCAAGCATATATTAAACTTACTTAAAAAACAGCAAGATTCTCAGACTTCTTTATTAAATTTCATCATCTTTTGACCTTCCTGAATTATGATGAGATTCAATGCATGAATGATCTTCATGACAAGATATTCACTCATCTTCAGTCTGCCTTAACTTCTTAAATGATTCAGTCAGCATTTTTATTTATCATGAAGGATTATCTGATACACCTTGATAATGAACAGCATTCAGTCAGGGCAGTGAAGAACTGAAAAGATGTCAACATCAATGCTGTAACAAATTACTTAAAGAGATATAAATGAGTCACATTTAAGATATTTATTACTCAGCTCATGATGCATTCTGTCACACCTCTGAACATCAGTGATTTAGTGATGAGGATATGAGTTAGTATCATTTGTTTAACATTAACATAATGCGCTCTGATCTGCTGATCTCATGTCATAGCTCATGACTGCTCAGAGCGCTTTTATTTGTGTCATTTGTGTATTGTGCAAATGTTGCTTTTATCAATGCTATTATTTCACGCAGCTTTGCCGTGAAAATTCATAAGAGCACATAATGTATACAAGTTAATAACATTGATGATGCCACTTTCAACTGTCAACATCATTATAGTTCACTGAGCGCTAGGTTTATTTCATCTGATTCTTATGATTTACATGATGATGTTGTTGAGTTTGCACATTGTTAATTCAGTGTTATGTTCATCTTTCACATTTGAAGTACTATAAGTGATGAACATTCATTGAATGTACTTGTTGTTCAATGAACATTGTGTGAGTTCATTGAACTTTCAAGTCATGAGAGAATATTGCGTATAATGTGAACATTGCAAGATACATTTATACACGGTTAATCTCAAATGATTGTAAACTCATTCATCATCTCTTTCTATGAGGTATATGTGTAGTGCAGGTTGTGAATTGTCTCTTGATCTTTCAATTCACACATCATGTGCTGACTTGTAATCATCACTCTGAACATCATCATCATATAATGTGACTGCAACTGCTTGAACAGATCCTTGACCTCATACTGCTCCTGTGACTTCAGTGCTGTCATACTCATCATCATCATCACTGCTGAAGCCTCATTCCTCAGCCTGCAACTTTTTAATGTTGATGTTGACACTACACTCAGCTCCTGCTGAGGTCACATTCAGCTTTCATTGCTCAAATGACATCTAACGCTCAGGAAAGTGCTGAATGATAGAATTAATTCAGTAATGTAGACTTTAATTATCAAGAACACATCATTAGCCTGATTTAAACAACATTAAAATGAAGGAAGACAGTCAAAGAGAGAAAGAAATAAATGAGTCACAGTTCAAGTGTCATTAACATTAAGAGTGCTAGCTAGAATGTTGTTATTAATGCATTCACATGTTTAACAAGTTTTTTAAGGATTTAAAAAATTTACATGTTTAATCCTCCTCCTCTTGAATCTTCTTCTTCTCTCATAATGCAGTCACTGTCTTCTTGTCTCTGTGAGTATTAATAAATTTCTCATAATTGACCTGATCATCAATGATACTGTTACTTACTCAGAAGCATTTCATCTTCATGATGTTTAATTTCACCTGTCCTGTGAATTGTGTTCAGTTTCAACCTTAATCAGCAGATTCTTTACATGACTTCTTATGCTTCTTCATTTTTATCAACAGCATATAGAGGTTCACTCTCTTAATGTTAAGACTGCACTTTTCAGTGTTGTTGAATTCATCTGTTGATTCAGAACTGAGCTGATTCTTGATTATTGAATGTTTAACATGCCTTGTGATGTTCTATGTCACATTAGCGCTTCATCATAAGTAACAGCTTGATATGTCTTGCCTTTTTCTTGTCTTCATTATTAATGTCTTCTTCATCCTTGTCCTCACTCTCTTCTTCACTTTCATTTTCTTTGTCATCTTCATTGCTGTTTCTCTCAGACTTCTCTTCATCATCACTGTTGTCCTTCTTACTGCTCTTCAGCTTCAGTCAATCTTTGTAGAAAGTGCTTCTATTCAGTGATTCTGAGCTAAAAGGGTTGTTTCAATCCCTTAACAAATGCAGCAGTGAGCTTAAAAACCACTGACTGTTCATCTCATACATTGACAGGTCATTCAACATGTCAGCATATAAATTATCAACTGCTTTAACATTTATTGCTTCTTCAACCTTATTCATTCTGATCTGCTGATGTACCTGATGTAGCAAAATACTCAAAATAACAGTTTGTTGAGTCTCAACCTGAGCATATCAAGTGTGCTGTACTTGATTTCATATAGCTGCAACATTATAATGTTAACACACTCTCCCTGTGTTTGAGGTCATCACTTACTCATAACCCTTGAGTCATTAAACCTTTTGAGCTTAAATACCCCTGATTCATATTCTCTGATGCAATGTGTGATCATTGTTATCATGAAGAGCAATATGTTGATCAGCAGTGAATCAAACATGTCTTTCATATAAGTTAAGTAAGTTATACTTGTATTTATTTTCACATACATCATCTGTATTAATCTGTTGATGATGATTCAGGCACAGAATTTAGCCTTGAGTGACTGCATCTTCATCAGTCAACAATCAGCACTCAACACAGGTTCAAGTCACTTGCCTTGTCACATGTGAAATTGTCTGCCTCAAGCAATCATTCTGTAAGGTTTTTAATGTCCTCACATGACATCTGCAGCTGTTAATCATAGGAGCTGACAATCAACTGTCATATCTGAGTCATTGAGTGACTGTGAAAGACATCAAATGAGTCATAGAGCTGTCAATGTTAATTATGATTTATATAAAAAGTCAGCTCTTCTTACCTTGCAGATCTTCACAGCAGTGAGAATATTCTGCATCTCAACATGTTTCTTGCCTGTAACTGTTCTCATTTGTTGAGTCATTTTTATTCAAGCATCACTCATCTTGTCATTAAGTCATTATTTGTTAATATCTGATCATGAGGTGCTTTCTGGTTCAGCATTACTGCTGAGTATTCATGCCTTCAAGTATGCTGTACAAACTGACATCAATGATTCATGATCTGATGTTGAATGACAAGGCCCTCAGTGAGGTGCCTTTCCTCATAAGTACTGAGTTGAGATATCTGAGGAATTTTTGCTATTGTAATCTGAATTGAGGTTGTGGTTTTGTGAGGTTGACTTTTCAGTAAAAGATGAATGTGAAGTAGAGATCACTTCTCTTGTAAAATGCCTCAATGATTGCTTCAAATGATATTCAATTGCTGACTTGAACTGTTAAATTGTTAATATTGAATCACTGCACTCTCTGTGCAGTAAACATCTACCCTCATACTGATGCAGTCATCATCTATGAAACTGAATATGATATCATTATCATGCTGTTTCTGCACCTGCCTTATAGCAAGGACTTAATGCCTCTTTGATGTCTTCTCATGATTTACAGCCTCTGAATGATCACACTTCACCTGTAAGTAATTAGGTTTTGTGTTTGCTTGAATCAATTTAAAGTAGACAGTGTTTACTGTTTGTTTCATATTCAGATCATGACCTTTCATAGTGCTGATGATGCTCAACACTGATTGACTGAGATAAGATGATGTGATAAATATAAAGAATTATTTCATGATGCTGTTTTGAAAGATTATTTTGAAAGATTGTTTTAAAAGAGGTGCTGTTATTTCAACGTGTCACATTGATAAATTAATGACATGTCAGTGAATTAGCAGAGGTTTGTGCAGTCATATGCAGGATTACAAGTAACCTGTTTAATGAACATCAAGAAGATGTTGTGAGTCTTGACAGTCACTGATACTAAAAATGTGAGTGATTGATTAAAAATGTCATCATAACAAGAGGTGCTGTGACAGAGTCTTGCAGCTTGTAATTTATGATGTAACTTCAAGACTTTCTCTTCTGATGTGTTATTTCAACCAGTGATCATGATTCTGGCAGGCAAGAGATGTACAAGAGATTAAATGCTGTCATTCACAATTTCTTTTAAATCTTTGTATTTAAAACAGCAACACAGCTGTGTAACATTAACTTCTTCTTGAGTGCTGACACATTGACTGTGTAGTGTATGCACACCGGCATAGTGTCTCAGTCAAAGGCTTGAGTGTGAGATATTAAGAGGGAATGAAGTGCACAAGGTCTGAGGCAATACTGATGATGACATGTCTTAATAAGTCATGATCACAATCTGATGACAGCAGGTTACATGATGACTTATTAAGACATGTCATCATCAGTATTGCCTCAGACCTTGTGCACTTCATTCCCTCTTAATATCTCACACTCAAGCCTTTGACTGAGACACTATGCCGGTGTGCATACACTACACAGTCAATGTGTCAGCACTCAAGAAGAAGTTAATGTTACACAGCTGTGTTGCTGTTTTAAATACAAAGATTTAAAAGAAATTGTGAATGACAGCATTTAATCTCTTGTACATCTCTTGCCTGCCAGAATCATGATCACTGGTTGAAATAACACATCAGAAGAGAAAGTCTTGAAGTTACATCATAAATTACAAGCTGCAAGACTCTGTCACAGCACCTCTTGTTATGATGACATTTTTAATCAATCACTCACATTTTTAGTATCAGTGACTGTCAAGACTCACAACATCTTCTTGATGTTCATTAAACAGGTTACTTGTAATCCTGCATATGACTGCACAAACCTCTGCTAATTCACTGACATGTCATTAATTTATCAATGTGACACGTTGAAATAACAGCACCTCTTTTAAAACAATCTTTCAAAATAATCTTTCAAAACAGCATCATGAAATAATTCTTTATATTTATCACATCATCTTATCTCAGTCAATCAGTGTTGAGCATCATCAGCACTATGAAAGGTCATGATCTGAATATGAAACAAACAGTAAACACTGTCTACTTTAAATTGATTCAAGCAAACACAAAACCTAATTACTTACAGGTGAAGTGTGATCATTCAGAGGCTGTAAATCATGAGAAGACATCAAAGAGGCATTAAGTCCTTGCTATAAGGCAGGTGCAGAAACAGCATGATAATGATATCATATTCAGTTTCATAGATGATGACTGCATCAGTATGAGGGTAGATGTTTACTGCACAGAGAGTGCAGTGATTCAATATTAACAATTTAACAGTTCAAGTCAGCAATTGAATATCATTTGAAGCAATCATTGAGGCATTTTACAAGAGAAGTGATCTCTACTTCACATTCATCTTTTACTGAAAAGTCAACCTCACAAAACCACAACCTCAATTCAGATTACAATAGCAAAAATTCCTCAGATATCTCAACTCAGTACTTATGAGGAAAGGCACCTCACTGAGGGCCTTGTCATTCAACATCAGATCATGAATCATTGATGTCAGTTTGTACAGCATACTTGAAGGCATGAATACTCAGCAGTAATGCTGAACCAGAAAGCACCTCATGATCAGATATTAACAAATAATGACTTAATGACAAGATGAGTGATGCTTGAATAAAAATGACTCAACAAATGAGAACAGTTACAGGCAAGAAACATGTTGAGATGCAGAATATTCTCACTGCTGTGAAGATCTGCAAGGTAAGAAGAGCTGACTTTTTATATAAATCATAATTAACATTGACAGCTCTATGACTCATTTGATGTCTTTCACAGTCACTCAATGACTCAGATATGACAGTTGATTGTCAGCTCCTATGATTAACAGCTGCAGATGTCATGTGAGGACATTAAAAACCTTACAGAATGATTGCTTGAGGCAGACAATTTCACATGTGACAAGGCAAGTGACTTGAACCTGTGTTGAGTGCTGATTGTTGACTGATGAAGATGCAGTCACTCAAGGCTAAATTCTGTGCCTGAATCATCATCAACAGATTAATACAGATGATGTATGTGAAAATAAATACAAGTATAACTTACTTAACTTATATGAAAGACATGTTTGATTCACTGCTGATCAACATATTGCTCTTCATGATAACAATGATCACACATTGCATCAGAGAATATGAATCAGGGGTATTTAAGCTCAAAAGGTTTAATGACTCAAGGGTTATGAGTAAGTGATGACCTCAAACACAGGGAGAGTGTGTTAACATTATAATGTTGCAGCTATATGAAATCAAGTACAGCACACTTGATATGCTCAGGTTGAGACTCAACAAACTGTTATTTTGAGTATTTTGCTACATCAGGTACATCAGCAGATCAGAATGAATAAGGTTGAAGAAGCAATAAATGTTAAAGCAGTTGATAATTTATATGCTGACATGTTGAATGACCTGTCAATGTATGAGATGAACAGTCAGTGGTTTTTAAGCTCACTGCTGCATTTGTTAAGGGATTGAAACAACCCTTTTAGCTCAGAATCACTGAATAGAAGCACTTGAGGTTGAGCTTCACTGACTGTATTAATGAGGCTTCACTTCTTTTTAAGAGGCCTTTCAGCTTCTTGAGTGAATAAGCTCAGCTGAGTTTGATAACTGAAGCTATCATTGCATTGCATGATGTTTAACTGTCCCTGATACTGCTGTGTAAGATGATGTCTTTCATAGTCAGTAGTTTCAAATGATGAGTGTTATGAAGCAACAATTGTCATTGAAAGGTCTTCTGCTTATTTATTCAGTTAAAGTATGCTTTTATTAAGTACTTATGAGTGACTTCACTATGTTCTGTATCAACATTGTCTGCAGCATCATATTTGTGAATGTGTTCAATGTAGTGAGTCATCACATGTAGTTTTGAGATGTTAAAGTGCTCTTTGTTCATATTAAATTCAGATGACCTCAGATGATGAAAGACATCCTTGAGTCTGTTTATTTGAAACAAAGCATGTTGCATGTATTGAAGAGTGTCCTCATCATGTGAATGATACTGTGCTAAAGTAATAAAGTTCATCATTACTCATGTGAAATGCACTGCTGCTGAAGCATGAAGAGTCAAGAGTGATGCAATTATAAGAATAATTTGATGAACAATTGATCTTCAATCTGCTTCAGTTCATTGTTTGACACTGTTGTACTTCATGAATCTTTTCAAGCCTGAGAATGCTGAAATCAGATGAAATCTCTGATCAAGTTGAGTCACCTCTGAGATGAAGTTGATTGAATCTCACACCCTCTTTCTTCTTCTTGCAGTGAAAACACTCTCCTCAATAAGTTCACTCAGTCATTAAACTAGGTAAGTAACTGTCTCTTTCAAGAGTTGATGAAGTACATCAATCATCATGAATTCATGTATGTTAACTTGATGATGAGCTCATGTGAAATTGATGATGAAATGAATTCAAGTGTTGTCATTATTCAGTATCTCTTCTTCCTCCTGACACTGAATTTGATTCATTGTTGTTTGATGAGTTCTTGAAGGCCAGTTGCCTTCAAGGTTTTCATGCTCATTGAGAGGGACTTGACATATAATGCAGTGTTGATTCATTTTTACCTCTGTGATCAACACCTGTTCCTCATAATTAATCATGAAGCCTGTAATAATAAAATAACAGCATCTGATCTTTTCATCTGCACACTTTATCAAGATACCCTCTTTAGCAGCTGTCTCAACAGTTAATACTCATCAGTCTTAGTTGAATTGCTGTGAGCATGTGAAGTACATACACTTTAGAATCAATGACAGTGTCATATGTCAGACTCTTGCTTTGATGTTATCATCATCATTCCTCACAATCAGCAGGAAACTCAGAAGTATTAAATCAAGTCATGTCTGAAAACACCTTGACTGTCAGTTTAAATTCCTTATGATTAAGTATACTGATCAAGCTGATAAATCACCTTGATGCTGTGTCAGAAACTGTCTTGTCAGTGAAAATCAACAGTGATATTATTATTGCATCATCTGAAAGTTTCATCTGTGTCTCTCATCATCAGTCTTCAGTATGCATCTCATTATAGACCCTCTTGTTTTTGAAGTTATATTGCTGAGTTGAGACATATGTCAGATTACTGTTGAAGGCTTGATGATTTAATAAAAACTGAAGAGTGTTGATGATGTCTCTGTACTGTATGCAATATGCAATGTTCATTACCTCATCATAAGTAGATTTCACTGTAAAGGTTTAAGATGTTCACTCATCTTCACCTCTTACAAAGTTGATACTGTATGAAATTTGATGTAACTTATCTAGTCATTCCTCTGCATTCTTGAAACTTAAAAGTGAATGAAAGTGATGCAGATGAAGATTCTTAAAGAATCTGTTCACACTTTCTTTCATTACTTGAGTCTGATGCAGTCAGAAAGTGAAGGCATAATCTGTCTTGCTACAAAACAGGTGATAATTTGTGTTAATAAATGCATTTGTGCTCTGCTTGTGATTATAATTTATAGAGGTCTCTGAATGAGCTGTATTTAAAATGTCTTCAGCTCAGTGGCCTGTTGCCTTTACACTGCACCATGGGTTGAGTTTGGGTTGAGTTTTGACTATTGTGACCCAACTCAGACTGGGTTGGGTTTTTTTTGGGTTGGGTCACACTGAGTTGGGTTTTTTTGGGTTTGGGTTGAGTTTTTCACTGGGTAACCCAGTTCAAGTTCACGTATATGACTCATTCAAACAGCTTTCAAAGCAGCTTCCAAAACAGCTTTCAAAACAGCCTTGAAAAACAGCCTCAAAAAACAGCTTTCAAAACAGCTTCAATGACAGCCTCAAAAAACAACTTTCAAAACAGCTTCAACAACAGCCTCAAAAAACAGCTTTCAAAACAGCTTCAATGACAGCCTCAAAAAACAACTTTCAAAACAGCTTCAACAACAGCCTCAAAAAACAGCTTTCAAAACAGCTTCAATGACAGCCTCAAAAAACAACTTTCAAAACAGCTTCAACAACAGCCTCAAAAAACAGCTTTCAAAACAGCTTCAATGACAGCCTCAAAAAACAACTTTCAAAACAGCTTCAACAACAGCCTCAAAAAACAGCTTTCAAAACAGCTTCAATGACAGCCTCAAAAAACAGCTTTCAAAACAGCTTCAATGACAGCCTCAAAAAACAGCTTTCAAAACAGCTTCAATGACAGCCTCAAAAAACAGCTTTCAAAACAGCTTCAATGACAGCCTCAAAAAACAGCTTTCAAAACAGCTTCAATGACAGCCTCAAAAAACAGCTTTGATGACGGCTTGCAAAACAGCTTCAACGACAGCCTCAAAAAACAGCTTTCAAAACAGCTTCAATGACAGCTTGCAAAACAGCTTCAATGACAGCCTCAAAAAACAGCTTTCAAAACAGCTTCAATGACAGCCTTGAAAAACAGCTTTCAAAACAGCTTTCAAAATGACTTTGATGACGGCCTCAAAACATGACCTTGAAAATGACTTGAGAAGGCGCCTTTTGAACTGACTTTTTTGACTACCATAAAGATTATCATAACTAAATGTATGTACTGAGTTAACTCAGAATTTTCTGAGTTTGAGTTAAATGAGTTGGGTTTTTTCTGGGTTGGGTTTCAACATGTATAACTCACCTCAAAACCCAACTCAAACCCAACTCAAACCCAAACTCACTGGGTAAAACTCAACTCATGATGCAGCGTAGTTGCCTCTTGAAATGATTCAACTCATAAGAATGTTGATGTTGACAAAAGATTAAGTTGAACTGATATGTCTTCTGCTTGCATTAATCTTTATTTCATAAATGACTGTGAATCAGTTGATGTTCTTCAGGGAATTGAACATCCTTGGTTGTCAGGAATATTCAGGAGGCTGTTATTCACATTAACATTATAATTCATCTCAAAGTTCATATACTCATTGTCTTATTCCTCTGATACCTCTTCTGTTTCCTCAGGTATTGTCTTGATAATCTCTCAATCTGTGTCATTTTGTTCATTTGTTGTTAGGGGCATTGATGACAGTTCACATCATGAGATTTTTCATGACTGATTATGAACATGAACTGAGCACCTTGTTATATGATGTTTCAATGCATTACTGTTATTCACACTCTTTTCATAATCATCACACACATGAAACATGCTTCTCAACAAAGCACAAACTGTCTTTGTTAATGTTTAATTGCCTGAGTGTTTAGATGCAGTGACCAGGATGATGTTTCAATATTAATATTATCAACTCATGATTAACATTAACACGGGTGTGGGCTGTATCTGTTTTCAATGAAGTCAGTGTAGACATTTCACTCCTCAAGGTGTGGCAGACAACAAAACATGAATAAGCCTTTGAAGAACAAAGAGATCAGTGAGTAATCTGCACAACTCCTCAGTGAAAACAGTGTTGAGAAGTTTGATCTGATGCTCTCAGAGGTGTGTGAGTTAATCAAGACTCTGTTTAAATGCATTACACTCTTGACAACACCTCCTTACTCAGGACTTCTCTTGACACTGTTGTAATACTTTATGTCCCTGAATCTGATCAATTAAGGCAAAGCCAATGAGCTTGATCTGTCAAACCCTCAATGAAAGATCATGACAGTGCATTTAAATTTAATGTTGAGATCAGGTTCTGCACAGCAGCAAGAATATAAACAACTTTAAAACAGAGAACAGCATCCTGAGCTGAGGTGAATGATGCAAATGACGCAGAGAATGAGATGTAGTGATGAAGGCAGAACTGATAAAAGACATAAGAGAGAATAAAAATGACACAGTGAAAACCTGTTCATTGTATCAGTCATAGCTTGACAGTAGATGAGGGTTATATCAGGTTAAAGAAACAGACTGATTGCAAGATGATGAAGTGACAGCAGTAATGACACAGCTGTGTAAAGATGACAGCAGTGTCCTCTTAACAGTGTGTAATATGTTATTTAGTTCTCACAGCATGAAGAGTGTATAAGATAATAATGAAAGTGCTGTTTCAATCTGCAGTTCCTGAGGTTTTGTGATGATTTTAATCATTGATTTTGAAAGTGATTATTTTTCATGAAGGAATGAAGCACTGAACTAAGCTGAGTCAACCCTCAGCTTTGTATAATCAGGTTCAATTCTCATATAACATCTTGATGACTTCAGTTCCACCCTGTTGATGACTGATAATGATAACAGTGTCATTGCACAGCCTTTCATCAAGATCTCTCATCAATAATCTTGTATACTCAGTGTATGTTGTCAGGCACCTGTCATTGATCATCATTTTAAGAAATATTCTGAACAGACCTCCTGACTTAACTACATCATGTCATTGCTACAGTTTGAACCCCTCTGTCTTCAAGACACAGTCAAAAATTCATCAGAGTAAAGTTAATGAGATGCAGGTGTTACCTCCTATGTCTTATTATTCATGCTCAGGTCATCAGTCTTCACTTGAGATTATGAATTATCATGCACGTGAATGCATCTGAGAAATATTAAAGGTTGAAATGATATGACTTCTGCCTGAGTCATCAGTCTCTTCACTCAGCATGCAGGAGTATCAGGAACATCATTGATGACAGAGTTGTAATGATTACAAAGAAAATAAGATGAGTGATCTCTGAGTATGAATTTACATTGTAACAAGCATGTTATGAAGATATCTGAGTGTAGAATCATCAGTGACTGTTCTTAAAGATGATGATACATCATGTGCCTCATGAAAGAAGCCTCACATGCAGAATAAAGTTTTAAATCAGGACTGATGATTCTGTGACACAGAGCATTCAAGTTTGCTTCATGCTTCATATTCATGTTACACTGCATCTACATCTCATGTGTATATTTATGTTCATTTACTTGCTTGATAATCTTGTTAACACTGCTTGCTTTTTTTTTTACTCATCACACATTTTTTTTCTTCCTCTCTTCATTCATTAACTTGTTTAATTGTTAAGTCAAGTAAGCTTGCTTTCTCTTTACTTGTCAGTCTTTTTTCTTCCTCTTTCTCAACTTCTTTTTACTCATCAGTCTTCTTTCTTCTTCTTTCTTAAGACAGTAAGTTTGTCTTCTTCTTTTTACTCATCAATCTTCTTCTTTCTTTCTTAACACAGTAAGCTTGTTCTCTTCTTTTTACTTATCAGTCTTCTTCTTTCTGCCTCAACACTTCTTTACAATTCATGTGTTTATTTAATGTCTTCTTGATTACTCACTTGACATCATCTTTCTTTCTTAAGACTCTCTTCTTTCCTTCTTGAGATTCTCACTTATGCATTGAATGAAGCATAGTTCACTGAATATAATATGATTCATTGAACTGTGCATCTTCTTTTTTCTGCCTCAACACTGTAAGCTTGCTCTCTTCTCTGTACTCATCAGTCTTCTTCTTTCTGTCTCAACATGTTTTCACAATTCATGTATTTGTCTGATGCTTTACATGTTTATTCACTCAACATTCATCTTTCTTCCTCAAGACTCTTCTTTCCTTATCAAAACTCTCACTTATACATTAAACAGATCATAGTTCACTGAACATCACAAGATTTATTGAATGTTGCACAGTTCAATGAATTAAGCTTGATGAACACATCATCTCATCTCACTTCACCTCTTACCTCACCTCTAATCTTAATATGTCAGCTGAGAATTCAAAGAGAGTCACGGCTCTATTACATAGTGAAGATCAGGTTGATGAAGAAATTTCAAAGTACAAAAACTTGACAGAGGTCAGAAAGATGATCTCTTGACTCATGAATAATTATATGAAAGAGATTAACAGCGCAATCAAGGAGTACATGATCAAGAATCACTCAGAGCAGAAGAGATTGAAGAGCACATCTGATTAATAAATGCTGAAATCAATGATTGTGATCCTGACTGAACTTCACTGTGATATCTGAACTCAATACTCTGATAATTTCATCTTCATCATGCTTAAATTCATCATCAGATGAGCACTGTACAATCAATGATGCAAGATGAAGTACTGAAAGAGGCAGGAGAGTGACAGAGCATCTGTTAATAAAATGCATCAACTCACTTCATAATCTTCAATTAAATTTAAAATGCTCTTTAAGCTGCTGAGTGAATTTAATGTATACTGATCTGAAACCTCTTTCTCCTCAACATCATCAGCAGTTTTGGTGAACATGAAAGATTTTAAGATCACAGTGCAACTGTTAAATGAGAGAAAACTCTTCATTATCTCTCATGTCAGTGTTAATGATATCATCTTGAACAATCTGACCCCTGACTGAACACCTCTTTTGCAGGTTGATTTCAAGTTGTGATTAATTATTCTGACAACTGATCTTGAGTACATTATTACACACTGAATTGAGTACTCCTTTGCTGATCATATTGTGAGTGTCAACAGCATCAGACTTCTCAAAGCAGTCATCAGTGATGCATGAGTCAGGGGCTTATCAGCTGCTGTGTTTAACATTCATTCATCATCAGTCTCTCATGATAAGCTTGATCCTTCTGAGGAGTGAATGATATGATTACTGACCCTGTTTATAAACCTCTTTCAGATTTCTCAAGAGCCTTCCCCTTCTAAACTGCTGTTGAAGTGATTGCTGAGTGGACACAATATTGACCAAGGAAGTAGTCAACAAGAAAACAGATGAAGAAGGCTGCATTAAGTGAAAACTATTTCAACTGATGAAGAAAGTTCTGATGAGGATGTTGTAAGTGCCAGTCAGAATGAAGGCGCTGAGAAAGAAATAAAAGTCACTGAGAACATGTGAGAGGCCAAAAGTCATGAGCTGAAGTTTATGATTGAGAGTATTGAGATCAACAATACAGAGAGGCAGGAAGATGTGAATGCAAATAATGATTAAAACATCAATATGAGGGAGGATGAGAAACTTCTCAATGCTGAAAAGTAAGTGTCAATTCATGTGATGAGTTAACTCATTAATTAATATAAACTCATAGAATGTATAAGAATATCAACTTTATCATGACTGAACATTTATCTCAAGAGTGCTGAAAAAACTGTGCTCATCTATTCTGTCACAACCCTCTCAAGGTGACTGACAATGACAAGATTAAAATCACTGAGTTGAAATCCCTCATGTACTCATATCAAGTATTTGAGGTATTTATCATGATGAAGATGAAATGTTGGCAGGGAGGGGGTTGAAATGCAGATGACATGAAACTCAGCAAGATTTACAACAATTCAGTACACACTGCACTCATGTCATTAATTAAGTGATAGACTGTTGAGCAATTAACTTTAATCACATTAATGTGAATCCTGAAGATTACTCATCACAGCATCAAGTCTGCCTGAAAGGAGAAATGAATCAATTTACACCTCACATGAGGCATGAAGGAGGTGCTGCAACAACTTAAATTTATCTATTCATTCAGAAATGCCTACAGAATTGAATGCTCTTGTATGAATGTAAACTCAGTCAGTCAGATGATCCTCATTAAAGGATTGAACCTCATTCTGATGCCTGCTGCCCTGGTGCTGCAGTGAATGAATATGTGTGTGGTACATCTGAACCTACAAGATTCTCATTTTGAGTGGCAGATTCAACACGCTTATGAGGATTTAAAACTCAACAAGATCACATCAGCTCTTTCAGAGATGAATCATCCTCTGATTACACCTCAACTCCTTGATGCAACAAAACTGAAGAACTCAAAATGAATTGTCTTTAAATAATCAAAGCTGATTTGTGTCATCACCTCAGAGAGTTATCCTGAGCATGTCATGAAGAAACTTGAACATTGGTTTACTCTCACAAAATCAACACTCAGAAGCAAACAGTCTTCACAATGATGAGTAGAATGACAGCTATGCTGAGGCTGAGTCATCATTAATGAAGCGCATACTCAGTACTCAGCAAGTTCATTTGCTGTAAGGCTCATCCTGACATTGAGACAGAGTCTCATCTCACGTAAGTGATTCTTGACAGAAACACTGTTCAAGCAATTCTTTGCTCAAATAACACATTAAGCAGGAATGTTACAGGATGAATCATGAATGATGAAAATCTTGATGTCTGTGTGAAAAGAAAAACAGGCTCATCACATAAATCTTCACATGTGTATGACTCAGGCACTTGTAGCGCTAGGAAAAAAGCATCAATGCATCATTAAAGATGATGATAAGGGAGGCTGACTCACTGCATCAGAATACATAATCAACATTTAAAAGGTGATTTCAACCTTATGATTAAAGAGATCAGTGGAGACATTTAAATTTTTTGATAACTCACTTACTGAATATATCTTAAACATGCATGTTGTTATCAGCTGCAGTCTACTGAAGCAGTTTCATGAAATGATCAACAAGTCAATGATAACAGCTTCTTTAAAGATGATGAAGAAGCACTGAGTTGCAGTGATGAAATGAGAGGTGACTCAAGGCTTCAAGAGGAACCCTCTGAAAATAAATGTGAAACAATGAATCAAGTGAGTACAGAAAGTGAGAATTTTAAGTTCCTGACCCTTGTTGAGAGTGCATCTCATCATAAAAGACTTGAATTGAACTGCTGAGGAGATTCAGGACAACAGGTGAGCAAAAATAATATTAAATTAATTATATAAGCTGCAGAGTTCAGCAAACTCTCCTTATGAAGTGCTGATGATGACAATTAAGGACAAGGAGAACTTCTTAAAGACTGCAGCTGTACATCACCTCATCACAGAAGAATGAAATGCAGGTGAAAAAGTGATATTCTGCTGCATGTCCCTCATCAGCACTTTAATTTTATACTGAGTAAGTTCATCTTTGTGAACTGGCTAACTCTTCTCTGCTGATGAAACAGCATTAATGATGAAGATCTTGATTATTGTGTTAACAGTTGATCATGAAGCAGTTTCTCTGCAATGTTATTGAAGGACAGTTAACATTGATGCATGAAAACCTCTTTAAGATTAAGGTAATGAAGATCATGAATCTCTTTCAGAAGGAGCTCATGATGTTGACAGCTCATTTAAAAAAAAGACTGCTGATTTACATTGTGTTGATGATGAAACTTATTGATGTAGGTTATACATTGCACAAGGTCTGAATACAGGTTCAGTTTAAACCTGAATGAATGAAATGTGATCAACAACAAGTGAAGAAACAGGTCAACTGAATTGAGCAGAAGTAATCAACACTGACATATGTAATTCAGTGTCAAGCATCAGACATAGAGAGGGTCATATATGATCATCAGCATCATTAAATGTGATTAATGAACTTAATTCATCCACAACTTGGCAGCCCGCTCAAAAATAAGGTTTTAGTTAATAGTACTTTATGCGCTCAGAGCACTCTCTGAGCAGTAAATGAGCTCATACAAATCTTACACTTTAAATAACTATTATACCTTCATGAATAATAAAAAACTTTTTATTGAAAAGTTTTAAATCTCTTTATTCTAATAAGCTGTTTAAGAGTTTTTTTTATACAAAGTTTCTTTTTATGTGTTGTTGTTGTTGAGTTATTCAAAAAGTCATTAAAAGTTTGTTTATTAATGTTGTGATTTTCATCACTGGAAGTTTGAAATCAATGTAACTTTTTAACAACAACAGTTATAAAAAAACTTTAAGTTATAGAACTGTTTAATAGCTTCTTCTCTATAACTTATATACTGAAAGTTATATCATAAGTATAAAAGCGGAATAGTTATTCAAAGTATGTGACTTTTTTTGAAAGATTTTTCGCTGTTGAAAACTTGAATTAAATATAACTTAACAACAGCAGCAGTTATGAAGAAACTTTTAGTTTAACATTAATAGAGAATACTGTTTTTTATAACTTATGCATTGAAAGTTTCTTCATATCTGTTGAGTTGCAAAAGTTATTAAAGTGTGTAAATTTTTAAGTGATGAAAATCTTGAAGTTCTTTAAATATTTAGAACTCAACACTTATACAGTGCTTTCAGACTCAACAAATCATGATTTTTTATTGCAGAAAAGTGAATTTTAGCAAAAGTTTACTTATTATAAGTTTTACTATTATTATAACACTGTGTGTGTACTTGTTTAAACAATTGTTTTAATAATTGTTTTTTTATCACAAAATTTTGATGTTCTGCTCAAGATTTAAGGTTGAGCTCAAAGCACTCAGAAGGTGCTAAGAGAAACTGTTAGCTGAGACATGAGATCAGAAGCTCAGAGCGCTCAAAGTGCTAAAAATTAACTCAGAGTTAACTTGCTAAATTGCTGATGCTCCTTGACACAAAGATGATGACTGAAGATGTGTTTCAACAGGGCTTGCAGAATGACATCAATGATGAATTATAAATCATTACATCAGAAGATAAGCTATCAGAAGGACTGAGGCAGATGAATATCATATGAGAGTGTTAAAGCATTGTCTTGAGCAGTCAGATAACATATCATAATTCATAATGCAAGCATACACTCAAGATTAGGAATTGTTCCTTATAATTGCATCATGAAGTATCAGCACTTAATAACAAAGTCAGTGATGTGCTCTTTCATGTATATGAAACATAGCATCAGGTATACAGACTGAGCCCTTTTTAAATTACTGTAACTTAAAAGTGTTAGTTTTGAGACCCCTCACATATCATAACATGTCAACAAACAGGGGTGGTACCTGGTTCATTGAATGTGAAATCACAGTTCAATGAACGCAAAATGTGATTCAATGAACATAAAACTTCAATTGCATGAACGCGTGCAACTAAAGTACTTGTCAGCAAAGCTTTATCTCACTTACTCACTGTCTGCTCACTCAATTGAATTAGTAGTCTCATCACATTTATTAATCATTTATTGCAATCATTCTACATACTACTACAGCTGCACTTTCACCTTGATATTATCAATGTGATTCAAAATGAGGTCAGTCAATGTGTGATATAAAGTCACTACTCAAGTAAGATTCAGAAACACAGAGATGATTGCAGTATCTGAGTTGAAGGAAGGATCTTAAACAAGAAAGAAAAGTACAAAAGAGGAAACTGCATGATGATATGAATCATGTTCAAGCAGAGCAGGCAGTCATTATTGCAGACTTTAACAAGCTGAGTCACAATTTCTATGTTGTTCAGGCTCAATTTCAAGAATTTATGACAAGACAAGAGTGAAGGCTGAATTACATGCAGTTAACTCACTTTAAATGAAATGAAACAGTTACCTTGAAGTCTTATGAGTTAAGATTCAGGTGTATGAAAGTCATGAGTGAAGATCACTTGTCATATTGTGAAGAGGCAATTGCATGAGATCATCATGATTGAAATCAACAAATCACCACTGACATCATCAGCCTCACATTGAATATTGCTACGCTGAGGGTATCCTCTCACAGATACAGTAGTCAAGAAATGATGTCATCATGTAGTCAAGAAACAGCGTCATCATGTTGCACTACTTAAGCTCAATGTGAGGCTGACTCTAATACTTGCAAGCAGTCAGCCAACATCATTCAAGTTGTGAATCAACAGAGTGTGAAGCGCTCATGATCAACAACAGTAAAGTTGCAAGTGCTGTTTGCACAGAAAGATATGAGATTCATGAATCTTAATGATCTTGATTGTGAGGCTTCAACATCAAGGAAAAAGTGACGCCTCTGTAACAGCAGCTATGTGGATTCAACAAGCAGAGATGATGAGATGAATGATGTCATTCAAACTACTACTTCAAGACTGAGGAGACAACATGACAAGCATTTATCATTATGACATCTGCTCAAGACTTCACTACAGTGAAGAAAACATATGCTTAAATAATCATAAGCTTTACACTCATATCATACCTTCATCTTGCGGCAGCAAATGCTTCAAAGTCAATCAGCCTCAAGAGCAGAACATGAAGGACCTCAGTTTTAAAGAACTGATTAATAAGATTCTGAACACCCTGCCTGTTGCAAACATGAAGCTGGACTCAGAAGAGGCTGAGGATGTCATTGTAATGAATCAGCACTTGAGTGACAAAGATCATTATAAACAAACAATGATGTACACAGTCACTATGCCCTCAGCTGTTGAGCACATCATCAGAAAATATCTATGCAGGCCTGCTATCATTACTATAAGTAACATGAGTGAGGCTGTGAGAACAATTGAACAGCATGTTGAATTCATCAATGAAGAAGATAAGAGGAAGAAACAGCTTTTGAAGATATTATTTTTAAGAGAATTCACATCTTCAATCATCATCTTTGTTAATATCAAATGAAACTGTGATGCTGTTGTTAAAGATGTAAAGCATATAAGCTTTTCATCAGTCACTCTTCATGATAATAAAACATAAAAGCAGAGAGAGGCTGTGCTGACATTTGTATGTAACAGCACTACTGATGTTCTGATTGCTACAGATCTCATCAGTAGAGGTATTGATGTGCAAGACATCAATCTTGTGATCAACTTCAACATGAGGCAGCACAACAAAAATCACAGAAAAGCAGCAGGCAGAAGAAAATCAAGGATAACAGCAGCTTCACTGATAAGAGAGGCTGACAGTGATCATAAGCACATGTAGTATTATCATTTAAAACATGACCTTCAGAAGAGCCTCAAGCAAGATGATTAAAAATGATGCATTTATCAAGTTAAAAAAACTAATAAGATCATGACACTCTCATCTCAGAACATATACTCTATACTCATGTGATTAAGATACTGTAAAATCAGATGTAAATGAATTAATTAATGATGTTCCTCATCTTGCTCACCTGCCTGAACTCACTGCTTAAAATGTTGTAAATGAGTAAGATAAAAAACTTCTACACCTTCCTCAGCCTCACCCTGAGCTTAAAAAACTGAATTAGCAACTCATGTTACAGCATCATAACTTCTCATTGCTAGACAGACATTCTCATTACTCAGTAATTCACTTCTCACGCAGCACTGTGCTGATTTTTCATGTGATGAGTGATTACAGCTTTGGCAGTACAGAGGAGAAGAACATGAAACTTAAGAAGCTTAATGTTGAAGTGATATGTCTGATAACATATGTGCTGTTCATGCTGATACACTCTTGTTAACATGATGTTTAGCTTGAGGATCCTGATAACTTTGAAAACTGAGAGAAGCTTGTTCATGCTGCAGAAGGCTTAAAAGGAGGCCTTAATTAAAACTTCAGTTCTCAGTCAATAATTGCTACACAGAAGATATATGACTGATTCTTAACAAAGTTTTCATTGTTGTTCAGGTATTAAAAGAAATATGTACAGTCTTTCATCAAGTTCTCTCATCAGCAAGCTTATATACTCAATGTATGTTGTCAGGCACCTGTCATCAATCATCATCTTGAAGAATATTCTGAACAGACTTCCTGACTTGACTACATCATGTCATTGCTACAGTTTGAACCCCTCTGTCTTCAAGACACAATCACAAATTCATCAGCATGAAGTTGATGAGATGCAGGTGTTGCCTCCTATGTTTTATTATTAATGCTCAAGTCATCAGTCTTCACTTGAGATTACAGATTACCATGCACGTGAATGCAGTTTGACAACATTAAGAGTTGAAATGATATGAGCTTCACCTGAGTCATCAGTCTCTTCTCAGCATGCAAGAAGTATCAGGAATGTCATCAGCTGTGAAGTTGTAATGAATACTTACTAAAACTGATCACCTTCTCATGAAACATCTTGAGCTTAAGGTTAACAAAAGAAGTCTTCATGATGCTTAAAAACTGACATCACTCTTCTGATCTCATTCACATTATACAGGTGTCTCACTGTCATGATGCAAGTATCTTCAGAGTTGATAGTCAAGATTACACAAATGTATTTAAGTTGATGATACAGCTGTTCTGATATGTTGAGCCTTCATTATACTATTATAGAGTGAAATGCATAAAGAATAAAGTAGAAACTCAGGGTTTCTGCAGAATGATGATCAGTCTCTTTCTTCATTAATGTGCAATGTGAATATCTGTGAGTTAAGAGACACTTCAACTCTTTAAATCTTTTTTAATGACATTACAGCTTTCCTTGCCTGCACGGTTTCAACAGATAGCATATACTAATGTAGCAGAATCTCAATCAAGATAATGTGTCATGATTAAAATTGTTGAGGAAGTGCACACCCTTGATGTGTTCTTTTCATTCAGTTCAATGAATGTGAGTTTAATTCAATGAACACATCTATCATTCATTGAACATGCTTACAAGTGTTGCAAAACAGTGATTCAGATACTTTTTATCATTTATTAATTTGTTATCATCAGCAGCACTGCATCTTCTCATGATTCACTGCATCAACACTCTTCTTGCCTCTCATTACTTTCTTTATTGAACACTTTTTTTAACCTTCATGACATCACCTTCTGCTACTCTCATCAACATTCTCATCATGACTCATTCATTAATCTGTTATCATCAGCAGTGCTGCATCATCTCACAACTCACTTCATTAATGCTCTTCTTGCCTCTTATTATCCTCTTCATTAAACACTTTTTTTAATCTTCATGACATCACCTTCTGCTTCTCTCAGCAACACTCTCATCATGATGATACATTATAACAATAGCTCATCATCTGACAGTCATTTTAAAATCTACAATGAAAGATGAAGTCCTCAAATGAGCAGGAGTGAGACATAATGTTTATTAATCAGATGCATGAAACTCCTTCATAATCTTTCATTCAACCTTGAAAGCACTTAAAGCTGTTGAATGAATTTAACAGATGAATCTGAGATCTCTTTTCCTTTACATCATTCATACTGTTGATGAACATAAAGGACTCTGTGATCAGAGTGCAATTATTAAATGAGACAAAACTCCTCACTGTCATTTTACATCAGTGTGAGTGATGTTATACTGATCAGTTTGACCTCATGTCACATAAGTTCATTAAATTCAACTTCCTGCTCAGGTGATGAAACCTCATTTTAAGCTTATTAGATCACTTTGTTTGCATGCACATGAATATTATCATCAATTCACAATACTCAACACCCGTGAGAAGGATACAACATTGAAGTCATACAACATGAGCTTAAACCTCAGAGAACTCTTTATAAAAAGCAAGATCTTGAATGACCTGCCTGATTTAAGCACACTCTACAATGCAGTGAGAGCTGAAAAGTCAGAGTATGCACATGCAACTGAGCATGAAATCCTTCAAATGATAGAGAACTACTGAGGCAACTGAATAACTCCTCTTATGTCATCATATCAACTGTTATTGTATGATCTATACCACTTCCTGAATGATGCTGAGAAGGAGTGTATTCAGCATCAGATTTCATCAAATCTGAGGATCAAGCTGTTTAAGATGCATGATCTGAATATTTACTGAGTGAGGAGTGATAACCTTTTCAGATCTTTCAAATCAGTCTCAGCAGTCACATGAGGAGGCGTGACTGATTATGATTTTAAATTCAGAGCAGTTAAAGCTTTATATGATAAGTGAAAGAGAGAGCTGAACTCAGAACCTGATCTCATTGAACTCACTGAAACATTTAAAAACATGACAATGAATGAAGAGGCTAAAGAGCTGACAGACAGAAATGATGAAGAGAACAGCAGTGAAGAATCAGTTATCAGATCTCAAAGGAAGGATTCAGATGAGCTCAAGAATTAAAATGTCACTGTGAAGAAAGTGAATACAATCAGTCAAGATGAGATTACTCAAAGTCAAGTCAATTCTGATATCATGCACACAGCTACCTTATCAAGATTAATCTTAATGAATGACTCAGCTTCATCTGTCATTCAACCTCACTCATTAACCTCTGGTTACCAGTTTTTGCAAATGATGACTCATCAGAAAAGACAGTTCAAGCTCACATGTTAAAACTCACCTCATGACAGCTCACCTGCTCAACACCTTCTGTTACATTTTAATTCACCTCACTCACATCAGATCACACTGAGCTGATTATATCACCTCTATCATGAGATCACCTGCCTCACTCAGCTCAGTCAGTCAGATTTAATAACCTAGTTGATACATCTCACCTGATGAGTCATTCCACGTCAAAAGAATCAAAGTCATTACTCATACTCAATCAGCTCTCATTAATCAAGGAATACCTTGTGTTGACCTCATCAACATTAAGGAAAGATGAGTTTAACTTCATCAAGCTCATGTTACACATGACCTCATTAAGAATGAAACTCAGTGCATCAAGCTTTATCATCAATAATCACTCACCTGCTCAGACATGTTCAAAGCCTGAAACCTGATCAAGAATCCTCTCATCACAGCTCATAAGTCCTCATACACCTCATGATGTAACATCAGACATCATTCATCTCACAGCATCTCAGTTGATTGACATCACAAAGTGAGCTTCTACCTCAGAGCTTACCTGCACCTCAAGAGAAGCAAGGTTGAGGTCAGGTCTTCAGCTTAATTCAGTGAAATTTAAGATGTTGAAGAAGGATGATCACCTCAACTCTGCATCAGCTGAGGTTCCTGAACTGAAGAGAGTGAAAACAATCATCAAAGAAAGTAATCAAGAAGATGAGATCAAGATCTCAGACTCACCTCACATTCTGAAGGTATACAAGGAGGGAGGATCAGTCAGAAGAAATATCATCATGAGTTACAAGAAGACTCTGATCAACATGAACTTTATAAACTGATCAGTTTATTATTATGAGTTCAATTGAAGCTCATACAATGCAAAAGACATAAACACAGCTTCATCAGTGAATGTGAGGCTCACTGATCACCTGATGCAACAGGTGATGAAACAGCTCATTATCAATGATCAGATGACTCAATACAAGGCAGACTTTAATGTAAATAAAGCTCTTAAAGTCATATGATACAGTCTGAGCTCAGCTGCCAAGCTCAAAGTTCAGTCTGATGAAGAAAACTGAGGAGTCAGATGATACAATCAGGTCTGATGAGATCAATATGAGTTCATCAGTGAGGCAGAGACAAGGAAAGAGGATTCAGTGATATTAAAGAAAAGTGTGAAAAAGAAGGTAAAGAAGTGAAAAGCAAGTGAATGAAGTTTAAATAAGAAGTCATTCATTCAAGAAGATCTTAAATTTGATTACACAGTCATCATCATGAGGTCTCTAAGGTCAAGTAAGCACTTAGAACTTGTACAGTTCATGAAGCTCTCACTGTTGACTGAAAGACTTACTCAACTGAAGACCTCATGACTGATCATGCAAGAATCAGCATTACTGAGCTTGATGAAAGTAAATCAACCCTCAGAGATAAAGTTGAAACTGTTGAGCATGAGCGTCAAGTCAGAAGGACAATCTTTAAATAATATATTTAAAAATCATGACATGATGAAGAAGAAGGCAATCAGGAAGATAATGAGTGAAGAGATGACATGAATGAAAAACAAGTTGAAAAAGATCATGCACCAGATGCTCATGATCAATGAAGCACTTCAACAAGTTTATAATGATGACTGAGATCTCCTCAACATCATTATCTTTTTAAAGCAAATTCAGGCAGACCTGATCAACTTCATCAATGAGTTCATCATTAACCTCAGTGCTCATCTTGAGGATGAAAGCAAGTCTAGGTTCAACAAGGCGTGATTTATAAATGCATGAAAAAAAGCTCTTGACAGGCATGATTACTCAGGTTTCATCATTGAAGATGACTGAGAAGAGGTTAGAAAACTGAATGTCTTAATGAAAAAGAATGAAGGGGATAGTCCTCTATCAGAAGAATATAAGAAATAAGAAGCAGAAGTAAGTCATTCAAAAGTTAACTTTATTGAGGAAGAGAGATGTTGATTGAAGCTTTCAAATGTAAAATAAGTAGCTTAACATAGATCAATGATGAGCAGGATGACTGACTGAGGGAAATATTAATTATGTATATGTGATGAATGTGCGCTCATGACAACAACAAGTTGCTAAATGAGTGCTCAGATTTAGAATATAAGCGCTAAAACTGTATCTCTCTAAGTGAAAATATCTGAGCAGGCTGCCACTTTGCGGATGAACAGTTCAAACAGTTCAAACAATCAAAGAACCTCAATTAATTCATAACATTTAACTGATGAGAAGAATGAAAACTGTTATATCTGTCACTGCCTTGAGCACTTTGTTAATGAATGTTTTTAACATGTCTGACAATCATCTTCTTTCTTTAAACATGATGAGTTTGTCAGTGAGATCTGCATTAATTATGATGACTTTGATTCTGAGTCAGAAAATGAATGACTTTTATCAAAGTCACAGTTGAGAGTGAATTAGTTTCTCTGTGCAACATGAACTCTTCATCAGCAATTTAGCAAGTTAGCTCTGAGTTAATTTTTAGCACTTTGAGCGCTCTGAGCTTCTGATCTCATGTCTCAGCTAACAGCCGCTCTTAGCACCTTCTGAGTGCTTTGAGCTCAACCTTAAATCTTGAGCAGAACATCAAAATTTTGTGATAAAAAAACAATTATTAAAACAATTGTTTAAACAAGTACACACACAGTGTTATAATAACAGTAAAACTTATAATAAGTAAACTTTTGCTAAAATTCACTTTTCTGCAATAAAAAATCATGATTTGTTGAGTCTGAAAGCACTGTATAAGTGTTGAGTTCTAAATATTTAAAGAACTTCAAGATTTTCATCACTTAAAAATTTACACACTTTAATAACTTTTGCAACTCAACAGATATGAAGAAACTTTCAATGCATAAATTATAAAAAACAGTATTATCTATTAATGTTAAATTAAAAGTTTCTTCATAACTGCTATTGTTGTTAAGTTATATTTAATTCAAGTCTTCAATAGTGAAAAATCTTTCAAAAAAAAGTCACATACTTTGAATAACTATTGCGCTTTTATACTTATAATATAACTTTCAGGTTATAAGTTGTAGAGAATAAGCTGTTTAAGAGTTTTCTGATACAAAGTTTCTTTTTATGTGTTGTTGGTGTTGAGTTATTCAAAAAGTCATTAAAAATCTGTTTATTAATGTTGTAATTTTCATCACTGAAAGTTTGAAATCAATATAACTTTTTAACAACAACAGTTATAAAAAAACTTCAAGTTATAAAACTGTTTAATAGCTTATTCTCTACAACTTATAAACTAAAAGCTATATCATAAGTATAAAAGCGCAATAGTTATTCAAAGTATAATTTGTATGAGCTCATTTACTGCTCAGAGAGTGCTCTGAGCGCATAAAGTACTATTAACTAAAACCTTATTTTTGAGCGGGCTGCCAAGTTGCGGATGTTTGCTGAACCTCAATGAATATTATTTAAACAGTCTGAACATTTTAAATGATTTAAATAGTCTGAATGATGATCTTGAGCTTTTCACATTACAACTGTTCATTACAGTCTGCTCTCTCTACTTTTAAGGCTTTTTCATACTTTTTTACACTCTTGTAAACATCAGCTGTACAGCATATGCTCTCATTCATACTCAACTGATTCTCATGATCTGTGACAGGCTTGAGCTGAAGTCAGTTTCATTGTTTAAACTGAAGAATGTACATGAGTTTGATGAGAACCTCATTAAAGGAAAAATCACTTATGTCATTTATCCTGACTTACATCTGAAGAAGCATAAGGAGACTACTGTTTCTATGTTAATAATTAACTTAAGGCAGCATGACATCATCCTGAGAAAATTATGAATGAACTGAAATCAACTTCTTCTGAATCTGAAGGATGACTTTATTATCTTTAAAGAAGATTTCCCTTTCTCACTTATAAGAAAAGTAAAAGTAAAAGGAGAATATTCATCTTCTGTTAAATATTTTACTCCTTCACCTCTGTCTTTCACTTTGATTATCTTAAAAATCCTGCCTCAATCTGCCTCTACTGCAGATGACAACCCTTTTCATGTGTACAATGTTGAAGTAACTTCATATGCAGTGTTAACTCATTAAGAGGAGGTACAAATATTCATTATGTTAATGAAGAACATAAACAAACAACTGATCTTGAATTAAAAATATTGTTCAGAGGAAATAAGTCTCAAGATGAACACCTTTGAACATCTTGAGGAGATACATCAGAAGTTATCTTCAGAATATCATAAATACCTGAACATCTTTGACTGCTCTCAAGTCAACTGACTGCTGCCTCATTGATTATATGATTATAAGATTAAGCTGATGAATGATGCTGCTTCACCTTAAAGTCAGATCTATCATATGTTACTTTATGTTACAGTTAATTATTTCACTTTATAAGCAGGCTTAAAACTGTTGCAAGAGGTGAGTTATTTGAACTTAGAAAAGTACAAAGAAGGAAGCAGTCTTGTGAGTGCAGTCATGACATAAATGTCAAGGTGTCAAGACGCACTAATCTCAATTTAGTTTAACATCAGGTAGTTCAATATCTGTCAGTGTTAATTGATCATGTCATAACATCACTCCTCTTCAGACAGAAGGACTGTCCTCAGTTTTCATCTTAAATCTTTCATTTTAACTGCCTCTTGAATTCTCTATTGACTGTCATGTTGTCTTCATTCATCAGGTTCAGCTCTTCACTTGACTTGTAAATATTTAATTAAACTTATAGTCTCCTCAGTGGCCTTGCCTCATTCAGATAAGTGTCATGATAATCTTTTACCTTTTGAGGTGACCTTATAAAGTCAACAGCATCATATCATTCTGAGTTTGAATCATATCTCTCTCAAGTCACTTGATATTGCAAGATGTTGTTGTGGATTCAGCTTGTTAAGATTTTTTTCACTGTGTACTCAGGCTGATCATTAACTTCAGTTGATGACTTCAGGTCCTGAATTTGATTCAGCATTAAGTCATTTATCACTTTCCTTAAATGATCAACATGAAAGATGTTGTTCATCTTCATGTGTTCAAGTAACTTCAGGACATAAGAGTGACCTTTTATGTTAAAAATCTTATAAAAGCCTGTCACTTAATGATTCAACTTTAGATTAAGTCTTTCAGTGGTTCAACTCTTTCAAGTAACATAAACTCAATCACTGATGAAGAAGTTTAATTTTCTTCAGTGCTTATTTGCTTGATCTGTCATCTTATTTTAAGCCTGTTTCAGGTTTTCCTTTGCTCATTTAATCATGTCATAAGCTCTGATAATGAAGATTTAAGCTTCTTCTCTCATCAGTTGCTCCCTTACAGTGTTCAAGGATTGCATTCACTCTTTTTAATGAAAGTGTAGATGAGGAGTCTGTTTCAGCTTCAACTCATAAGATGACATGCCTGTGAACTCATAAGTGAGAACCACTTGAGTGAAATTCATTATTAATAAAAGGTCTGATCAGTTGTCCTGAAAGTGATTCATAAAGAAGTGAAGTCATTGATTAATGTATTGATTCAGTACCTCAGTGCTTTCATCTGTCTGTGAGTGATATGCTGTTGAAAGCTTTTGCTTTACCCTCACAAGCTTGCAGAGTTCATTCATGAATGCTGAGATGAACTGAGGCCTTCAGTCTGATGTTGTTATCTCAGGTGTTTCATAGATTCTTCAGATGTACTTATAGTACAATTGTGCAGCTTGAGCTGTCATAACTGTCTTTTAACATGACAGTGAGAAGGCCTTTTTTTTAAAGTGATCAACAATGATGAATATGTTGTCAAAGCCTTTCTTGTCCTGTGAGAAGAATTTAAAGTTGAATGAGACATGCTGTCAGCACTTATCTTCAATTAATAACAAGTGAAGTAAGCCTGAGGTCTTGTCTCAGGGTACATGCATTTAATGGCATGTTCAGTAGTTTAAAATAAAAATTAAACAGTCATTTAACAGACCTGATCAGTAATACTGAACTGATAATAACTTTGTCATCTTAATCTTGCCTGAGTGTGTCATCACTGATGTTGAGTGAGCCTCATTAATTAAATGAGTTCACAAAGTGTTCACGTCTGACATCATGAGCTTTTTAAATCATGTAAGAAGGCTGTCTTAAAGCTTTCAGTCTCATTTCTCTTTCCTTGTTATCTGATGATACTGATTCAGTGATTCATGAGAGTGATTGACTTGCAGAATTCAATTCATCAGCTGATAAGGATTTTTCATCTGTTTAATCTCATTCAGAGAATCACTTTCAATATCTGCTGAACCCTCATCTATTGCAGTTATTACGCAACTAGAATTCAGAAATAATTATGTTCATACAGTGATGTTCTTTTCTTTCTGAGTGATCAACTCACTGTGTTTTCTTGTCAGAGCATCAACAACAACATTGACTGTTTCTGAGTAGTAAGTAATCTTGAAGTTGTAGTCTGTCACAATATCAGCTCATTTAGCTTGTCATGAATTAAGTAATCACTTGATGATAAAGTACTTTAAAGCATGATGATCTGTAATTGTGACAAAAGAGGCTGCTTGTAAGCTTAATGTCATGTCACATCATTCTTGAAGAGCTTTAACAACTGCTAACATCTCTCTGTCATGAATCTCATATCACATTTCCTCAGGTGACATTGTCTTTGAGAAGTAAATTGTAAATTTTCACTTATCATCTTTCTGTTGCTGAGTGAGCACTTCTGCAACAACTTCACTGCTGACGTCTGTCTTCATTTGAGTTTTCAAATAAGGTGAATAATGAGCTCAGACAGCATCTGACAGCATAAGCTTTTTTGTCTTCTCAAAAACTTAAATTTTCAACTCTTCTAAGAGGTGTCAGGCTCCTTTTGTGATCAGCTTTGTCAACAAGTGTATGACTCAACCTCATTTTTTCAATGAGTAATGATAGAAGTTGCAAAATCTCAGGAAGAACTGAATTTTCTTAATTAATTTTAATAATAATCAGTCCTTGACAATGAAAACTTTGTCTGAGTTTATTGCAATACCTTCAGTGCTGATAATGAAGCTCAGAAACTTGATAAATTGAATGCTGAACTCACTCTTTTTTATGTCTGCTTGTAGGCTTGCTTTCTTAAGATGTTGAAGCACCTTTTTGACTTGAGCGTCATGTTTCAATGAATCCTCTGAGTAAATTAAGATATCATTCACATAAGCTGTGCAGAAATCATTCAAGTAATTAAACAAGATGTCATTAATATACCTCTGAAAGAAGGTAGATCTGTTGCAAAGACTGAAAGATAAAATCTTGTATTTATAAAATTTATACCTCATCTGAAAGGTGATTAAATTCTCAACAGACTTCTTCATCTGTATTTAATAAAACATCTGCTTAACATCTAACTTGATAAAAACCTTTACTTTAATCAGTTGAGTCAGTGTCTCCTTAATCAGAGGTAGAGGGTATTTATTCTTTTTTGTGATGATGTTGAGTTTCTGGTAGTCAACACAGAAACATCACCCCTCTTCAGGTTTTTTTGCAAAGAGAACTGATGAAGTGTAAGAAGCATCATTAAGGATTATGAAACTCTTTTTTAAGTAATCTTCAAGGTAGGCCTTGACTAATTTTAACTGCTTCAATGACATACTGTACAAGAAGCTTGAGGTCAGGTTGTTCTCATCTTTCAAGATGATATCATGATTCACTTTTTTCTTATGTAAAGGCAGCTGATCTGATGCTGTCTTGTTGAATACCTTCATGAACTTTTAATACTGATGAGGTAATTTTTTCTTTACTCTTTAATTCAGCTTCACTTCATTCTGCAGCAGCAGACAGGGATTCTTTCAGTTCTTTATTAAGTGATTAACCTCATGAATGCTAATGACATCAATAATCACCTCTTTTCTTTTAACATTGTGTAGGAAGTTCTCTGCTTTCAGAAGTGTAATATTCACTTCTTAATAAAGAGGAGGTTCATGATCCTTTGATTTCTTCATATTCAATGAACTTTGACCTTCATTCATTGAACTACTCATGTGATTCATTGAACTACTGATGTGATTCATTAAATTACTGATGTGGTTCATTGAATCTTCTTTTTCATTCAGTTGTCTTTTCATCTCATTAGTGTTGACCTGCTGTTGAGCTCTTCATGTCTTTGATTATGTCTGTAACTGTAAAACTGACTTTCTCAACTTCTGTGATTTAAATTACTGACTGTTGTTTTTTATCCTTCTGAGAATTTGAGTCAGTGTGACTGCCTCATGCAGATTATCATGTCATTCAGCATCTGCTTGATGCTCTGATATGAGTTTCAGTAGTTAAATTTCTCATCTTGACATTATTAAGTTCCTGCTTGCCTGATACTGAGCCTCCTCAGGCCAAATCAGCTTTTAATTGAAATAATCAATCAAGATTTAAGTCTTTTCAAATCATTTTCTTCTGATTAGAACATCATGTCTGCTGATATTACAAAACAAGAAGTGAGTAGAGATTCATCTTTCATTAATCATTAAGTTTGTGATAAATACTCTGAAGATCACCTCAGCATTTCAATTGTTGTAATTTGTTAAGAAGATTGACCTCTGTGCTGTTCTGATGTATAACTGCAGGTGCTTTTTCACAAATTTAAATAATTAACATTAATTTGATTGCTTCTCATGCAACAGCAGTGATTGTGATGTTCAGTAATTGAATCTTTCATCTTGACATTATTAAGTTTCTGCTTGCCTGATACTGAGCCTCCTCAGGCCAAATCAGCTTTTAATTGAAACAATCTGAAGATCACCTCAGCATTTCAATTGTTGTAATTTGTTAAGAAGATTGACCTCTGTGCTGTTCTGATGTATAACTGCAGGTGCTTTTTCACAAATTTAAAGTGCTTCTTGTGAATGAAAGTCTTCTCAGCAGCATTAATGTTTAGCAGAGCTGTTATCCTCATAATTAAATTATTAACTGCAAGTTGATAATCTCAGGTCAATGATGATCTTCTTAAAATGTTTAACATTTTCATCTTGCTTATCTTTGCTCCTTCTGTTGACTTTAGGGTGAAGACTTCATCTGAAGTAACTCATTTTCTGAATCTGAATGATTAAACTTTACAGCTTTTGTCTCAGCTTTCTTTAACTTGTCAGGATAATTCCTCACTAAATGCTCTTTTTTATTGCAGATGTAACATGTTATGTTAATTAATATTAATTTGATTGCTTCTCATGTAACAGTGATGATTGTGATGATTGTCTTCTTTTTAAATTTAAAAGCTGACTGCTTTCTTTGCAGCTTTTGTTGATTCTTTTGTTTCTTGATCCTCTCATCAGTCTTAATCAGATCTCTCATGAACTGTTGAGCCTTTTTATAATAAATGTTAAATGACATGTCCTCATCAGTGACATAGATTTCTATTTGAACTTGAAGTGAATTATATAGCTTGTCATGAATTTCCTCTTTTCACTGATCTGTAGGCATCTTTGCTGAGTTCATCAGTCATAGAAACTCTGACTGAAACACATTAAAGTTCTCAAGATAAGACATCTTGAACTTCTTCAGCTGCTTTCATGTCTTCAAGTGATGATTTAAATCCTCAAAGATGTTCTTCAGGCATTGAATAATCTTCTCAACATAAATCTCTCTTCCTGACTGAGCTTTTAATCATGAATAAAGATGTTCAGTGACCTTGCTGTCAACTCATGTCTTGATGTAAGTCACTTTAACATGTTCAGCTTCATCTTGATCTGGCTGATTGAATTAATCATCATTGATTCATAACTTGCTCTTCATCTGATCATTTCATACCTGAAATGTGAGTTTAAGATCATCATTCAGAATTAATGAATCTGAAAACTTCACTGAATGCTTCTTCATTGCATTATTCATGTTTAATTTAAATGTGCCTTCTCTTGACCGCTCTGCTTCAGAATTGTTAAATCATCAGGTTAACTTCAACACATTTTGTTTCAATTCTTATTTCTCAGTTGTTAACTCTTCTATCTGAGAGTCTTTTTAATGATTTTGTTCTTTTAGATCTTGTATCTGTGCCTTGTATAAATCTCTCTGATTTAGTGTTTTTAACATTAAATGACAGGTGTTCTTCAGATCATGTGTTGCTCATCATTATAAGTTTTCAAGAGTCATCTCACCTCAAGAGTTCATCTTCATGATGTTTATTGTTTTTAATCTCTCATGATTGTCTGGCTGTCCTTCAGTCAAGAATAATCTTTCAGATTAAGAAGAAGTCCCTTCCTCTTGATGTGATTTAATCATGATTCCTTTAATACTTCAGACATCTACTCTTAGTGCTGAGATTATTCAGTTCAGAACCTTGCTCTTTCAACTGCCTTTACTGCAGTTGTCTGTGCTTATAAATAAGTCTTTGAGGGCGCTTACATGTTGCAGAACTTTCTGTTTATTATAACTGCTTCTCACAGTTATCTGTCATCATGACAGAATACTTCTTAATTATTTGTTGTTTACTTCTCACAGGACTTGAGAATTGATTGTTGATAATTAATTAATAAATTTAAAATGTTCTAGAAACCCTCTGATCACTTGATAAATTATGAGTTGAGACATTTGATGATGTTGAGGAAGAATTTTTTCATCAACACATGTGTTTGTCTCACTGATATTTTGTCACCTTCAGAGGTTGAAAAGAGTGTTGGTACTTTTTTAATGTTACAGTTAGTTATTTCACTTCATAAGCAGGCCTAGAACTGTTGCAAGAGGTGAGTTATTTAAACTTAAAAAAGTACAAAGAAGGAAGCAGTCTTGTGGGTGCAGTCATGACATAAATGTCAGAGTGTCAAGATGCACTAGTCTCAATTTAGTTTAACACCAGGTAGTTCAATATTTATCAGTGTCAGTTGATCATGTTGTAACACTTTACAAGCTTTAGAAGGTCAAGGAGTACCTTAATAAAAATCTCTTTAAAAACTTCATTACTCTGAGCAAGGCAGCTTACTTCTCACTGATGTTGTTCATTTTAAAGATGAACAGTGACTTATGATTCTGCATGAATTATCAGAAGCTTAATGTTTTTATTAAATAAAACTGATACTCTCTTCTGTTAATAGAAGAGGTCATAGGAAAGATTCTTAAATATAAACATTTAACTCATCTGAACATAATCATCATCTTTAATAAGTTGTGTATGCATTCAGACAGTGAGAACCTGATCATGTTTATCATTGTGTTAAACTTCTACAAATACTGAGTCTTACTGTTCAAATTAATCAACAGGCTGAGTATCTTTCAGCAGTACATTAATGACATTTTATAAGACTTTCTTAATGACTTCTGTTAAGCTTATCTGAATGACATCCTCATCTACAGCAAGACTCAAAAGGAGCATAATCATCATGTTAAATAAATGCTTCAGCATCTTCAAGAAGCTGACTTACAGATTGACATAAAAAAGTGTGAATTTAATGTCTTAAAGATAATCTTTTTGAGGGTCATTGTCTTTGAAAAGGGTCTATGAATGAATTCTCAGAAGATTAAAGCAGTCATAAACTGAGTTAAATTAATCAACCTCAAAGAGGTTTAAGACTTCATAAGCTTTGCTAACTTCTACTGTCTGTTAGACATAAGTCAAATGTGAGTTATAAAAGAATTGTTATTCTAGTAATGACGCTGAAGCCTGTTATATATGAGCTAAACTACGCTAAACTTAACTAGGTAAATTAGAGAAGTTAGTATGACAGTGAAGTCATGATATAATCATAACATTCTGTCAGTCAATGAAGAAAAGTCATCACCTTGATGATTAAAGCAGTACTGCTTTTCACTTTTTATTAGTATGTTCCTCATACTTCTTGATTAACTCCTTCACTTCCCTTAAGTTCTTGATGTTATATCAGGCGTCATGCTCTGGCCTGTACTCTTTTCAGTGAACTAAGTATTTCGTGGTATGACCGCGGCCTCAATGGCTTACTCACTTTTAAAGCAGTCATTTAATCTCATAGTGATCCTCTGCTTCAGCCCCGTCAACAGTTACTGCAGAGGAGTTCATAGGTTGAGCTCAGTTGTAAAAGTTGTTTAAGCTGACAGGCTCTAAATGAGCTATAGAGATGACATCATGAATTTTTCATACTGCAGGTAAATTTAAATGGTAGGTGAGATGTTTTATTCATTCAGTGACTTTAAATGAACTGATAAACTGTTGTTTAAGCTTCTTATTCATGATTCCTGAAAGCTTATACTTGTGATGTAACTGTAGTAAGACCTCATTTCTGACAGTAAAGAATTGAGGTTGTTAATTTATGTCATAGTAGTACTTCACTTGCATGACTGCTTAAGCAATGACGTCTTTCACGTTTATATGATTAGGTCAGTAATTGAACATAATGATTAAAAGGTCCCTTCTTTGAGCTTTTCAGAGTCATGCTCAGTCAGTGACACATTCTTCATCAGTTGAGTGAGCCTCAACAGTCATGATAGAATCAAGGTTAAACTCAGTAAGAACATTTATTTAAAGTAGGTCAAGTGCTTCACTCAGGTGAAAGTCATAAAGGACTTCATTCAAGGTCTGATGAGTTGATGTTCAGTAAGTGTTATTTGAGGTCACTTGAAGATATGATAACATCTTAAGTCACTCAGCTAGGTTCTTCATTGTCATTAAGTAGTATTGAAGGGTGATTTCAGCTTGTTGATTAATGACCTCAGAAGCACTGTCAGTCTGAGGGTGATAAGCTGTAAAATAAAATAAATCAACATGAAGGTGCTTAAATATTGCTCTTTACAAGCTTGTTACAAATTGAACATCATGATCTGATATGATAATGTTCAGTAGGCCTCATTTTAGTAAATTCAGTTTAATTAATAACTGCATCACTCATTCTCTTCCTTCTCATGTGAACTTATCAGAGACAAACATGACTGCCTTGCTGAACTTGTCAGTTACAGACATGACTGTGTCATAATCTTCAATTGAGATCAAGAGTCCTAGGATGAAATTAAGAATTATAATGTGAAAGGGTCATGATGAGGAGAGTATCAACTGCATAAATTCATAAGAGATGTGTCAGGGAGTTTAATTTAACTGACATTAAAAACAGTGCTTAATGAACTCATACAGCTGCTTTGATAAGTTATGAATGTAAAAGCCTTGCATTAAATGTTCATGTGTACAGGCATACCTGAGATGTCTCAACTCATCATGAGTTAGCTAAAAGACTTTCTTGATTAAATCTTTCAGAATGCATAGATGAAGGCCTTGTTCAAGATCATCAAAGTAAATGAGCTTTTAAATTAAATGATAGAGAAGCTTTGCAGTGTTTTTCTTTAAAGTGTTATTGTCTGATATCATCTTTTGAATACAGTCTCACTGTGGCTCTGCCTCATAAGCCTCAAGCAGTCTGATCTGAAAGACTTTGTTCATTTTGACTAAAGTAGCTGAATAGACTGAAGCACATTCAGTCAGTAAAGTGTCTTTGAAAGTGTCTTCCTCTGATCTCAATTGAGTTGTTTGATTTGTTAGTCATGAGTGAATTTCAACTATAATGGCGTCAACTGTCAAGTTATTAAGTGATTGATTTAGTGAATCAGACGTGCTGGTACTGATTAATCAAGATAAAGCATTTGAAATGATGTTTATCTTGCCTGCCTTATGTTGAACATTGAGGTGAAACCTTTGAAGGTATTCACTGACGTGAACTAACTGTAGGTTCATCTTATCAATGAAAGTAGTTAAGGTCAAGCTGAACTGATGAACAATGCCTAAAGTGATGAAGTGATCAGTATAAACAATAGTGAGCTTTTCTGCAGACTTCAGCATGTGGTGAATCTTTCATATCAATCAAATGAGACCAGCAACTTCAAGCTCAGTCAGTCAGTAACAGGTCTCAGCACTAGCAAGTGTCTTGTTAAGAAAGAGTATTAATTTTATGCTCTTTTGACCTGAGGTGAAACCGTGGCTTTCCTTCATGTGATAGACATGAGCTTTGAAACTGAATTCTTTTGAGGCGTTCATATCAGTGTAAAGCTGGCATTTTGAGTCATAATGAACTAAAATTGTGAGCCTAGAGAACAGGCCTTGCAGTTGATGAAAGCTGTTTAACTCAGAGAGGATAAGCTCATCAATAGAGATTTTGTCAGTCAAAAATTTGTGAGTGTTGTCTTTAATGTTGCCTGTTCCTTTTCATTCTGCTCAATTTCTTTAAAGATCATGATTCAACCGTGTTTTTCTCTCCTGTAGAGATTTTATCACCGCGGCGTAGTAAGATATGTATTGTCATAAATAATCAATCATACTCAGGTATTTCTTGAGGGCAGAGAGTGTTCAAGGGAATTTAATATTAATTATGACAGTTAGTTTGTCTTCAGCTGTGATGAAATTTAAAGCATTCACTTGTTATTTGAGAAGCTGCACTGTTGAGTAGTCAAGAAAGAATTTGTTTGATGATAAGCATATGTTGATATCATTCAATGTGATTGTAACAGGTGGTGTCATAGTGACTGAAGTAATATTGTCATTCAGTGAACTACAGGTATGATTCAATGAACTAGACAAGATTCAATGAACTATACAACCTTAGAGTTAAGATCAAGTGAGGAAACTAGTAGTCATAGACCTAAGAGATTACATTTAATACATGAGTTGAGCATGAGCTCCTAACTACGGATCTACCTGTGATTATATAAACTATGAGAGACTCACGTGCTCAGTGTGCTCATCATGCTCATCATGGTGAGCAAGGTGAGCAACATGATGTAACACTTCATGCTCACTGTGCTCAACAGGTGAGCAAGGTGAGCAAGGTGAGCAGTATCATGTGTACACTCACACTGTGTACTTTGCTAATACTATAGTGCGGGAGCCTTAACAGTGATGAATACTTAATCAAGATGACTCAGGTGTTCTTCTAGTGATTCATTAATGAAAATGATGATGTCATCAACATACGCTCTGAAGAAGAGTCTGTGAGGCCTTAAGATTCAATTTATTATTCATTGAACATAAGCTGAAGAGTTTTTATAATTCATAACAGTCACTTGAAATGTCTCTTGATCTTGATGAAAAGAAACAGTGAGCTTGTGACAGTCTTGAGGTTTAACCCTTCATTGATAAAAGAAGGAGATGCAGTTCACTGTTGATATAAAGTTCACTCCTTGCATCACTGCAAGGATGTTTAATTGGCTTGATACTGAGTAAGTGTCAAGCATGATTATTTAATTCAGTGCTCAAATATCAACCACTACTCAGCCTTTCCGTTCATTAGGTGTAGACTTTCACATCATGAAACAAGAGTACATAAACAGCATCAATTGAGTCATTTAAGTCATTCAGCCCTGCTCATGTAGCTTGTTAAAAGCTTCATCAATGACTTCATGATCCTTCATGCTCAGCAGGTACACTTTAACTTGTTCAGGCTTATAAAGTTCTTGTCAGTTGTTCAACAGTGATATTTTCATTCATTCATCCTCTGAGATGTTAACAATGTTGCTGTTATCTTCTCACAGGCGCAGATAGCAGTTGATTACTTTAATTAAAGCTGTGACTGCAGTTGAGGTTGTTTCATAAATAGTGACATCATTCTGCAGCTGCTGCTCTGATTCAATGATGATGCTGAAAGTCACATGATAGGCGGCACTGACTGTCAGTAGAGTTCAGAAGGTTGATTTAACTCAATTAATAAACTTAAAGCTTGCTTGAAGTAAGTCAGAGCTGACTAAAAAGCAGCTGTCAACCTCATATTCAACAATTCAGCTCAAATGAGTATGTCATGATAAGATCACAGCTTTGTCTGAATTGTTTCAGACCTTGATGCTAAAAAGCTGATGATTCATTATTAAGATATAAGTCTCAGTGAGATTACAATTTAATTCAAAGAGGAGGTCCTGACCTGTGAATAAATCATGAAGGAGCTTGATCTGAATGATTATTAAATTATAAATGAATATGATAGTCTGATTATTTAACACTAGAAGGCGGTTGGTCTGATTAAGTAAAGTTGTGACATTAACTTTCAATTCTGCATTCTTGCAGCTGCCTATGACTGCCTTTCACTGAGATAAAAGTACATCAATTCACTCAAGGATCAGGATGTCAGTCTTAATGAGTATGTTAATCTTCAGATCATTAATGACATGAATTTTTCAATGAATGACTGCAGTCCTGCCATGGTTTGCTGATAAGTATAAGTTCAGTTTCACATAATCTTCAGCAGCATGTGAGCTGAAGTTTAGTTCTTGAACCTTCATCAGTGAGGTCATCTTCTTAACTTTCACATTAAGGGCGTGCTTCTTAAGGAAGCCTCAGTCAATCAGGTTAATGATACAACTGATGTTTAAACATATGAGGACAATTTAACTGTTTTAAGAAAACCTTGCTTGCACTGTGACATAACATCATCTGTGAAATCTGTAGCCTTTGGCTGAGATGTTCATAGTGTTCAACTGAACTAAATCTTCATTTGATGCTGATGCTGTTGAGTAGACTGATGACTTAAGCTCAGGCTCTGAGGTCAAGTCTCACTTTGTCTTAATAATGTCATGACTGAATCTGACATGCTTGTGTAGAGTGTTATTAAAGCTGAAGAATTCTAAGCAGTGTCAGCAATGATAAGAAGTGTGCTTTACAGCATGATTAATGTCAACATTCTCACTGACTCTCAGGAGAGGTTCATCATAAGCTTTATAAATAACTTAATCCTCATTAATGATGTAGTTCACTCAGTCATCTTCCTGCTGAAATTGACTGTTGTCATAGTAGTCATTTTCATAGCTTTTGAAGTGATCATACTGATCTGTAATTTCATCATAATATGCTTTAAGCTGTTGAAAGTAGTTCAGTCAGTATCCTCCTTCACTTTGCTGATTATAAAGTGGTTCAGCTCAGTTCTGATAAAATTCATGAGACAGGTTTGTGTTTCCTGATATAAGCTGCAATGACTGACATTGATTGTCAGTAGGAGCCTGCGGTGAAATCACATTAATATTAATGAATCACTGCTGGTAGCTGTTAGACTGCTGATTCAAGATGAATGACATCAAATGAGGAATAAAAGAAGAGGACTGCTGATTCTGATTGAACAACTTTAAACAAGAAATGAAAGAAGAAAAACTTTAATAAAAGAGTTGAATAAGGTGATCTGAAGTAGAAAAAGAGGACTGTTGATAAAGAGACTGATACAGAGACTGATATTGACCTTGACTAAGAAAATTAAAATAAGAATAAAAGCTTTCATACTGATCATTTCAATTTTCATCAAATTAAGAGTTTTAATTATCATGTTTTAAGTTGTTCTGTTGGTTGCTCATATGTTGTTCATGATTTTCATCATGTTGATGCATGTCTCATCAAGTGTCTTTCTTGAGCTTGAGGGTCTGAATAAACTGGCTAATCATGATAATATCAGTAGGGAGATTGATGAAAGCTCAGAGATCAGTGATGATGTTCTGATACACAAAAGTCAGTTGATTTTTGATGTTGTCAATATTCACTGACTTGGCGTGGTGTAGAATTGTCTGAATATAGGCAGAAAGCTCTCAGTGTGACTGTGTGTTAATCATGATATATTTGATGAAGATGAAGCTGATGAGAGAAACTGCTGCAGATTCCTTGAATCTGTTCTTTAAAACTTGACATCATTTCTTAATGTCATTCTCATCATTCTGAAGGCCTATTCTTTCAAGGTTTAAAAGCTCAGATGTATATCAGGTTAAGGCAGAACCTTGAAGGCAGATGTTCAAGTTGACTTGAATTAACTGAGTGCCTTTGATCATGATCATGTCACGGATTCACTCAATAAACAACATAACACTATGATAGTAGATGTCTTTGTCAACAGTAGTGATCTCACTGTCCTCATGAGACTTATTAAGGTGAGGGTCAAATAGATTAATTTCATTCACTCTTTAATGAGTCAAGGATAATGTAAGTACAACTGCAGATGTAATATTGATAAGGTTTTTAGAAGCAGCTTTAATTGTATCATTCTCATTATTACCTGCTGCTTGCTGTATCATCATGACTGCAGTGACTGCCTGAGTTATAAGGTCAGTGAGTTCTCATCATTAAGTATTAATGAATCTCTGATCTTCTTCTGTTTCTTGATTGATTCAGTCTGCTCTTTCATTATCTGTCATCAAATTAATGATATTCATTGAAGAGCTCTGACGTCTAGCTGTTATAATGTCAAGTTCACTCAGAGAGGTGGTAGAATCAGCAGAGTTAATAAAAACTTGATTGAAGAGATGATTTGAGATCTTGTTGAGGACTCAATTTAAGTCTCAGCATAAGTGTGACTTGTCAGTTGCTCACTCTGCAAGTCAGGTGAGAAGCTCCCTTGAGCTTGACTGAGTTTGACATTCAGTGTGACATTCAGAGGGCTGATTTGACTGAGTTCATTCACATGTAGCTCAGGCTATAACTTGTTGTTTTGAGGCAGTGATATCTTCAGCTCAGATGTGCTCAGACTCAATGAAATCCTGAAGTTGAAAGCACAAATTAACAGTAGTGAAGTTCAAGGCAAGGGGAGTAGTGACTGTCAGCTTGATTGAACAATAGTGAGAAGTTTTAATGATGAAGTAGTGCTTAATGACGTGACTGCCTCAGACTCAGCTAGGTGGCTTGAGGACTCAGTCTGATGATGAAGGAAAAATGACAGAAAACCCTAATTAACTCACTTGAATTGAGTGATATGAGGAGGCTTGATTCAATCAAGCAGTTTATGATGCTTGATTCAGTGTTGCTATCAAATTGTTAAGCATAGGTCAAATGTGAGTTGTAAAAGAATTATTATTTTAGTAATAATGCTGAAGCCTGCTATATATGAGTTAAACTACGCTAGATCTAACTAGGTAAACTAGAGAAGTTAATATGACAGTGAAGTCATGATATAATCATAACACTGTCTATTTATATGAGACTTCTTCAAGATCATCAAACCTCTCATTACTCTTATTAGGAAAGAGGTCCTTTTTGCATGAATTAAAAACTGCTTCAAGGTGTTTCAAGACCTCAAACAGGTCATGATGAAAACTTTAATATTAAAGCATTTTGATCTCAACTGTTAAATCATACTAAAGACAGATGTCTCTGACCTTGTGACAGATAAAATCCTCTCTTAATATGATGATGAGGGAGTTCTTCACTCAGTGACATTCTACAATAAAAGCATGATCTCAGCAGAGTGCAATTATCACATCTATAATAAGAAACTGCTGATCATTATTCACTGTTTCAAACACTGACATTCTGAACTTGAACACATTGATTTGCTCATACAAGTCTTCATTGATCATCAGGTCTTGAAGATCTTTATGAAGAATAAAAAGTTAATACATCAACAAGTTAAATATTTAAACATTTTGTCAGAGTTCAACTTTTAAGTGATCTTCTGATCAGGCAAGATTAATGACAAAGTTGACACTTTTATCTGAATGTTCAACTCTGAGGACAAGAACCTGATGTATCAGACTTTTTTTACTTCAGATTGTGTGAAAATCTGAGTCAGAGAAGTGAAAGAAGGCCTTTTTAAGCAGGTTCATACAATTAATAAAACAGATGAGTTATGCAGTGAATATTATTCAATCATAACAAAGAATGTCATTAAGCTACATGACATTCACCTTCATGAATGTCAGGTAGTGAATGACACTTTATTTAAAAACAATCTTTTATGAGTACCTGAGTTTCTACATACTGAGCTTCTTCAGAAAATACATGATCAGTCATCTTCTGAACATTCAGGCATAAATTGAACAGTGAAACTTGTTCATCAGCACTATTACTGACCTGATCATGTGAGCACTGTCAAGCAATACATTCAGAACTGTCATCATTGTTAATGCAGTAAATCTTCATGTGATGCTTTTAATGAACTGCTAATTCCTCTGCCTATTTCACAGCAATGCTGACAGAACATTGTCATGAACTTTATAATTAAATTGTTAATATCAGAGAGCTATAACATCATCTGCATCATCATTGACAGATTATTTAAGAAAAGGCATTATGTTCTCTGTCATTCAAGAGATGAACTTAAGGAACCTCAATAAAGAAGTTAATATAATTTATGTTATGAAACATTTATTATCTACATGACCTGCTCAACTTTATTACTTCAGACTAAGGCCCTCAGTTTATTTCAAACCTATGATGAAGTATGTGTAAATGTCTGAAAATCAAGATTAACCTATCAACCACCTATCATTCAGAGACAGATGATCAAACTGAACAGATTAATCAAGATGTCAAATGAAGTCTTTAAACATATTACAATTACATGCAAGATGACTGAGTGAAGTGACTGCTTATGATTAAGTTTAATGATAATAACAACTGTTCTTCAGCAACCTCACTCTCACCTTTTTACCTCAATAAAGGCTTTTACCCATGCATGAGTTTTAACCTTGACACTACTACATATGAATCAACACGTGAACGACTTCAGTCAGTGAAAGTGAAGGACATAACAACTCACATGCAAGAAATCCTTAATTTCAGTAGACAGCAATTGAAAAAGAGCATGAAATTTATAAAGATGCAAGCAGATAAACATCAAAAAAATGTTAATTATGAAGTTGAAGACTGAGTGTGACTAACAAGTCAAAATATCAAGACAACAAGATTTAATTAAAACTTAAAGAACAAGCAGCTGAGGTCATTTCAAGTCATTTAACATGTTGAAACCTCTTATCAACTGAAGCTCCCTGCTACAATGTGAATTCATAATGTCTTCAGTTCAAAGCTGCTTTATTCAGCTGTCAATGATTCACTGTCAGGTCAACAGACACCCCTGTTGACTCTCATTATAATAAAAGATGAGGAGGAGCATTGAAAGATTAATGACATTCTTAACTTAAAATGATATCACGGCAGGCTTTAATACAAGATCAAATGACATGAAATTGATCATGACAATGAGTGATATTATGCAGACAAAGGTGAGTTTAATGACTCAACAGAAATGCTGAAGGAATTTCACTGTAAATACTTCAACAAATCACATTAAATTTGAATCATTCAAGAATTGTTTGAAGTGATTATTTGAACTGTTCAGGGTAGCTGAGGGAGGATGTTACATTTTGATGTTGTTTTTACAGCAGCATCACAGATGATGCTTTTTCAGAGAAGAAGATAATATTAAGAGCATGATAAGATTAAAGTTAACATGTTCAACTAATTCTGCAACACTCACATATGTAGTTTTGCTCACCACTTAATGACTTCTTAGAATTAATCTCTTGATCATCATATCTACATAATAAGCTCTGCATGATCTTAATATAAGGAAGGAAAATGCTGTGTCAGAGTCATCATATATAATAATATGACAGTACAACAGTATGACAGAACAATAATATGTCATTATAACTCATTTATATAATGACTCAGTGAGTAGCGCCTTGACATCAAGTGAAAACTTTTCACAAGGAGGTTCAGAAACCTGCTTCCTTAATGATTAATTTTTGTCACTGAATAGAAGATGTATAATCACTGCATTAACTTTATCATGATTATATTATTTATAATACTTTATTCAACACTTATATGACCTCACGTCATATATCAGCCTCTTACAATGAGTTAATCAAATTGAGTTCTCTGCAGCTGATAATAAGAGGTCAATACTTACTTTACATGCTTATAAAAGATCAGTCAATCTGACACATCAAGATTTACTGTGCTACTGAGTCATGATGCAAATTGCAATTTTAACTCTAGCTGCAAAAACATTATGAGACATCATTAAAGCAACCAGATCTTCATTTTTAATAATGTAACATGCTGATTACTTTATCTACCTCCTTGTAGCTTTTCTTTAAGTTAATCATGATTGCATCAGGAAGTCCTGTGAAACCTTTAATGTAATTCTCTTTAATGATAAAATCTCTCAAGCATAATCTCTGCACTTGCAGCATACAGTCCTTGATGTTTAATGCTGTTGAATATTTTGAACTGAAAATCAACTGTTTCCTGTGATTTTCATGCTCTATCAGCTGCTCCTGATGATATAATTCTTTAATATGTGCAAGTTTCTTATCTTGAGTGCTTTGAAAGATGATCTGAGGGTGTTTTTTAATTTCACAGATCATCATGCATCTGATGAGTTTTATATTAAAATTAATACCAACCTGCAAGAATCAAGATGCAGGTATTGAGAAACAAAAACATGAGTTTAAAGTTGAAGAATTCATTATGTGTGAGTTTTATATCTTGTGAATATAAGCATGAAAGAATAATTATGATACTGTGAAGACTCTTTTATAAATTGCAGAGCAAGAAATGATGTTTCAGAAAATCTGATATAAAGAATGATGTCAGAAAAGATCTCTGTGAGTTTTATAATTACTTTAAAATTTATCTTCTCACATTTGCTGATTTTATAAAGTTTTAAATTCTGCACTTTTCTTTCTTGATGTCACAGGTTAATGGCAATCTGAGACTCAATTAAGACATGCACCCTACAAGTGACTTGACAGTGTTAATGAGTCACATGAAAACTCTGCACTGCTTAATCTCACCTTCATTCCTTAATTATTAGTTTTATATAGTTAGAATCATATAACCTTTATACATTTATATCTTATGCTGTCATGAACCTAGACTATACTTCCCTTTCTAGTAAGAGATGCTATAGTCTTACACTTGAACATCAATCACTCATCATATGATCACACTGCAGTTGAGTAACTTGAATTGTGCTGCTTATAAAGTCAAGTTGCTGCAAGAAGTTATCTGAGCACATTTGTAAGATTTAATCATCCTCAGAGGTACATGACTCATTGATTAAATCTTTAGCATCAAAGCTCAGCCTCTTCATTGAGTCTGCAGAAGTACAACTCATCACTGATGTGAACAACTTATATGCTTAATGAACATTATCAGAGAAAGATCATCTCTTCAAGAAGTTAATTGAGACAGATGTTTAATTTCACTCTTCAACAGTTATCACAGGACAGCAATCATTTTATTATTAAAAAAGTTACATCATAATTGAATGTGAAGGTTAAAGACTTTGAAGATCATTATAAGATTAAGAAGAAGCTTAATTCCTCATGTCTTGCAGAATACAAATTAAATCTGTTTGCAGAATAAACATGTTGAAAGCATTAATATCAGAATGAGGTCTGCTTGTCATCTGATGTCATAAAATCTTGCACTTCAATGATTTGAAACGTCAGACAGCATGAAGAGTGAGCATGTATAAAGATCATTCTTAATTAACACTCAAAAGCCCTTTTTGAAAAGTAATAAAGTTAAGGCTCTGCATTAGAGTCAGGATGACATGTACATACTTTAATACATAATGTCAATGTTGTTAATATGTCAAGCGTGCACAGGTCAATTCATGGAAATTGTAACTTTAAAAAAGAATTTCAGATATTTCAGGTAAATTATTCTAAGAACAGCACTGAAGCTTATTGTTGTATTAATAAAACTTACATCATATATCAGAGTATGTTTTATCTCTTTACATGCTCTTATTGTTATAAATATATGCTGTAGCTTTAGTCTCCTCTCTAATTTCATATACTCACTCAAGCTTTAAATATGTATTATATTATCAAGATGTTTCTTTATTTTGATTACATCACTTGATCACATTTCTTGATGAACTCTATTTCATGCACTCTCAATGCATGAGTCTGAAAATGATAAATATGCTGAAGCATTGTGTGACATGATGAATGCAGGCATTCAAACAGCTTTTTTTAAATTAATCATGAGTAATGCATCTTCTTAAGATGATGACTCAACTGAGCTTTAATGCTGAGAGCATGATCCTCATGATTTTTATTAAGACAGAAGAGGCATGTTTTTAAATGACATTATATGAGATATAAGTCACGCATCTGATTTAAGGCAAGATGTTTAGTAGCTGAAGAGTACATCATTTTATTCAGTAATTCTTGCTCAGAACATAACTGGCTTATCAGATTAATGATCAGTAGTTGATTAATATGCATGTCATTCTTGCCTGTATATGCCTCCTTTCATAGAATCTCTGTCAATGCAGCATGTTCAGGAAGTGAGAGCCTGACAGAGAGAAGTATAAAATCATTTAAATCATCATGATGTGTATTAAATTAAGTCATTCACTGTTCTTTAAAAACTTCTTGTTGCAGGTTCTGCTTTTGAGTTTTAATCTTGTTATCAGCATTACAGTGCACTTTTCATAATGCTGCTTCATCTGACTTCTCAAGTTGCACCTTTTTCAAGCTGTCATATTTATTTTAACACTGCTTGAGCAGGCATTATCTTGCATTCTGTAAAGTCATCATGTTAAAATGCTTTAAGATTTTGATCTTTCATTCCTCAGTCAGCTTGATTGAGGCACATGAATCTCTCAGCAATAATTTATTTTCAGTCATGAGCATAAGATCCTTTTGCTGTATTGTGCTGTGATAAGTGAATTAAACATTTCACTTGACTTCAGCTGTCCTGTAATGCTTCTTAAAAATGTGATGTGACTTATGACTCATAACTTGATTCTGAATAAACTCAGGCGCATCAGAAACTGTAATTCATCAATATGAATCTTTAACCCTTCATCACAGTGAGCTTTAATATCATTCAGCATGTTACTGCAGCTGATGTGCAGGAAATAAAAAGAGACTGAGTTTAAATAACTTGAATCATGAATGAGCTGCCTTCAAGAGTTGCTCATGCATGCATATGAACAAGTCTTATCTGTGACTTCTTCATTCTTTATACATCAGAAGAAAGGCTTGTTCAATATATAATTTTTTCACTGAAGGTGCTTCATCTCTTTAATGAAAGTCACAGGAATGCTGTAAACCTCTTTAATTATTTTGTAATCACCTTTAAAAACATCATTCACTAAAGCTATAGTGACAAGAGGTATCATAGAACACATGTCAAGATGATCATTAAATTCTTCATGCAGCAAGTGTATCATCTTATTAAGCTGTCAATGATTATGCATTTGAATCTCTGTAAGAGGCTGATCTATGACGTGAGGTCATATAAGTGTTGAATGAAGTGTTGTAGGCAATATAATCATGATAAAGTTAATGCAGTGATATATGTGTCTTCTATTAAGTCACAAAACTGATCACTGAGGAAGCAGGTTTTCAAACCTTCTTGTGAAGAGTTTTTATTTGATGTCAAGGTGCTACTCACTGAGTCATTATATAAGTAAGTTATAATGATGTACTGTCATACTATCATACTGTTGTACTGTCATACTATTATATATGATGGCTCTGACACAGCATTTCCCTTCTCATGATGCTGTCCCCGGGGTCAACTGACCGCTCATAAATGTCATTATGATGTTGTAACAGTCAGGGTTGTAGGGTAAGCGTGTGAGACTGCATTAAAGTAAAGCTGATCATGTGTCTTCACTTAATTGTGATGATATCACACCTGGCAGTAAGTTCTTCTTCATAATATAAACATCAAAATCAACATGTTTACTGTAGGTTCAAAATATTTCTTTTAACTTTATTCTTTGTCCTTTGTTGTCTCATATGACATGTTGTCATATTTTTTTAATTTAAAGCTTACAGAGGTGTTCTGATCACCTGCATGATATCAACCTCACTGCAGAGGTGTTCACCTCAGATGTGAAGACATGTAAAGCTTACAGCTCATATTTAAGTCTTTTTGTGATGTCATACTTCCTGTCATACAGTGTATGAATGCTAACATGATGTGTATAGCTCATCAATATTTAAATACTTGAATTCACAGTCATGAACAACAGTGAAGACCTGTCTTCATCAAGCAAGCCTGTCAGCTTTCATGCTCAATGTGATGAGGAGAGCTCTGAGGTATTGTTGTTAACAGATGAGCTTATGATGATCATTATCTTTAAAAAAAATAAAGAAGCAGAGGAGGAAAATGATCTGTTCAGCATTTAAAGAGAGTCAAATGTTTATTTTTTAATGACACTTTTAACAGAAAGTCCTGCTCTGTGTGATGTCATGATAATACCTCACTGCCGGCTCATATGCAGCAGGGTCATCATCATGAGCATGTGATTTAAGAGAACTTCAGTCACATGTTGTCAAGTACTGCTCACTGTGACCTTTGCAGAAGAGTCAGGGTTAATCAGTGCTTCATATCACAGGTTAATTCAGCCTGTGCTCATTATACATCACTTCACAACCCTCATGATTAATGTATGATGAAGTCTTTAATCATCATTATTTTAATGTTTAAAAGATCTGATGTTGTTGTCCTGCATGCACATATTTATGATGACAGAAGAAGTAACAGCACACTGTAAATTTACTTTTCTCAATTCTCTTTTATTTTGTTTCATTTAATATGACTATGTCATAATATTTGTTGTACATATGATATTTTATCATACTGTCATACTGTTGTACTGTCATACTATTAATATGTTAATTATGTATAACACTTAATGACTGATTAATCAACTCTCACACTGCTGCTTCTTTTCAATCATTATTAACACTCTTCATGCTCTCTGCAGCTGTTCCTCAACATGAGTTTCTTGACTTCCTTGAGGTTGAAATATGTTAATTCAGTAGTCTTGAGAAACTCATTTAAGCTCTTATTGTCTTGCTGAAAAGTTATGCTCACGCTCTCTGCATCCTCAACACTCATTAATCTTGTTATCATTAAGAGTATATTGAACTCTGTGAGCAGTATCACATTAAAGAGATGAGGTCAAAGACCTCATTAAACAGTGAAGAAGAATATAAGATGATGAAAAATTAAATAATAATAAAATTATTTTCTCATTCTGATGTCTGCTTTATACACATGTGACTTGTAGTGTTTCTCATAAAAAGTAACATAACTGTCATAGCTTCTGTCATATTTATTGTATTAATATATTCATCACGGCTTGCTCTCTGAGCATGTAGGTTATGAACTACTGATGTTTTAATTATATTATCAGCTTCAATATTCATTGTATTAATATATTCATCACGGCCTTCTTTTTCTTGAGCAGGTAGGTTTCACATCACTGATGTTTTAATGAGATTAATGCAGTTTCTTCATCTGCTTGTTCACTGACATATTTCTTTCATTAATCAGTACTAAATCACCTTCTTTGAACACTATATTCATTCAGTGCTAATTATAATAACTTATATATATCTCATTAACCTGTTGCAGCTGTTTTTAAGTTGTTGTAATTTAATCTTGAAGCTACTGTGCATCTGCATAAGATTTTATTTACTCATGTGAGTGTTGTATTAATAACCTGCTTAAGCTTATCTGAGGGTCTCACTCTAGGTTAAGTTGAAAGGGACTTATACTCATGACAGCATGTATGAAGTTGTTGTATAAAAACTCAGTGCAGGGTAAGAGCTTCACTTAATTCTCTTGCTGCTCATCAACAAATATACATAAATACACTTTCAAGGACTGGTTTTGTCTCTCAGTTTAATCATCAGTTTACAGGTGAAAGGCTGTTGATATGTTATAATGACATTACATGTGAAAACAAAAGTTAATTTATTGCTTTAATGTAAACAGCTTGTCTCTGTCAGTGATTAAGATCTCTGACATGTCATGAAGCTTGACTATGTCTTGAATAAACACTTCAATGAAGTCAGCAATCATCATCATCTTTTGTATGAGAATATAATGAGTCATCTTGATTAACTTATCAATTATGATAAGGGTTGAGTCTCATGTCATACTTTCATATGTACTGCTCAATGACAGGTTATCATAATATATGACATTATTCATTTCCTGTCAGCACTTTCACACATTCAACAGTATCAAAGTCATATGAGGTTGCATCTCTGATGTCATGATTATCTTTAAGTTCATATCTATATTCATGTTTGTCATCTCAGACTCAGTCAAGTTGTTTTTATCCTTGAGAGAGGTAGTTAATCCCTGTTATACTCATTGTATCAAATCATTTTTCAACTTGTTCAGCATGAATTGCATGTTTAAGTTGTTTAATAAACATTTTTATATAAGCTGTTATCTCTTCACCTATCAGTGAGTGAGTAGACATGAGTTGAAGTGCTTTAACAGTATCAGCAGAAGTGCTATTCTCACTTTAAAGATTAATAAAAACACAGCTTGCACTGTTGTTCATAATTACAATATCTGCTGTGTTATTCTTGATTAAATGTTGCTGAGGCTCTGCATACTTAAACTCTTCAACTGAGTAATGATTTGCTTCTTGAGCAGATAAGTGTTGCATGATGTGTGCTTTAATGATGTCATTAATCTCTTCTGACATGACATGACTTGCTTTTTAAGCAGATAAGTTCTTCACTGCTGATGTTTTAATGAGACTGCTGATCTTTTCAAATATGACTCAGCTTGCTTTATGAGCAGGTAAATTTCACACTGCTGATGTTTTAATAAAACTGTCAGTCTTTGACATGACACTTTTGTTATTTTCATTACAGCTTGCTTCTTCTTGAGCAGGTAAATTCTACATCACTGATGTTTTAATGAGATTGTCATCTTCAGTATTCATTGTATTGAATAAGTAATGCACTGCTGATGTTTTAATGATATCTGTCATACTGAATAAGTGATGCACTGCTGATGTTTCAGTGATACTGATGATTTCATTTTTATTACAGCTTACTTCTTCTTGAGTTGATAAATTTCACACTGCTGATGTTCTGATGAGATCACTGTCTTTAGTATTTATTATATCAGTAGTATTCATTGTGATAAGTATGACATTCTCTTGTTGTAGCTTCTGTCATATTGACATGACACTTTCATCATTTTCATTACAGCTTGTTTCTTCTTGAGCAGGTAAATTTCACACTGTTGATGTTTTAATGAGACTGTCATCTTCAGTATTTATCATACTGAATAGATTTTTCACTGCTGATGTTTCAGTGATACTGTTAATTTCATTTTCATTACAGCTTGCTTTATGAGCAGGTAGATTCCTCATCATTGATGTTTTAATAAGACTGTCATCTTCAGTATTCATCATATCAGTAGTATTCATTGTGATAAATATAACATTCTCTTGTCATGATCTCTGTTGTACTGAGCATCTTAACTGCAGTTTATTACAGCTTGCTTCTTTTTAAGCAGATAAATTCTGCATCATTGATGTTTTAATGAGATTATCATCTTCAGTGTTTATCATATTGATAATATTCATTGTGACAGGTATAATGTTCTCTTGTTGTAACTTTTATTATACTGAGCATCTTGACTGCAATGTCATCACAGCAAGTGTGTATAATTTCTTTTACACTGACTTATAATTCTTACTTTCTAAATGAAAGGACTGTCACATTATTTCAGCAGCAGTTGAGGTACTGACAGTCTTCAGCAATTCATAATCAGGTCATTCAGTGAGTTTTTTAACTCACTTGAGCTGCCTTCATGTGAGGTTTAAGGTAATCATAAATCAAACAAGGTTTGCATGATCAGTTAATATGATGATCAGGTACCTAGCGCCTCAACAGTAATAATATTAATGATACATAACTTTCATGATGACAAGGAGCTTTTGCTCATCTGTATCATATCAGATCTCAGTATTTAGCAGCTTTTTACTGTAGTAAGTAATTAATAATCAATGCAATTAACTGTTGATCTTGAAGCATTGTGTTAAGATTTTATTAATTATGAATTCAGAGGCATCTGTTTCAACCCTCATGAGTTTGTTTTCATTGAAATAATGTAGTAATAAAGTGTTTATAAAGGTCTTTTTTAAGTTCTTGAACACTTTCAATGCTGCTTCAGAAAGTGAGAAGGAAGTGAGTATGATTATAAATACAACATCTTTCTGTTGCAACTTTTCTTTGACTTGCAGATTGCATGTTGAATACTCTGTATTAAATCTTCACAATAAGATCAAGTTGTTTCACTTTCTTTTAATAGCAGTCTGTTAAGATTGAAGAGGAGAGAGTGATGTATCTTTAATCTTCTTTTTATTCTTTCCTGTTTTCAGAAGATTTAACAGTGATGCTGTTATGTAAAAATAATCTTTTATGAATCTTCAGAAGAAGTTCACAAAGTTTAAAAATACTTACAGTTCATGAATATTCTCTGAGAGCAATCATTTTTTAACAGTGTAAATTCTTTCTGAACTCATATGTATGCCTTCAGTATTGATCTTAAACCTTAAAAAGTTTACTTTCATTGCATTAAATAAGCATTTGCTGATCTTAAAGTGAAGATCATAACATTATAATGTAATTAATACTTGTTGTACATACTCCTCATGCTCAGATTCATCTTTACTGAAGATCAGGATATCATCTAAATAAATCATGTAAATTATATCAAGAAACTCATTAAAATTCTTATCAATGAAGGCCTGAAATGTAGCAGGAGCATTCATGAGATCAAAAAACATGATGAAGTATTTATATAATTTAAATCATGTTCAGAAAGTTATCTTTCACTCATCTTCAACCTTGATCTATACTCAATTATATGCATTCTTGCAGTTCAGCTTTATGAATTTCTTGACTCTCTGTAGATGATTCAACATATTTGATATAAATGATAAGAGATAACAGTTTTTAATAATAATGTCATTCAATCACTTATAATTAATGACTAATCATAGGCTTTCATCTGATTTAAGCATAAATATAACAGGTGAAGCTGCAGATGATATTAATTTACAAATTATTCCTGTTTTCATAATATCATTCAGATATACCTTCAGTACATTAAGTTCAACTGAACACATTAAGTATAACTTTCTGAATGAAGGTTGCTGTCCTGATTTCAAGTCAATGACATGATCATGTAAATCTCTCTTAAGTAAAAACTGCTTCTCAGCTGCTTGAAATATGTCTGTGAACTCATGATATTTAGAAAGTAAACTGTCATAGATATTGCTGTATTCTTTGTCATATTGCAATGAGTTCATTTGTAGAGTATATTCTTTCATATCAGTCACTAAGTCTGCTGGCCCTATAAAGTGATCAGTAATGATGAGGTTGTTCATACATAAAACATTCTCTAAAGCCTTTTTTTCATCAGTAATGAATACTCAGTTCATGATAATATGTTTTAACTTTCTTCATAAGAATTTACCTGTATCATAGTAGTGATTTAAGTTTACATGAACTAGAAATAATAACCTGAGGACAAAAGAAGCTGATGTATTATCTTATATAATAAAAAAGTAATTGTTATAGTGATAAAGTTAATCATCAGTGTCATATACTGTAATCATCAGTATGATAGACTTTGATAACTCAATCACATTACCTCATGCATTGCCTTGAGCTTCATAGGATTTCATCAGCAGAGACAGCTTATTGACAACATTTTGTGTGATCATATTGCCCTGACTGCTGTTGTTGATAATATATGAATATTATGAGGATTTTTTCATCATATCTTTCATTGTTGTTCTGTGAAAGTTCCCCCTCTAGTTGCTCTGATATCAAGTGTGAGATATCATCAATAATAAATAATGAAGCAAACTGAAGATGATTCATAAATCATTTGTTTAAATTAACTGCAGTGAAGATAATCATAAATCATTCTGTCATATAATCATTTACTTAATAATTGATGACTTCACACTTGATGCAGAGACTTGCTGATTTGTGTGCATTTACTTCATTCCTTGAAATGAAGTCTCCTTGTCAGCATGAGGAGTTTATAAATATTCATGTTGTCATCATAGTTGCTCCTTCAGTGATTGATAAGTGATTGAGATTCTGGCTTTAATTACAGTCACTTTCATGATAAAAACCTCATGAGTTGTTTTCTCTTTCACAGCTGACTTGAGTGAATTAAGTGCAGATTGTTTATTATTCAGTGAGAGATTTTTTTCTGTCATAATATGACATTCATGTCATACTTTTGTTTATATCATCAATCTTGTTCTGGTAATTCTTTTTAGTGTTGAAGCAGCTTTGAAAAAGTTCATGATGTGAAAGTCTTAATCATCAGTGATCTTGAATGAGTGTCTCATTAATCTCATTCAGATATTTTTGAAGTTTTCATCTTATGACTTTAATGCCTCCTGCATAAAGATGAGGCTCTCATGCTTTAATGAAGTATAAAAAGGAGGAGGTGTGATGTCTGTTATAATTTAACATCATAATCTGTGTGATGAACCTGTGTTGTTTTTTAAGTTTATTGTAGTTGAAGAATTTTCTTACAGATGTTAATTAAGTTTCTGAAGCTTCTTTTTATTGTCCTTAAACTCAATTTCTTGTCATATGCATCATAGTTGTAATCACTGACACTTGATGACTTCCTGATTGTGAGCAGTGACTGCCTCAAGATTATTAATGAAGTCATCAAGGTTACCTGCATCAATATGTTCATCATTGTCATTGATGATGTCAGAAGTAGAGGTGTTGACAGTTAATAATGTAAACCTGTTAATTAAAGAGCCTGCCTCAGCATGATTATCAGCTGTTTCACTGATCTGATGAGATTGAAGTGTTAATGTCATCATGTTTTATTTGCTTTTAACATGACTGTTTACTTGAAGGTACTGAGTGATCAGTATGTAAAAAGCTGATCTATGACATAAAATCATATAAATGTTGAATGAAGTATTATAAACAATATAATCATGATAAGATTAATACAGTAATATATGTGTCTTCTATTAAATGACAAAACTGATCACTGAGAAAGCAGGTTTTTAAATCTTCTTGTGAAGAGTTTTCACTTGATGTCAAGACACTACTCACTGAGTCATCATATAAATGAGTTATAATGACATACTGTCATATTGTCATACTGTCATACTGTCATACTGTCATACTGTCAGGTTTACACTTGAACATTGAACTGAACTGAATGATCTGAATGATGTACTGAACTGAATGACTAAACAGGTTAGCAGTGAAATGATTGAACAAATTAACAGTGATTAAATTAATGAGTTTAACATGCACATAAAGATTTTAATCTTCATGCTCTTTCTTTTTTTTACTTCTTAGACTAGAATTCTTCTTTGTAGCTAAATGTCAGCTGTTAAAACACATACATTAATTCATAATCTGCATAGTCTTGACATTATTTTAATCTTTTTTTTATCTCCTGCTGCAAGGCATCCTGAATGAATTCTGAATCAGATTGAAACTGAAGTCAGACAGTCAACACATTAGAACCTGAATCAGAACCAGAATTAAAAATCAGTCATGATGATTAAAAAAATCAGTAGCAGAGTCTACTCATGAATTAAAGAATCTTTGTTGACTTCTGTGAATGATGAATAATTCACCTTGAATGAAAACCTGATCAATCAGATCTTGATCACCTTAACTGCAGAGACTCTGATTGATATCTTACAACATCAGCAATTTAGCAAGTTAACTCTGAGTTAATTTTTAGCACTTTGAGCGCTCTGAGCTTCTGATCTCATGTCTCAGCTAACAGACACTCTTAGAAACCTATGAGAACTTTGAGCTCAACCTTAAATCTTGAGCAGAACATCAAAATTTTGTGATAAAAAAACAATTATTAAAACAATTGTTTAAACAAGTACACACACAGTGTTATAATAACAGTAAAACTTATAATAAGTAAACTTTTGCTAAAATTCACTTTTCTGCAATAAAAAATCATGATTTGTTGAGTCTGAAAGCACTGTATAAGTGTTGAGTTCTGAATATTTAAAGAACTTCAAGATTTTCACCACTTAAAAATTTACACACTTTAATAACTTTTGCAACTCAACAGATATGAAGAAACTTTCAATGCATAAATTATAAAAAACAGTATTATCTATTAATGTTAAATTAAAAGTTTCTTCATAACTGCTATTGTTGTTAAGTTATATTTAATTCAAGTCTTCAATAGTGAAAAATCTTTCAAAAAAAAGTCACATACTTTGAATAACTATTGCGCTTTTATACTTATAATATAACTTTCAGTTTATAAGTTGTAGAGAATAAGCTGTTTAAGAGTTTTCTTATACAAAGTTTCTTTTTATGTGTTGTTGTTGTTGAGTTATTCAAAAAGTCATTAAAAGTCTGTTTATTAATGTTGTGATTTTCATCACTGGAAGTTTGAAATCAATGTAACTTTTTAACAACAACAGTTATAAAAAAACTTTCAGTTATAAAACTGTTTAATAGCTTCTTCTCTACAACTTATAAACTGAAAGTTATATTATAAGTATAAAAGCGCAATAGTTATTCAATATGCTAATATATTTATAATTAGTTAAAAGTTTTTTAATTCATAACTATTGTAAATTAAAACTTATGAAGAAATCTTTAGTTTGTAAAGTGTACAGAATAAAGAGATTTAAAACTTTTCAATAAAAAGTTTCTTATTATTCATGAAGGCATAATAGTTATTTAAAGTGTAAGATTTGTATGAGCTCATTTACTGCTCAGAGAGTGCTCTGAGCGCATAAAGTACTATTAACTAAAACCTTATTTTTGAGCAGGCTGTCAAATTGTGAATGAAGAACATCTCTCTAAAGCAATGACTGCTCTTCAACAATTGATCATCAATCATGAGCAGTCCCTGAATGAAATTGACACTGTTATAAAGGCACATGAAGAACTACAAGTGAACTATGAAAGAATGAAAGACAAGAGCAAGAAATTGAAGAAGAAAGTTGCTGAACAAGCTGATGTGAAAACATACCTTGAACAAAGAATCACAGCCACAAGCACTCCTCAGCCTGATTTTCCTCAACTCACAGTTAAAGAATTATTTAAATTATTAAAGCTCTCTGACCTGCTGATGTTCTTCAGTGATCATTCAAAATACAATGAATGAGTAATAAAGATCAAAAACTACTTATTAGCAATGAATGAACAATACTTCACTGAGCAGATGAAAATAACATACATGAAGACAAGAGTTGAGGACAACTCTGTCAAACACATAAAACCTTAAATGAATTCAGCATCTTGAACAGCATATTTAAATGTTACTGAACTGCTAGAACATTTGACCTGGATTTACAGAGACTCAGATTGAAAATGTATCATCACTGATGAATTTCATAAACTTTATTAAGAATTCAAAGACTTCCTGTCCTTCTGAGCTGATTTTCAGCAATATGTTACTGAACTGAATGAGTTTTTTAATTTATACTGAATAGGAGAACTTTTGAACAAGGTGAACAGCATCATTCAATGACAGTTAAACATTAACAACAACAGACCTGAAGATCTTTATGAACTCATCAAGTGCTGTCAATGAATTAATCAAACCTTATGACTACTTGATGTAAAGAAGATCATTAAACTTCAATTGAATTAAACACTCCTCTTCACAAGTTAAACTTATACAAGAATTAAACATTTTATTAAAATCTTAAAATCAACTACCTGAATGATCACTGAGTCAGTTCCCTGAACATTGAACTGAATGTCACACTCAGACGCTGCCAAAGAACAACAGATGAAGAAAGAATGTTGTTTTAAATGCAATGAATAAAGACATCTTGCCTTAAACTGTTTAAACAAAGACAAAAAGAAAAAGACTTCATGTAAGAGGCTGAGTGTACAACAGTCATTGTAGTAATGTTTGAATAAAGTGTCATAAGCAATATAGTCATGATAAAGTCAATGTAATGATTATATGTATTCTATTCAGTGGTAAAACTGATCACTGAGGAAGCAGGTTTTTGAATCTTCTTGTGAAGAGTTTTCACTTGATGTCAAGGTGCTACTCACTGAGTCATTATATAAGTGAGTTATAATGATGTACTGTCATACTGTTGTACTGTTGTACTGTCATACTGTCATACTACTATATATGATGACCCTGACACAGCATTTCCCTTCTCATGACGTCATCCCTGATGCTAATTGACTCTGAATTCATCATCATAGACATCATCATGATGGCTTGATAAATGATTGATTATGTAAAATGAGGGTGTGAAACTGTGCTAAAGTAAGACTGATCACATGCCTCATTTAATGTGATGATATCACATCTCAGCAGTTAGTTTTCTTTTCATATCAACAACATTATTAAAATATTGTTATTTATTATACATCAAGCTCTTTCTTTATGTCTGTAAGGTCATAACTTATGACTCTGCACTGTCATACCTCATATGCCTCATTTTCATGACTTATTCAGTATGACCGTGTGATGACAACATAATGACAACAGCAAGGTGTTTCTTGATTTCAGTGTCATCACAGTTTTCTGAGTCATTGCTGTATCATACATCTGATCATACATTGAATGTGAGTTAACTGACTTTATAAGTAATAAATCATCCTCACGTCCTCAAACCTTTCTCAGTTATAAACAACAGTGAAGACTCATCTTCATCAGGAAAGCCTGTTGATCTCTGAGCTTAATATGATAAGAAGAGCTCTGAGTTAAAGTCAGTAAATGAAACTGTGATGATCAACACCTTCAGAAAGAGAAAGAGAAGTGAAGAAAAGAAAATAATCTGTTCAACATTTAAAGAGAACTCAGTGTTTACCTTTAAATGACATCTCTGATGAGGAGTTTTACTTCATGTGATGTCATGATGATACCTCACTGCCAGCTCACATGCAGCAGGCTCATCATCATGAGCACATGATTTAAGACTGTACGCTGCACCATGAGTTGGGTTTTACCCAGTGGGTTTGGGTTTGGGTTGGGTTTGGGTTGGGTTTTGGGGTGGGTTATACATGTTGAAACCCAACCCAGAAAAAACCCAACCCATTTAACTCAAACTCAGAAAATTCTGGGTTAACCCAGTACATACATTTAGTTATGATAGTCTTTATGATAGTCAAAAAAGTCAGTTCAAAAGGCACCTTCTCAAGTCATTTTCAAGGTCATGTTTTGAGGCCGTCATCAAAGCCATTTTGGAAGCTGTTTTGAAAGCTGTTTTTCAAGGCTCTTGTTGAAGCTGTTTTCCAAGCCGTCATTGAAGCTGTTTTGAAAGCTGTTCTTTGAGGTTGTTGTTGAAGCTGTTTTGAAAGCTGTTTTTTGAGGCTGTCATTGAAGCTGTTTTGGAAGCTGTTTTATGAGGCTGTCGTTGAAGCCGTTTTGAAAGCTGTTTTTTGAGGCCGTCATCAAAGCTGTTTTGAAAGCTGTTTCAGAAGCCGTTTTTCAAGGCTGTCGTTGAAGCCGTTTTGAAAGCTGTTTTTTGAGGCCGTCATCAAAGCTGTTTTGAAAGCTGTTTCAGAAGCCGTTTTTCAAGGCTGTCGTTGAAGCCGTTTTGAAAGCTGTTTTTTGAGGCCGTCATCAAAGCTGTTTTGAAAGCTGTTTCAGAAGCCGTTTTTCAAGGCTGTATTCTGGGTTAACTCAGTACATACAAATAGTTATGGTAGTCTTTATGGTAGTCAAAAAAGTCAGTTCAAAAGGCGCCTTCTCAAGTCATTTTCAAGGTCATGTTTTGAGGCCGTCATCAAAGCCATTTTGGAAGCCGTTTTGAAAGCCGTTTTTCAAGGCTGTCGTTGAAGCCGTTTTGCAAGCCGTCATCAAAGCCGTTTTTTGAGGCCGTCATTGAAGCCGTTTTGAAAGCTGTTTTTCAAGGCTGTCCATCAAAGCTGTTTTGAAAGCCGTTTTTTGAGGCTGTCATTGAAGCTGTTTTGAAAGCTGTTTTTCAAGGCTGTCGTCAAAGCCGTTTTGGAAGCTGTTTTTTGAGGCCGTTGTTGAAGCCGTTTTGGAAGCTGTTTTTTGAGGCCGTCGTCAAAGCCGTTTTGAAAGCCGTCTTTTGAGGCTGTCGTCGAAGCCGTTTTGAAAGCCGTTTTTTGAGGCTGTTTTTCAAGGCCGTTTTGGAAGCCGTTTTGGAAGCTGCTTTGAAAGCTGTTTGGATGAGTCATATACGTGAACTTGAACTGGGTTAACCCAGTGAAAAACCCAACCCAAACCCAAAAAAACCCAACCCAGTGTGACTCAACCCAAAAAAAACCCAACCCAGTCTGGGTTGGGTCACAATAGTCAAAACCCAACCCAAACTCAACCCATGGTGCAGTGTATTTAAGAGAACCTCAATCACATGTTGTTGAGTACTGCTCACTGTGACTCTTGTATAAGAGCTGAAGTTGATCACTGCTTTATGTCAGACAGAGAAGCTTGCACATGTTGCATATCTCTCTGCAATTTTCATGAGCAATGCATGACAGAGTCTCTGATCATCACTGCTTTTAACTCTGAGAGATCTGATGTTGTTGTCTCACATGTTCATAATCATGATGACAAGAGGAGTAACAGCAGGTGATAAGTCTGCACTCTCTTAATTCTCTTTTCTTTTGCTCATGAGTTTATGTTAATATGATATTTTGTCATAGTTATTGTTATACTCAACACTGACACTTAATTATAGCAGTTTATGTTTCAGCTTGCATGAATCATCTGACTGTTGTCTCTCTTCAGTCATTATTAACATCATTTACACTTCTTGCAGCTGCTCCTCAACATGAGTTTATATTCTTCATCTAGCTATATGACTATGTTAACATCAGTAATTCTGAGGAGCTCATTGAGGCTTTTACTATTTTGTTGAAGAGCATCATTAATGCTTTCTGCATTCTCAACACTCATCAATCTCACTGCTGTCATGAGTACATTGAACTCTGTGAGCGCTGACATGTTAAGGAGATGAGGTCAGAGGCTTCATTAAACAATAATGAAGAAGAGTTTAAAACAGCAGAAGATAAGTAGATAAATGAAAGTAATTTAATATGACACTGATGAGAGGTTAAGTGCAAGATGTTGACCTCAGATTCACTTTAATCTTTAAACTTGAAATGAAATGCTTCTGCACTTAAGTGTTCTCTGCAATGTGACACGTCTGCTATAATGTAGTTCATGCAGTAATTTTATTAAAAATCTCATTATAGCATCATAACATCATAGTTTCTTTTTCTGTTAATGTAAGAAAAACTTGATGCTCTTAACTCTTGCTGTAAATCATCTATAAGACCTCAATAAAACCTGTAAAACCTCTTGAGGAAAATCAGGAAAGAGTGTTCTTATGACATTAATTAAATTCTGTTCAAACTGTTCAGATTGTTTAAATTATTTAAATTATTCAGCATGTTTGATGTCCTGCACACACATGTTTATGATGACAGGAGAGGTGATGACACACTGTAAATTTACCTTTTCTACTCCCCTTTTATTTTTGTTTAGTATGACAAAATATCATAGTAATTGTTATACTTTTGTCATACTCATGTATATTCATTATATTAATATATTCATCACAGCTTGCTTCTTGAGCATATAAATCATGAATTGCTGATGTTTTAGCTGCATCATCAGCTTCAGTATTCATTGTATTAATATATATTCATCATGACTCACTTCTTAAGCATGTAGGTCATGAACTGCTGATGTTTCAGTCATGCTGTCAACTTCAGTATTCATCATATTGATATGTTCATCACTGATATGTTCATTGTACTGATATGTTCATTGTATTAATATGTTCATCACGGCTTGCTTCTTGAGCATGTAGGTCATGAACTGCTGATGTTTTAATTATATCATCAGCTTCAGTATTCATTATATTGATATATTCATCATGGCTTGCTTCTTAAGCATGTAAGTTATGAACTGCTGATGTTTCAATCATATCATCAGCTTCAGTATTCATCATATTGATATATTCATCACAGCTTGCTTTTTGAGCATGTAAATTTCATATTATTGATGTTCTGATGAGATCACTGCATCAATTCTGTTGTTCATCATAATATATGATATCATTTATTTCCTGTCAGCGCTTTTACACATCTGACAATATAGAAGTCACATGAGGCTGCATCTCTGATGTCATGATTATCTCTGAGTTCATGTTTATATTCATGTTTGTCATCTCAGACCTGGTCAAGTTGTTTTTATTCTTAAGAGGGGTAGTTAATCTTTATTGTACTCATCATATCAAACCGTCCTTTAACTGTTCAGCATGAATTGCACATTCAAGTTGTTTAATAAACATTCTTATATAAGCTGTTATCTCCTCACCTAGGGGTGAGTGAGTAGACATGAGTTGAAGCACTTCAACAGTGTCAGCAGAAGAACATTATCCTTAATTTAAAGATTAATAAAAATGCAGCTTGCATCATTATTCATAACTACAGTGTTTGCTGTGTTATTCTTAATTGAGTGTTACTTAAGTTCTGTACTTAAGTTTTCTTATTCAGTCATGACTTACTTCTTGAGCATATAGGTCATGAACTGCTGATGTTTCAATCATATCATTAACTTCAGTATTCATTGTACTGAATAAGTATCACACTGCTGATGTTTCAATGATATCATTAATTTCATTTTCATTACAGCTTGCTTTATGAGCAGGTAAATTCCTCACTGCTGATGTTTTAATGAGACTGCTATCTTCAGTATTCATCATACTGAGTAAATGATGCACTGCTGATGTTTCAGTGATATCTGTCATACTGAATAGGTGATGCACTGCTGATGTTTCAATGACACTGATAATTTTATTTTCATTACAGCTTGCTTCTTCTTGAGTTGATAAGTTTTACACTGCTGATGTTCTGATGAGATCATCATCTTCAGTATTCATCATACTGATAATATTCATTATGACAGGTATGACATTCTCTTGTTGTAACTCTCCTTTAACTTAAACTCATCTTTACTAAAGATTAAGATATCATTCAAGTAGATCATGCATATGATGTTTAAAAACTCATCAAGCACTTTATCTATAAAGGCTTGAAACATAGCAGGAGCATTCATGAGTCTGAAAAACATGATGAGATATTTAAACAGTTTAAACTGTGTTCAGAATGCTGTCTTTCACTCATCTTCACCCTTAATTTATATTCAATTATATGTATTCTTGCAGTTCAACTTCATGAACTTCTTGACTCCTTAAAGATGATTCAACATGTCTGATATAAGTGATAATGAGTAGTGATTCTTAATAGTAATATCATTCAAGTGTTTATAATCAATGATTAATCATAAGTTGTTGTTTGATTTTGATACAGAGCTGCTCTGATTTCAAGTTAATAACATGATCATGCAGACCTCTCTTAGACAAAGGTTACTTCTCAGCTGCCTGAAATATGTCTGTGAAGTCATTTATTCATATCAATTATAATAATGACTGCTGTTGATCATCCTGTTGTACATTCATTCATTCAATGATTAACAACTTTATATTTAATGTAGAGACCTGCTGATCTGCATGCATTTATTTCATTCCTTGAAATGAAGTCTCCTTGTCAGCATGAGGAGGTTGTGAATGTTCATGTTGTCATCATAATTGCTTTTTCAGTGATTGATAAGTGATTGAGATTCTGACTTTGATTGCAGTCACTTTCACGGCTGACTTAAGTGAATTGAGTGCAGGTTGTTTATTGTTCAGTGAGAGATTTTTTTCTGTTGTAGTATGACATCTGTGTCATACTTTTGTTTATATTATTAATCTTGCTCTGATGATCCTTTTTAGTGTCTAAGCAGCTTCAGAACAGTTCATGATTAATGATGATGTCAAGATGTGCTGATATTTCCTGCACTGACTGTCTTGCAACCTGCGTTGAATCTCAATGTTGTAGTTCAGTTAAGACGTGATGTGAAAGTCTTGATCATCAGCAGTCTTAAATGAGCATTTCATTGATCTCTTTGTGTGAAGCTGAGAGAAAGCAGTAAAGTTCTGATAATCTGTTATATCAGGAGGTGATTATATCATTGTTGCAGAGTTCAACTGCATTAAAAATAATGATATTTCATTCATTTGTGTCTTCACTGAGAGATAAGTTCTTCTTCAACACCTTCAGATAATTGTTATAAATGATTTAAGTGTGATCATGCTGCTTCTTCTGCTTTCATCAGTTACTCATGACTGCTTTCTCTAAGTAAATGCCTGCTCAGATGATGAAATCTCATTCAGTAGAAAATTACTTTAACATCAGCTCTCAGTTCTGATTGATTTTATTCAAGTATTTTAAAGTTTTCATCTTGTGACCTTGACGTCTCCTGCATAGAAATGAGGCTCTCATGACTTTATAAAATGTTAAAAAGGTGAAGGTGTGATATCTGTTATAACTTGATGTCATAATTCATGTGATGAACCTGCATTGTTCTCTGAGTTTGTCATAATTAAAGGATTTTCTTACAGATGTTGATTGAGCTTTTGAAGCTTCTTTTTATTGTCCTCAAACTTAATTTCTTGTCATATGTGTCATAATTGTAATCACTGACGCTCAATGACTTCTTGATTGTGAGCAGTGACTGCCTTAAGATTATTAATGAATTCATCAAGGTTGCCTACATTAATATGTTCATTATTGTCATAAGTAAGAGTATTAATGACTGATAATGTAAACCTGTTAAAGGAAGACTCTGATTTAATTTAATTAACTGTTTCACTGACCTGATGAGATTAAAGTGTTGATGTCATCATGTCTTATGCTTTTAACATGACCGTTCACCTGAAGGTACTGAGTGATCAGTATGTAAAAGACTGAGTATATGACAGTCATCATAATGATGTTTGAACAGGGTGTTGTAGGCAATATAATCATGATAGAGTCAATGCAATGATTATATGTATTTTATTCAGTGGCAAAACTGATCACTGAGGAAGCAGGTTTCTGAACCTCCTTGTGAAGAGTTTTCACTTAATGTCAAGATGCTACTTGCTGAGTCATTATATAATGAGTTATAATGATGTACTGTCATACTGTTGTACTGTCATACTGTTGTACTGTCATACTGTTGTACTGTCATACTGTTGTACTGTCATACTGTTGTACTGTCATACTGTTGTACTGTCATACTACTATATATGGTGGCCCTGACACTTCAGTATTAAAATGCATACAACAAATCATATTTAATTCTGATTCTGATTTTAAATCAGATTCAGGAAAAGGCGTTCCTCTATTAAAGTCATGATAAGAATTGATGATAATCCTCTTGTGATATCAGCATTAATGATTAATGAAGATATGCTGTTCACCTGAACATCATTCAAAGCAGATTGCAAGCTCACTCTGAATGAGGTTAAGCTACAAGTCAAGGTCTTACTTAATATTAAGTTAATTAAATATGCATTCATTAATGCTAATCTGACAAAGACTCTGATTGAATAATCTGAAATTAAGGCAGTATCACTGCCAAAGCCCTGAACCCTACATGATTTTCAGAAAAAGACAATAAGATGAGTTACACATGTGATTTATTCAACTATGAAGGTTTACAGTCATTCTCAGTGACTCATCCTCATGATGATTGTAGACATGAAAGATCTCAACATTATATTAAAGCTCTCTTGAATGAATCACACCTGAATTTTAATCAACCCTGTGAATCAGGTAGTGATTTTCCCACTGAATAAATGAATGAAACTGAATGAACAAATAAAACTGAATGAATGAATAAAACTGAAGAACTGAACATCAAATGAATGATCAAACTGAACAATTGAACTTGAATCACTGAAAATCTATCAGATTCTGAAGAAATTCATCACAAAAGCAGATCCTGAATCAGCCTCTGCATTAAAGAATAATAACCCCTCACATGCAGTCAATATCAAGATGATTAACACAGCATCATTCACATTGAATATGAAGAAAGGCAATGAAATCTTTATTATTTTTATTCAACAGATTGAGGAAGCATTGAACTTTGAATTAAAGTTAAATAAATTAAATATCAAGGTGATTCTCTCTTCTGAATATCATGACCTGATTAATGTCTTTTTTAAAAAGACTGCAAATGAACTCCCTCTGCATCAACTCTATGATCACAAGATTGTCTTAAAGGATGAGCAAAAGCTAAAATATACACTCTTCTACAATATGTCACATGAAGAACTGGTAGTGATGAAGAACTACATAAAAGATAACTTGTAAAAAAGTTTCATTGAAGTCAGTTAATCATCAGTAGCCTCACTGATTCTGTTCATACAAAAGAAAGATGAGTTTTTATGACTGTGCATCAACTACTGAAAGCTGAATTCAATTATGAAGAAAGACTGATACTCATTACCTTTAATTAAGAAAACCCTGACTCAGATTTCAAAGACAAAATACTTCATCAAGATTGATATACAACAGGCATTTTATCATATATGAATGAATCTTGATTCTGAAGACCTGACAATCTTTTAAACAAGGCATGATTTTTATAAATATAAGATCTTGCCTTTCAGACTCATTAACAAATCAGTCACCTTTCAGCACTTTATTAACAATGTATTATTCAACTTATTGAACACATGTTGTACAACATATTTGAATGATATCCTGATCTATTCAGAGTCTTTGTCTGAACATTAAACTCATGTTTAAACTGTTCTAGAATGACTGAGAAAGGCAAATTTACAAGCTGAAATCAAGAAGTGTAAATTTCATATGATTAAAACTCAATACTTAAAACTGATCATAAGATGTTATGACATCTGAGTGAACCTTAAAAAGATCACAGTCATTAAGACTTGAGAGGTATTAATTAATTTAAAACAGCTGCAGGCATTCTTAAGTTTTTGTAACTTTTACTGATGATTCATAAAGGGATATTCTAAAGTCACAAAACCTTTAATCAGATTAACAGGCAAGAACATATCTTTTAATATGTAAACTGAACAATGTCTTCAAGCATTTAGTGAACTAAAGAACTGATTGATTAACATGTCAGTATTACAACACTTTGACTGAACTTGAACATGTTATCTTAAATGTGACTTATCTAATCTGATATGCGCAGGAGTACTATCTCAGAAAGATGATCAAGAATTAATATATTCAATGACATTTTTCTTTAAGAAACTCATATCAGCTGAATGTAATTATGAAATTTATGACAAAGAATTATTGATCATCATTTGAAGTTTAAAGAAATGATGTGCTGAATTAACAGGAACAGAGGATCTGATTTAAATTTTAACAAATCATAAAGTCCTGAAGTACTTTATGATGATCAAGAAATTGACTCACAGACAAGTCAGATGAGTTGAATTTTTCTCATAATTCAACTTTATGATCACCTACTGAACAGGCAAGAAAAATGAAAAGGTGAACACATTCATTAAATGCTCAAATGATTAACTAAAGAAGAATGAGGATGATGAGTAATTATGATATTAATCTTAAATCATGCTACTGAGTCACTGTCTAAACTCATGTATCATTATTAAACAAAAGAAAAAAGCTTCTTATCTTTATAAATCAGCCCTGAATAAATCAGCCTTGAATGAATCAGCTGAACAGGCTCTGAATGAAACTTTAAACAAGTTGATTACTTATTATGTGAAAGCAGATGATTTCTGCCAGGAAGTCATAAACTTATTATAAATTAAAGCAAGACATTCAATCAAAATCTCTCTCAATGACTGTACTGAAGATGCAAACAGTCAATTACTGTATCAAGAACAGGTATAAGTCTCAGAAGTTAATAATGATTTAAATAAAAATGAATTATGACTCTGATTAATTCAAGAAGCACATGAACAACTGATTACAAAATATATAAATCATCAAAAGACATTAAAAATACTTGCATGATCCTATTATTGACCCTGAATGAATTGAACAGTAAGTCATTTTGTTTAAAATTGTCACATCTGCTGCTGAACAAAGAATATGAATGAGCAGTATCAAGGAGCTCTGAAATCACTTTCAATTTCAAGCTGTTCATGACAAGATATTTCACTCAACTTGATTATCAGGTTATTAAAAAGTGAAGGATTTAATATAATTTTGATAATCATTTATAGATTAATCAAGAAGAGACATTATATCTTTTGTTCAATAAATAAAAATGAGGAAATGTCAGCAGAATACATTACAGAATTATTACTTCACAATGTGTGAAGATTTCATGAGCTATCACAAATCATAATATCAGACTGAGGATCACAATTTGTAGCATTACTCTGAAAATACCTATGTGAATGACTCTGAATCAGACTGAAACCTTCAACCACTTTTCATTCAGAGACAGATGAGCAGTCTGAAAATATAAATGCAAATGTCAAACACTACCTCAGAGCGTTTGTGAATTATCAGCAAGATGACTGAGCAAAATGACTGTCAATGACTGAGTTTGCAGTCAACAATGCAGATTCTGACTTCATCAAAGTTTCACTCTTCTTTGTAAATAAAGAATATCACTCCTGAATGAGCTTCAACTCTGAACAATTGATCACCCTGCTGCTGACAAGAGAACAAATTCTGAAGGAAAAAGCTGATTTCATAATGAATCATATGAAGGCTCTACATGTGATGTTATAAGACAACATGACAGCAGCACAACTTCAGCAAGAAGATTTCATGAACAGAATTTAAATGTTGACCTCAACATATAAAGTGAGAGACCTGATATGATTGTTAATGAAGAACATTCAAATGACTCACTTGTTCAAAAAGCTGAATCACAAGAATAAAGAACCTTTTTGAATCAAGAAGAAAGTATTAACTCAAGCATATGAACTTGAACTGCTTAAATTAATGAAAATACACCCTGTATTTCACACCTTCTTATTATGACTCACTGTGAATGATTCTTTACTTAAATAAATTGAGTCATCACCGTCACCTGTAATAACTGAACAGGCTGAACTGAAATGAGAAGTTGAACAAATTAATGACAGCTGTTGATGAAAAAACAGACTACAGTATAAAGTGACATGAAAAGAATACTCACCTGACAAGACTTAATACAACATTAACAGATTTAAACACTCACCTGAACTGAAAGAGGCATTTCATGAAAGGTACTCAAATAAGCCGGCTAAGTCACTGAATACATCAATGACAAGGCAGAAAAGTAAATGATCAGCTCACAGAACTCATTAAACAGAGGAGAAGATAATGTTAAGTTTACATCTAAACATCAAACTGAACTGAACAATTCAAATGATGTACTGAACTGAATGACTAAATGAGTTAACGCTGAATGACTGAATGAGTTAGCAGTGATTTAAACTAATGAGTTTAATGTGCACATAAAAGTTTTAATCTTCATGCTCTTTCTTCCTTTTGCTTCTTAAACTAGAATTCTTCTCTGTAGTTAAATGTCAGTCATTAAATCACATATATTAATTCATAATCTGCATAGTCCTGACATTATTTTAATCTCTCTCTTTATCCCCTGCCATGAGGCATCCTGAATAAATTCTGAATCAGATTGAAATCAAATCAGAATCAGAACCTGAATCAGAAATTAATCATGATGATTAAAGAAACTGATAGCAGAGTTTACTCATGAATCAAAGATCATAAAGTTGAATTATAAGAGAAATTCAGCTCATCTGACTTGTCTGTGAGTCAGTTTCTTGATCATTATAAAATACTTTAAGACTTTATGATCTGTTAAAATTTAAATCAGATCCTCTGTTTCTGTTAATTCAGCATGTCATTTCTTTAAACTTCAAATGATGATCAACAATTCTTTGTCATAAATCTCATAATTACATTCAGCTGATATGAGTTTCTTAAAGAAAAATGTCATTGAATGCATTAATTCTTGATCATCTTTCTGAGATAATACTCCTGCAGATATCAGATCAGATGAATCACATTTAAAATAACATGTTCAAGTTCAGTCAAAGTGTTGTAATATTAACATGTTAATCAGTCAGTTCTTTAGTTCATTAAACACTTGAAGACACTGTTTAATTTACATATTAAAGAATATGTTCTTGTCTGTCAGTCTGATTAAAGGTTTTGTGATTTTGAAATAACCCTTTATGAATCATCAGTAAAAGTTACAAAAATCTAAGAATGCCTGCAGCTGTTTTAAGTTGATTAGTACCTTTTAAATCTTAATGACTGCAATCTTTTCAGAGTTCACTCAGATGTCATGACATTTTATGATCAGTTTTAAGTATTAAGTTTTAATCTTGTGAAATTCACACTTCTTGATTTCAGTCTGTAAATTTGCCTTCCTCAGTCATTCTAGAACAGTTCAAACATGAGTTTAATATTTGAACAAAGACTTCAAATAGATCAGGATATTATTTAAATATGTTGTACAACAGGTGTTCAATAGATTGAATAATACATTATTAATAAAGTGCTGAAAGGTGACTGATCTGTTAATGAGTCTGAAAGGCAAGATCTTATATTTGTAAAAATCATGCCTTGTTTAAAAGGTTGTCAGATCTTCAGAATCAAGATTCATTCATATGCAGTGAAATGCCTGTTGTATATTAATCTTGATGAAGTATTTTGTCTTTAAAATCTGAGTCAGGGTTTTCTTAATCAAAGACAATGAGTATCAGTCTTTCTTCATAATTAAATTTAGCTTTTAATAGTTGATGCACAGTCATAAAGACTTGTCTTTCTTTCATATGAACAGAATCAGTGAGGCTACTGATGACTGATTAACTTCAATGAAACTCTTTTGCAAGTTGTCTTCTATGTAGTTCTTCACTGCTATCAGTTCTTCATATGACATATTGTAGAAAGGTGTGTATCTGAGCTTTTGCTCACTCTTTAAGACAATCTTGTGATCATAAAGTTGATGTGAAGGGAGTTCATTTGCAGCCTTTTTAAAAAAGACATCAATCAGGTCATGACATTCAAAAGGAAGAATCACCTTGATATTTAATTCATTTAACTTTAATTTAAAATTCAATGCTTCCTCAATCTGTTGAATAAAAATAACAAAGATCTCATTGCCTTTCTTCATATTTAATGTGAACAGTGCTGCATCAATCATCTTGATATTAACTGCATGTGAGGAGTTATTACTTTTTAATACAGAGGCTGATTCAGGATCTGCTTTTGTGATGAATTTCTTCAAGATCTGATAACTTGATAAGTTTTCAGTGATTCAGATTCAATCATTCAGTTTGTTCATTCATTTGATGTTCAGTTCTTTAGTTTCATTCATTCATTCAATTCAGTTCATTTGTTCAATTTTATTCATTCATTTGATTCAGTTCATTTGTTCAGTTTCATTTATTCATTCAATTCAGTTCATTTATTCAGTTTCATTCATTCATTCAATTCAGTTTATTTATTTGGTTTCATTTATTCATTTGATTTCATTTATTCATTCAGTGAGAAAATCACTACCTGGTTCACAGGGTTGATTAAAATTCAGATGTGATTCATTCAAGAGAGTCTTAATATAATGCTGAGATCTTTCATGTTTATAATCATCATGAGGATGAGTCACTGAGAATGACTGCAGACCTTTATAATTGAATAAATTGCATGTGTAACTCATCTCACTGTCTTCTTCTAGAAATCATGTAGAGTTCAGGGCTTTGGCAGTGATACTGCTTTAATTTTAAATTATTCAATCAGAGTCTTTGTCAAGTTAACATTAATGAATGCATATCTGATTGACTCAGTATCAAGTAAAGCCTTGACTCATAACTTAATCTCATTCAGAGTGAGCTTGCAATTCACTTCAAATGATGTTCAGGTGAACAGTATGTCTTCATTGATCATCAGCATTGATATCACAAAAGGATTATCATTGTTCCTTATCATGACTTTAATAAGAGAATGCTTTTTCCTGAATCTGATTCAAAATCAGAATCAGAATTGAAATTGAATATGATTCATTGCATGCATTTTAATGTTGAAGTCTCTTTCTTTTTGTTCTTGTTTGAACAGTTTAAGGCAAGATGCTTTTATTCATTGTATTTAAAACAATGTTCTTTCTTCATCTGTTGTTCTTTGGTGACGTCTGAGTGTGATGTTCAGTTCAGTGTTCAGGGAACTGACTCAGTGATTATTCAGGTAATTGATTTTGAGGTTTTAATAAAATATTCAATCCTTGTATGAGTTTAACTTGTGAAGAGAGGTGTTTAATTTAATTAAGATTTAATAATCTTCTTTGCATCAAGCAGTCATAAGGTCTGATTGATTCACTGACAGCATTTAATGAGTTCATAAAGGTCTTCAGATCTGTCATCATCAGTGTTTAATTATTATTGAATGATGTTGTTCACCTTGTTCAGAAGTTCTCCTATTTAGTATGAATCAAGAAACTCATTCAGTTCAGTAACATATTACTGAAAATCAGCTCAGAAGGATGAAAAGTCTTTGAATTCTTAATAAAGTTTATGAAATTCATCAATGATGATACATTTTTGATCTGAGTCTCTGTAGATTCAGGTCAAATGTTTAAGCAGTTTAATAATATTTAAATAAACTGTTCAAGATGCTGAATTCATTTGAGATCTTATGTGTTTGACAAAGTCACCCTCAACTCTTGTCTTTACATATGTTATTTTTATCTGCTCAGTGAGATATTGTTTATTCATTGTTAATAAATAGTTTCTGATCTTCATTACTCATTTATTGTATTTTGAACAATCACTGAAGAACATCAGTGAATCAAAGAGCTTTAATAATTTAAATGATTCTTCAACTGTGAGTTAAGGAAAATCAAGTTGAAGGGTGCTTGTGACTGTGATTTTTTATTCAAGGTATATTATCACATCAGCTTGTTCAATGACTTTCTTCTTCAATTTCTTGTTCTTATTTTTCATTCTTTCATAATCTGCTTGTAGTTCTTCATGTGCCTTTATAACAGTGTTGATTTCATTCAAAGACTGCTCATAATCAGTGATCAATTATTGAAGAGCAGTCATTGCTTCAGAGGAATATTCTTGTAAGAGATCAATCAAGGTCTCTGCAGTTGAGATGATCAGAATCTGATTGATCAAGCTTTCATTCAGAGTGAATTGTTCATCATTCACAGAAGTCAACAAAGACTCTTTGATTCATGAGTAAACTTCACTATCAGTTCCTTTGATCATCATGACTGAGTTTTGATTTTGATTTTGATTTTAATTTTAATTTTGATTTTGATTTTAATTCTGATTCTGATTCTGATTCTGGTTTATTCAGGTTGCCTTACAGCAGGAGATAAAGAGTGAGATTAAAATAATATCAAGACTATGCAGATTATGAATTAATGCATGTATTTTAACAGTTGACATTTAGCTACAGAGAAGAATTTTAATTTAAGAAGCAAAAGGAAGAAAGAGCATGAAGATTAAAATCTTTATGTGCACATTAAGCTCATTAATTTAAATCATCATTAACTCATTCAGTCATTCAGTGCTAACTCATTCAGTCATTCAGTTCAGTACATCATTCAAATCATTTAAATCATTCAGTTCAATTTAATGTTCAGATGTAAACTTGACAGATTCATAATCTGCATAGTCTTAACACATACTGTCATACTGTCATATTATTATATTATTATATATGATGGCTCTGACAATCTCATGCATTTAAAGGGATTACAGCTCACTCTTGTAATATAAACTTTTCTTGAAATGAAAATTTGTTTAAACACTGAAGTTAAACTCTGCACCTCTCAACTTAAAGTTGTATTATTTAAGGAGCTTAATGTTCTTGTAAAGCAGAGCTTCATTAATTTCTTTGATTTCTTTAATATTACTTTTCACAATTGTTCCTGATCTTTCAGATGTGAATACAGTCAGCAGCATAAAATAAAACAGCTGAACTCTTTTTTATTTTAATGAGTAATGATGAACATCAGTTGATTAAAAGTATTTAATGACATATTTTAAATCATCTGTTCTCATTAAAAGCTGATGTGATATTTCTCTGATGAGATTACAAGCCTATTGCATGTCATTTTTAATAAATTAAACTGATAATTAACACAATGAAAGATGTTGTTAAACCTGTTATCTTATATCTCTTATGATTTAACTTATGACACTGTTCATCTCATGCCTGATCTTGAACTTATAAAGTGATTATAGCCTGATAAATGCATTCATTGCAACATTTAACTTCATGATAACACTGTTGTTTAAATTTCACTTTATGAAATTGCACAAGATATCTGCAGTGACTGTTTTAAGAAAATTCAGTGAGTTCAAAGGTTTTAAAAGATCTCTGATATATGCATAATACTTAAAGAACATTAAATCAAATGAGTGTAAAGTATGAAAGATGCACAATTTACTGTTGCAATTTGCATAAAGTCTCTTCATAAGTGAACTTGCTAAATGAAGTAAGTTTGTTAAACTTGTTTCTGTGATGCTGAGTGACAAGCTTGACTTTTTAATAATGTTTTAAACTCTTGATCAAGCGTCCTGATAAAGGTTCATGAGTCATAATGATTTAAATTCAAAACTAAAAAAAGCAAAGAGGGCTGAGGATGTGAAAGCAGCAAGTGAACTTGAGATACAGAAGAAAGCAACAAAATGAGCACAAAACAATATCTCAATGAAGAACAAAGTTGTAAGTGATTCAGCAGATGAGCAATTTTGACAGAGGAGCAGACATTTAAGCTCAGTATGCAATTTGCCTTAAAAAAGGAGTAAGCAGAGTGATGAAGGCAGCATTCAGATATTGAGGTCAACAGTGCATAATCACAGATGAAAACCACCTTTAAACCTGATGAGCAGTGCTGATTCAGTCAGATCTGTCATAATTTGCGCAGTGCAATCAGTGTCTAAGCTGAGCAATCTAGGAGTAGCAAGGTTGAGGATGTTGAGTTGAAGGAGGTGTCAGAGTTGAAGATGAAGCACTCAAAAGCAGCACATCAACATGCAGAACTGAAGGCATCAGCCAGAACCAGTGGACAGCTGCCAAGATGCAGCCGCTTTAACAGAACGCTAAGCCTGATCAAGTGAAAAAGTACACTTGCCATACAAGAGCCGGACGGACGAGACGGCCCAGTTCTCTTGAGTCTATGGTCGTATGTGGCAGATCTACCCTCAAATACCATATATAAACTATACAAAATATCTATTTTCTCAGCCAAATGTGCTGTTTTGTCAGGGCTGCGAAGGCTCAACCTTAGGTAGCAGACTCGGGGCCTTAGCCCACCGGCTTCCTCGATTTGCGAGGGTTCTCGTCGCCATTCGCTGAGCGTCCTGGGATGGGTTGTTAATGCTCATATGTCGCCACAAGCCGGAGACTGGAAGGCAAAGGTGCAGCGTAACCCTAAATAAATAGCTACGGGACATGGTGGCGTTCAATCTGGACATTGTGGGCATGCACTTCTGCGGGCATTGGTCTCTAACTACTTGTATGATCTGGTTGGGTTGTGTTGGTACGTGGTAGAGTGTATAATGCGGAGGAACAAGAGCTGAAGTTGTGCATTTAGCATTGCCGGAAATGAGGAGGTATTGGGTTTTGCAGTGAGCTCAATGAAGCTAGGGTATCATAATCAGAGCGGTACTGCTAGAACCGTGAGAGTCCGCGCATGACAACGTATCAAAGTAGACGCAGCTTGTCAAGTCGGCACGCTTGAGCTATTCGTCTCTAAACATCCATCTCCCACCGGGTCGCATCGCCTCCCTATACCGTTCTTCAAGCTTCCGCCGCGTTATCTGCTGTGCAGCTTCTCTGTCTTCCTCTAGCTCCTGCGTTGTTGGCATGTCCGTTCGCCAGAACCCGGGAGGAGATGTGTTGCGCTCATGTGCCTGCCTATGCCGGCCATGTTCGTTGGCAAATTGGTTTGCTTTCGCTTGAATGACCAGTTGACGCTTTTCGTCCTCAGGAAGACGACTGATACGGGTGCGATCGTAGCCAAGGTACTCCTCAAGTAACCTTACCTCTTCCTCGGCTTCATCCACTGGCGAAGAGCTCCATAGGCCCGGTTTCCGAGGCGTCACGAAGCCGCCCAGTTCGACTAACTTCTGGAACTTCGTACCACAGCATTCTGGCCTTGTACAGTTGGGTAGACACTTGCGCTGGTCTCGATTGCGAACGACTTCCTCAAACGCATAATCATAGCCTTGATTGGAGGCTGGATTGACCTTGAAATCATCGAGACGCAAACGTCGTAGCGGACGAGCCCTTAATGGTTCGTCCTCGGGCAGCACATATCGTCCACTTGGTAAATGTGTGTTAGAGTTCAAGGTCCTGTTGTTGTGTACTGCCAGCTGTGGTGTCCTTAATGCTTCATTATCCGCGCTCATGGAAGGCTTTCTACTCGTCTTCGTGCTCGAAAGATCGTGACCGAAGGATGCTTCAGGTAATTCCGAACCGTTCGGAGTTGTGAACATCTTCCCGGCTTTCCCAGAAGCTAAAGGAGGCTTCCCCGGAGAAGGTTCAGCCAATAAAGTACCCAGTCGGTACTGCAGGTCTGTCGCCTTTGGGTTTCTGGATAGCTTGGATCCGTCAGTGATATGCTCCTCATATGGAAGCTCGGTAACCTCCTCAGCGTCGACATTCCCTCCACCATCTTCTGCCAAGAACGGTATCTGTGCAGCACCGCGATCACGACGACTGGTTGGTTGCAACCGTTTCTTGAGTGGCTGTTCGCTAGTCCGCGGCAGTACATGTGCGTTAAGATTGGTTGTTCGTAAGACAGTAGGGCCAATAAGATGGCCCGACTTCATCGTACCGTTCAGCTGCTTCTGCGATTTCAGTTCTTCAATAGGCTCGCTCGAGGCGCGGGCTGCTTGTTCGGACTTGATTTCCGCTTGTGTGACGGTTCCCAACTTATAATCGTGTCTAGCCTTATGTGTTGGTGTCGCCTGCTGGAGATTGCCAAACAGTGCATGTGGCCCTTCTACTGTTTTCGCGTGCCTTGCATGAACCCTACGATTGTGTAACCGTTGCCGAGCAAGTGTATCGTTTCGGCTCCCCTGCAGCTGTTCCGGTACTGTGGCATCCAGGTCTGCCTGAGCATCTTGGCGACTGTTCGCCTTGCGCCGCTCCTCTTCCCATAGTTTTAGCCCATGCTCCTCTCCAAGCTTTACGTAGTACGCCCTATCCCGGAGAAGACGGTAGTCATTATGATCCTCCTCATGCCCTACCGTGGTATGTCTTTCATCAATAGATTTTGCATGGATATCCTCATACCCCTTGTTCACCTGTTGCTCCCTATCTGATTGCGTCACGGTTGAAGTAGATAGATTGAAGCCTTGAGACCGAATCCGCAATTGCTGCAGCCGACGCCTCTTCCTCGGTGTCAAAGCTCGGTCGCCGACTTCATCCAAGTCCAGAGTATCTTGTACCTCTTCGAGGTCATCTAGGGCAACCAGAACAATCGGGCTGCTAGAATTTTGTTCACTTTTGACGCGTATAGGCTTAGTGAAACTACCAGGTGGCATTGCCCAATCCTGATGAATTGTTGTTTCCTTTTTGACAGCAGCTGATATGGGTCGTTTTCTTTTCACAGGGCGCTCTGAAACGATAACCGGGCAATCAGAGCACTCATCCCCTTGCGAAACTTCAGAGATCCTGCCTTCTAATGAACTCTCGTTCTTAGGGCTCTTCCTAAGTGGATGGAGCTCGATCTGCGGGTCCGTTGACTCATCGGATGTCTGCGTGACATCACCTTGTCTTATATCGGCTGAGACGCCATTCGATGCAGGATCCTTGACATGATGGTTGCCCTCATTCATTTCGCCATATGCGGCAGGCTCTGCATCATATATCTCGCGGCGCTGTACTTGATCAGTGCCTGGTGAAGACGGTTTTGGTGTTATGCTTAATGACCTGGGTGTATGGATACTCTCGTTACTGAAACTGGGGCCGTGTGGGCTTTCGACAGGTCCAAGTCCGCCATCTGGAATAGCAGTGTGACGTGAATCGGTCATTGATTCCTTTCTAGTCCGTTTCTCCGCTTGCCGCAGCTTCTGTTTATCGTCGTACTTTCGCCAGGCTTTCGAAATCTCCTTGGCCCTCCTATACTTTTCTTGAAGCGTTTTATGCGAGACTACCAGCTTTCCATAGTCACTTTTCAGACTTTCGTGTTCTTCGTAGGATATGCACGGTTGCTTGGAAGTCACGTGAACAGTGTTTTCCTGGTAGAATTCCGAGCCACGATCGTGGAGTCTTGATCCCGGTCCTGATAGGTTTGTCCCGTTTGAGCTATCGTTTGGCAGCTGGTCGCACATCTTCCCAAGCAGTAGCTTCCTGCGAAGCTCACCATTTTCGACCTCGAGTTGTTCGGTTCTTAATGCCTGCTGCCGTAACACGTCAAGCTCTTCCTGCCGCCGCTGCTCTTCGGAGACCTGAGCAGCATCCTCTTTACCCCTTCAGATCAGCATCGAGACCACAACGATATTGCCAGCATATGTTTTCTGCTTAGCTTGAAATTTAACGTACCTCGCGCAAAATCCTCCTTCAGCACGCGTTCATACGCAGCGCATTCCTTTGATAAAAGGTTGAACAGAGCTATCCTATGCTTCTGAAAAGCTTCCATGTGAGCTTCCATGAGGCCATGAGGCCATCAAAGTACAATCGTAGGTTGGCCACTTTCAGGCCCTACGTGAAGTGTAGTGGTCCCAATATAGTCCTCGTAAGGTACTTGACTGATCCATGAAGTAACAAGCAAGGCTCGCGTTGACTCGCGGTGCCGTTGTCAGAAGGTTAGCCGAGACAAGGCTTAGCACGGAAGTCTACCTTAATCCTGAGCGCATCATCATTTGCCACTTGCTTTGACGCACACGTATCTCAATGAAGGCCCTGAAGGGCAGGAGGTGGGCACGGAAGGGTCGCTGTGCAACAACATCGTAGGCTATCGGTCGGGTCTGTTCAAGAGCAAGCATGCTCAAACGTCCCCGTGAAGACTGCAGATTGGACAGCTCTGCCAAGCGTCCTAAATTCGAAGTCGTAGATCGACTCTCGTCTCTGAGCGACGAATTGCTTTTAAGGGCACTCTCATATGTGCCCGTACCGACATTGACAGTGTGCCAAAGGTGCGTCTCCAGTCGCATGATACGGACCGAGAGACTGACCGTCGAAGAGTGTCTCGGCGTTTCAAAGCTCTTGCTGGTGATTCTCAGCTGTGGAAGTCCGCCTATTACAACCGCTTTGTCCGTCCTCGAGCGTCGCGCATCCCCGGTGTCAAAGACCCAGAGGTTTCTGCAAATAGTCTGCTTTATTCTTCGAGATTCTCCAAATGGCTTGAGGAAGATCATCTAGTTCAGCAAGGTAAGGGAACCGACTGGAAAAGACAATACAAACTACGGCACAACTGGTCAAGAGGCAGTTGCGATGTTAGCGAAATTCAAGTGGCAGAAAGACCATCGGTCCCGCCACTACTGGTCAGATTGCACGAGGGAATTGTCATAACAGCCGACTCAACTGCTGGTATCAGCGCATGGTCCATGAAAGGGGAGCAGCGCCTGCTCGCGAGCCGGGTGCTACGACCTCGCGAAGGCGACGATGGAGATTCGGATTGTTTCGGCGCTCCCGCATCTCTTTCAATAGATCCCCATGGTTCCGGGCACCAGGACCTGAGGATTGCGGTTGGCTTTGTCAATGGCGGATTCAGTATATACCAATTACGAACTGAAGCAGGGCTTTTCGTTCACCAGTATACGCATCCCCCATCATCTAATGGTATGATATCAGCTATTGCTTATGCTTCGCCATATCTCCTTACCATGACCGAGGCTCAGCTACTCTCCTTGTATTGCTTCGCGCCGGAGCTTGATCCCCGACGTCACGACGCAATATTTGGTCCTCCCAGATTGCTGTCGTCGCTAAAATCCCATACTGTATGGCCGCCGTTGTCGTTGTCGATACGAGTATCACCGACAAACATAACTGCTTCAATAGCATATGCAATGCCGACGTATCTTTCCGGGTGGTCTGTTGGTTTGCAGGAACTGCGGCTCACTCCTGAAGGGAGTATCTCAGAGTCTCGGCTCGCTTCTGCTGTCACCCAAGGGTTCACATCACTGTGGTCCTCCTCCGGCCCATCCTGTTCCAACGCGAATAATAGCTGGTCATCCGTGGGGACTACTGAGATCGGCTCTGTCCCTTCATCGACCAAACCAACATCTCTATCCTATTCCCATCCTTACCTGCTGGCTTCACATCCGGATAATACATTGACGCTGTATCTTGTCTCATCAACAGTCAGCAATCTCTCTGTTGGAAGCGGGAGTCGACTTTGGGGCCATACCTCGTCAGTGTCAGGTGCTCACGTTGGCGACCGAGGCAAAGCAGTATCTGTGAGCTCTCATGGCGATGAGCTGCGCGTTTGGGAGCTTGAAGGGGGCATCTCGTCGGCCTCGTCAAAACGACGCATGGCTGCCGGGGAGGCAAGCGTGCAAGTGCGACCAGAAAGTAGTAAGCACCTGTCTCATCCGAATTTAGGGACGGGGTCGGATTCTGCGTCTCCGCACGGAACAAATCACGGATTAGTCTTGGGCCACAGTGTGTGTGACCTGGCTATGGCTAGGGGCTGGGTGGGATTCGACGATGAGAAGGTGGTCGTACTGCGCGAAAAAGGTCAAGGGACGCAGGCATTGGTAGTTTATGATTTCACGTAGTAGAGGAACCTAGATATTTGGTACTACGGGCACCCTAACGATAAAATATGACCCAATTAGGATGACATGTACAAAGCATCATCGGACAACGTCAGAATGCGAGGAACATGGGCTACTTCCGCGCAGGAGCATGGTGAGCAATGTCACACAGACGAACCCTGGTGGTTTGCGAACATCGAGCAGCTTGGACATGCGGGTTCTGATCCGAACAAGTTCGCGCTGACACTGCCTTGGCGATGACGGCGTGGGAAAGAGGAAGCTCCCACCTCATGGCCTTCCTACCAGCCGACGCCCTCATGGCCTCAGGCATTCGTGTCCTCAGGCATTCGTGTCCTCAGGCATTCGTGTCCTCGGGCATTATCCGCCTGAGCCGGGTTGACCTGAAAACCTCCAACTCTCGTGCTGCGTCTAACTGGATCCGGCATGCTTACCGAGCCACTCATGCCGTGTTCCTGGAGGGCGGTACCTTAATTTCGATCCACACATCTGAAATACCTTACTCACTTTCATCCCGACTTCACTCTCGTCCACAATCACTCTACCACCCATCTTTGACTCGAGGCGCGTTCGTTCAAGGTGGACAGCTTGTGTTCGATCGATCGATCTACTAAAATCGAAAGGTACGCTGACATTGCCCCCGCGACGGTTCTAAGGTCATGCCAGGCTGAGTGCTTACTCGCTGCAGAAATACAAGGACCATCAAATATTCAAAGGCAATCCAATACTGTTCATTATGGACGGACGTGGCTGCTACAATTGTGAGTTTGAACATTCCCAGACTTGCCGTTACAGGGAGTTGTGCACCTTCTCAACGCCCCCTCTGCACACTCCTCACCGGCTCTTCCAACATATACCTTGAAAACATTATTCCCAGCCTTGTACGCAGGACAATACTGTGGTAATCATTGAGTGAGAGGTGGACATGCAATCTACAGTGGCGTCTCCGGCCTTTTGAAGAATCTTCTGAAAAGATGGATCAATCGCCATGATCCCCGGCCTTTGGCCATCGGCTTCAAAATTTTCCCATGCATATTTTCGTGTGTCTCGAGTACAAACAGCAACTCGTTTCATATATTAGTTGGAAGAAGTTGGATTTTTCCACGACGACATTCTAATCCGTTCAAAGGCGGTGACAGCTCCCATCAAGCTCGCGACTGCCCGAAGCGCGGCACCCCAACCTGCTATAACTGCGGCGAAGAAGGGCACGTGAGCCGCGAATGTAGCGCTCCGCAAAAGGAGAAAGCTTGCTACCGCTGCGGTGAAACCGGCCACATCTCCCGCGACTGTCCAAACCCTGCGACCGGCGGTGCTGGAGCTGGGGCTGGCCGTGGCGCTGGTGGATACTCTAGCGGAGGTGGTCAGGAGTGCTACAAATGCGGAAAGGTCGGACACATCGCTCGTAACTGCACCGAGGGTGGTCAATACGGAGGTGGCTTCCCGAGTCAAAGCGGCTACGGCGGCAGTTACGGTGGAGGTCGGCCGGGGCAGACGTGCTACTCTTGTGGAGGATACGGCCACATGTCCAGAGATTGTACTCAAGGCCAAAAGTGCTACAACTGTACGCCAGACCATAGCCCCATCACTGCAGTAAAGTGGAACGGAGACTGACTGTGTGTAGGTGGCGAGGTTGGACATCTTAGCCGCGACTGCCCATCGGAACCGTCGTCGGAGCGCGTCTGCTACAAATGCAAGCAACCGGGTCACGTCCAGGCTGCATGCCCTGCGTAGACGTAGGCGGTCAGACGAACTCCGTTGGTCGACTACGGAGCTTGATCTAGATCATCTGTTGGATGGGTCTTCTTGTCGCGAAACAAATCTGCATACCCCCATTGGCACGTTCAGGAAGGAGCAGCATTGGCCAGGATCTTCACTTCTTGTAGTATGATCTCGTCTTGCTAAAAGTCGCATTTCTGTTTCACTTGCATCCGGGCAGCTTGTGGGTCATGATGATATACACATGTTCTCTTTACGGCTGTCTTGCATTGTACCTGGCAGCGGCAGTCATGTACGCTAGCGCACGCTGTGTTTCCGGTCCAATGGTCCTGATCAATGATCAATGGTTACGATCCACCGCCCGCATCTTTGCTCCTTGAGATACCAGTGATGAGTACATTGAATATAAACAGGGGTGTTGACAGTCTCACATGCTTACATGCAAAGTCACCATAAACCCCAAACGGCTCTTGCCAGCACACCGTGCCTGATCACCATCGTGGCAAGCAGTGATTAATCTCCTTCGCCCGATAGTGTATGCAATTTGATGGGCAAACCACGTCAAACGAAAACTTTTGCGTGAGTGGTTATAGATAGATTACTCGTGGACTATTGGGAATGCGTAGATAGGTAAGGTATTCCCAGTACCTTACCTTCGAGTAGTCTCGGCCAGCGGGAGCCTTCGCAGTGGCCTTCCACCCGATGTTGTACGAGCGATAAGATGCTTGTCGAAAATGTCAAGCTTGATAAGATGATATCTATTCGAGCTCTCCGTGCCCTCCCTTGTCAGATCTACCCCTCTATCGGATCTCGATTGAACCAGCCATTGCTACCCGCAACGCGACAAGATTCGTACGACACAGTGGACGCGGAAAGGAACAAGGGTGTGATACCCCAGCCAAGCCCATCAGCGATAGTCTATCTTCTCTTAACAAGAATTTGGAATGGTTAAGAAACACTACGACCTCATTCTTCAACGAGCTTGCGACGAACCTCAAGGCTTCCGGTGCCGAAAGTGGAATCATTGCAGACTGCAAGCAGATGGGATGCTTATGGGATCAATGATGGGAACACGATGACGGCTACACGTTGAGACAGGCGCTATTCATGTTCCCCCGATATGATGCAAACCAAAGTGCCAACTTGTCCCTATCGAAGCCTTCCGTTAGAACTTGCCCACCGGCTCGCCTAAGATGGCTCTGTCTTGCCATAGACAGTCTGAGGGCCTGAGGAGTCCTAACGGGCCTCATCAGCCCAGTGATATGTTGGATGGAGCTACTGCGTGCTGCGAATACGGGTCCAATCAACGGATACTACGATGCACCAAGCCTGAACTTTTCCGTCCAAGCAGCATGTCTTTCCGTTCTATACGATAGTCACCGGCGCCGATCCAGGAAATGAGTACTAAGTACTTATATGGACCGGCAGCCTCTAACCTGAGAGTCGGGTCCCTTCTCCGGATGCCTCACATTCTGTTCAATGGCAATACTTCTCCACTTTCTGCGTTAAATAAGCCTTCTTGTTCCAATTGTCTTTATCTTCGCAGTAGCTGCCAATAATTCAACACCTTCTATCTTGACTTTCCAATCTGTGAGCATCATCTACGTTCATCCACCTAAGCTTACGCTGGGCCCACGCTGAAGTTTCCAGAAATTTATATGGAGTCGCTTCAGCTCGGCTGGCTTATAATTTCTGTATCGCAGGATTGACCTGGTCGGACCATCTAGCTATATCTCAAGGCAAATAAGAGCTAGGGTATGATAGGAGGGTTGGAGCCATTCTAAACAACTCTTACAATCCTGATGAAACGGTCAAGAATGGGGATGCTATGCCTGCGGCCGAGGAGCATGAAATCCATGTCGTCAACGGGGGTTAGAGTGCTCTCCTGACCTTCGAGGCCTTCCAGTATGATCATTCCGGTCTTGGTATCACAAGTGGACAGAGTTGGGTCTCGGAGGCGCCTATCAAGAAACCAATACGACATCAGATAAGGTACTCTTCGAATGGCGCTCTCTTAATCATCTCAGTCCGTCCACCAGCTAGGTCATACCCAATACCACAGCTCTTCAAATTCTACCCAACGGGAACGTATTTCTAAGATATGGTGGCAACTGCGACATCTCTGAACAATTTACCGTCGGTACCCCGGTCCCCTACGTTCATTTCGCGGCTTCGGACGCCATGAACAATCTGGCCTACAAGTTCGATTTCACGGCCGCTCCGTGGACCTACCAACGTTGTATACTGATGCCCATAACGATTCAGCATCAACTACCTATCATGTATTTTGGAACGGCGGCACCGAAGTGGGAAGCTGGAACTTCTACCCTTCACTTTCGGTATCGGGCAATTCTGCGCTGGTGTGAGATACCAGCAAGGATGGAATCGAAACCATCTACATGGCCCATTGCTGAAGCTGTTGCACCAAACGGCTCCGCTCTGGCTAACCTCGCTCTGATCGGAACGTTCATGCCTGACTCAAGCCTGGGAGCAGCATGCGGCGATTCGCTTTGTCCGTTGACTATTAGTTACTCAGATCCAACTCATCTGTCGCGAGAGGATGAAGGAGCTAGCGTGGCGCAGCAACGCCGGCTCTCGCAAATTGAGTCCGGTAGGGGTTGCGAGTGTATTGGGGTCGTCGGGGATTTCGTGTGCTTAGCTGGGGCAGTCTTGTTGTGGGAAACAGCGTCATCCTAAGACGTCGCTGTATTTGGAGATTACGTACGAAAAAACACTGTAGATAGACTGTTGTAATAATTTTTGGTGGCATGCTCATGGGCCTCAAGAAGATAGATGATCTGCATTCAATATTATATACCATTATCATAACTTTGAGCACAACAATCAGCTTGGAACATCGTCTCTCGCCCTTCCAGCGCCGCAGTGGTGCTACGTTACGCATGTTGTGATGCAATGTTAGCGGACAAACGAACGAAAGGAGCTTAGGGTTTACCCCCTCGACGGTGGACGATCACAAGCAAGACATGTTCTCGGAAGACTCTGGAAAGCAAGAAACACGAATGTCAAGATATGAATTGAATTGGCCCTTTGTGGATAGCCTGAGCTTGGAAAAGGTTCTGGTTCTGCTAAGTTCTAGGAATCGAGACGCCCACTAGTCGAGGGCGACACCAGTGGCAACTCTCGGCAAATGGCACTCTCAATCAGTTGAAGGTGGAGAGAGACGTTGGAGCGGAGCAAATGTGCAGATGATTAGAAGTTCATCGAGCCCCCGCAATCTGAGCATACTGAGAAATAACTCCGAACTTGCGGGATGTGCTGCCTGTCCCGCTTGTTTCACCTGATGCTGTCACCTAATCCTGATCGTGCGCCTGCCCACGGAAGTTTCGATGGAGTTACACCGGCCTTCTAGAGGTAAGGTAGGCTCTGTAGGTCAAGTGTTACACCATCCAGGGTCGCCGTTCCAAATGCGCCATTCTGCAACACCAAAGGCTAGTGCCCGTGTGAACGAGACGATCCAGCTGCAGCCGTATGCGATGCCCCCATCAGCGTTGCGGCTTCATGATGGTTTCAACTACATTACCTTGTCCAGTGGCAGCATGACCCCACGCCTGCACGACAGGACTCTCGACGACTGACAACTCTCCCTATACCATTGCCCAAACGGGGTCCGACGTCCGACGGAAAGCTGGCGTCGTCATGATATGTGACCGGAAATGTCAATTGGCCGTCCCTTGTGACTGGAAAGGTCAATTGGATGGACGCATGATTCGGGTCCTTGTGGTTGGTGGGGGCCAGATGACTCTGCCGATGACTCTGGTGGTTGCATGATCCGAGGCTGATGCGGACGAGGCGCATGTGAATGCATGCACGAACCCCCGGATTTGCCATGTCTCAATGGCGGAGGAATGAAACGCGAACAAGGACTGTGGTGGTAACACCGTGGTCGTGTCAATAATAATGACACGGAATACGCTACGACTGCCGTGAATTGAATTCTATCGCAATTGTCCTCGTACGCGCAGTGAAGGCATCATTGATTCTCCAAGCTGTCGTGGACTCGTGGCGAAGCCTGCCGTATCGCACCTATCTCACGTATCTGCCTGACAAATGCCAACTCTCTCGGGGATCACCGCCCTTGCGCACTCCGGACTTCGCAGGCGATGAGGCGTCCCCGGGGCGTTGGGTGGCGCAGTCCTTGGAAAATCCAAAGACCCTGCTTCGCACTAAAGAAGGCGACGGAGGCTACCTTTCCGTGGTGGGCTGAATGACTAACGAGCTGGACGGCGTGGAAGGCGAGGCACTCAGACGAAGCAATCTGAGTCACCCACACAACTTTAATCCGATCTCTTCGCTTCTTCGTCCTACTTACGTGCACGACCACGATCAAACGATCAAACGATCAAACGATCATTCAATCAATCAATCAATCAATCAATGCATCCTTCATCCGTTCTCTCTCGGCTCCATCTCCCCCCTCCGTGGACTGGCCAATGACGCCGGCCCGTCACCCTGATCCCCTCTAGGCTCGCTCTTTGTTCTCCATCGCACTGGTCCATTGACCTCTGACTTGATGACCTGACTGACAATAGTACCAGCTGACCACACCCCCATCCGCCTCCACCCCCCCAATTGCTCCAGCTGCGCGCTTACTATTCTGGAACGACGTCTCCTTTGTCGCCCTGTGCCTTACTTTGCCTCACAATCAGTTGACGCATCCTCAATTGATCCAGTCACCGACTCTTTCCATTCATTGCTGCCTACTTCACCTCGCTAGACCTCCTCTCCTACCCTATTTAATCCCCCCACGCCTCGTAACTTGACAAGGCTTTTCGCACTTCTTCTACACCCACACTTGGTCTTACAGTTTCACTCTCCCAGTTACTGGTGACTGCTGTGCAGTGCTTGACGCTTCGCTTTCACAATCAGTCATCACAATCCTCGCGATTCGCCATTGACTTGTTGCCTTGCAGGTCCTTCGGCCGAATTCTTAACCCCGACAATTGCCACTCTTCGGAACCACCGCTATCCATCATTCCTCCCTGACAAATCCAATTGGGAGTCATTATCTTCCATTGACTTCCATCATCCTGGCCATCACTACTTGATCCTTATTCACTTTACAACCTCAATCCCATCGACATCATCACCACAAACATCATCCATCATCTCAACCCATCCAGCATGAATCGACTGCCACCAATTGCAAGTCTCATGTCTCCTCCGGAAGCCAAACCACTCGACACTTTCAGTCCTATATCCAGTCCTGCGAAGTTACCAGTTTCGAATTCTCCATCCTCCTTTACTCCAGACAACACTTTACCTCCCATCTCCGACTGCCGCTCTCCAAGCATCAACGCAATGAAAGTCCTACCATCGCCACCAGTATCGCCGTGGCCATCAGAAGGGAAAGAGGAGGATGGGCGGTCAAACAAGGTCGAGGACGACTCAAACAAGGTCTATGCGACGCCAGATCCAGTGCTTTACCCCAGCAGCGATGCTGGCACTGAAATAGCGGCTCATGAGCCACTCTTCCCAGTCGAGCCAAGCCTCGCCGATGCTGAAGACCTCGTCACCCAGCATATGGCATCTCGCGTGACCGAGTTCAGCCGACCGATCCACCAGCCAACACGGGAGGAATACTTGCTGGCCCTTTCATGCGTTCCTATTGTTGGGCGTGGTTATAATCGCAATCCTGGCGCCTGGCTGAAGAGACAACGTGACGAGATTGAGGAGCAATATTCTCAAACCAAGCGTATCTGCGGCGCACCGGCTTCAAAGCACTCTTCAGCAAACGTCAGGATAGCGCCTGCTCCATCCCAAAGGCAGCCGAAGAAGCTTGTCAGGACAATCTCGGCCGCAAGCCCGACAGTTCCAACCATCCGAGTCAAGCGAGCACCAAAGCAGTCCCCCAAGGCGAGGCTACTGGAATCTCCCAGAATTGGTAGATCCGCAACTCCCGAAACACGAGTGACCGGCATGAAGCGTCCCGAAGACACGGATTACAATGCACTACCTGATTTTGCTCCGTCCACCTCGACTTTGCCCAAGGGAAACGCCAAGTGTTTGAAAGCGGACTGGGGTAGTACAAATCCACTCAACCTCAGCAACGATCCCGATCGCCACATGCTGCACGAATCAGAAATACATCTCGCGAGCACACTCCGGCTGTCTTGCGCCACCTATCTTTGTAGCAAGCGACGGATCTTCGAAGCTCGTCTTAGGGCCTTGAATATCGGGAAGGAGTTCAGGAAAACCGATGCCCAACAGGCTTGCAAGATCGACGTTAACAAAGCTAGCAAGCTCTGGACCGCTTATGACAAGGTCGGATGGTTCAACAAACACTATTTCGAGCAGTATCTATGACCGGGTACCAATACGCACGATCACGCATTACAATATCTCTCTCCTCCTCTCCATCAACGACAGTTAACGGCAACGATAGCTTTAGGTTTGGGCGCAAAGGCAGCCGGCTGCCCTTTCGGTTTGGGTCTTTATTTACTTATTGCATATCATGGATACTGGGATTTGGGTTCTGGCACGCAACTCTAATTGTGACGACTCTTCTCAGATTGTGTTCGGGGGTCTGGGTAATGCATGCATGGACGTTGGGCTGGATTTTTGGCATTTGCACTCCCCTCTGATACCACATCTTGCGTCTTTGAATAAGATCTCGGTTACTCTCGAAGCTTGGTGGTTATTGGCTTCGAAGCCGACTTATACGGTCTTGCTGTCAGGTTTAGCAAGGTTACGACCTTTGTCGTGAGGATGATATGCCGAAGGCCTTTGAAATTGAAATTGTCTGGCCTGGCTGACTGCATATTTTGCACATCCTGTCAGTCTCGGAGACAGACGCTTTAGATAGATCCTACTCTATGTAGCTCTACTTAAAATCTACATATAGATACAGCCACGTGGGACAATTTAGTGTGATATGTCGGTGCTGTATTACCCGATGGAACCAGGAACGGTCTTCTGTATTTATGCGACTGTTTTGAATCCCGATACAGAGACTCGCTTACTCCACTTCTTATAGATATCGAGCGGAACGTGGCGAAAATCCGTATGTGGGCGCCCAAGCCCGCACTTAGAGTAATCCAGGGTCATGGCCGCAAATATTCTGGTCATGTCCAGCGTTGCTGCTATGAGAACGGTAGCCTGTGTCACGTGTGTATCGGACTTCCAGGACCGCAGCAAGGCTGAGGCTGTCCGCCGCGCTGACTAAGCTCAATGGTACGGAGTTCGTATGCGCGTCAGCCTTACCCTGTGTGCCAGAAATACAGCGCTCGGGGGTATTGGAATTGTCTCACTCTCTTTGGGATCTGATAGTTATACTCACCAAGAAGTACATGCTTGGTCATATCCGGAGATGTCGCAGACCCAAGCGGTCCATACGGACTCGATAGGCAGTCAAGATCCGAACAACGAGGTGGAGAAGAAGGCAAAGAGCAGGAAGCCAGCAAGTGAGATTGCGAAACCTACCATTAGGCATATCTGGGCGGACATTGGGGAGCTAACGAGAGGTCTTGAGCTTCGCAGATACTGCGTTCCGACAACAGCGACTCAAGGCGTGGCAGTGAGTGCCTCTTGTGAACACACAGCAAGATACTTTCCCCGGGATGCTGACGAAGATGTGCCAGACCTATCCTCACACCGAAAACCGTGCTACCTCTCTTCTTTGCGATCGGTGTCATCTTTGCTCCCATAGGCGGGCTGCTGCTCTACGCCAGCGCACAGGTGAGGCATTCGGCAACTCGAAAAGATAGAGAGAAACAGACGGCGGCCCTGCCCGGTTTCGACCCTTTACTAAATATGTCAATAGGTGCAAGAGATCGCACTTGATTACTCCGACTGCTTCAGCGCACCTCCCACTTTCACCGACATACCCAGTGGCAAAGTCTCGACATACTTCAAGTCTTCCAACTGCACCAAGTCCATCACACCACAATGGAAGCTTGGTTCGCGCAAGGTCGACTACTCCCCTTACGGCACGACTCTTGACAGTCCCATATGCTCTTTGCAGTTTACCATCCCGGACAACATTGGGCCGCCAGTTCTGTTCTATTATCGTCTTACCAACTTCTACCAAAACCATCGAAGATATGTCAAGTCGTTAGATTCCAATCAACTGTCGGGAGATGCCGTACCAGCATCAACCATCAAAGGGGGATCTTGTGATCCGCTACGCCTGGGTCCCAATGATAAGCCATACTACCCTTGCGGCCTCATCGCCAATTCCTTTTTTAACGATACCTTCTTCAATCCTGTTTTGACCAATGTCAGAGACAGTCCTGCAGGGAACATGACGTACAATATGACCAACAAAGGCATTGCTTGGGACAGCGACAAGTCCTTATATGGGAAGACAAAGTATCCCATCAACGAGATCGCAGTTCCGCCCAACTGGAAGGAGCGCTGGCCAGATGGATATAGCGCAGAGAACCCGCCCCCGGATCTTTCCAACTACGAAGAATTCCAGGTCTGGATGCGCACTGCTGGCTTGCCAGCGTTTAGTAAACTCGCCCTGAGGAACGATAACGAGACCATGGCTTGCGGGACGTATCAAGTTGATATTGCGCTAAGTACTGTCTATATCTACCTTGACTAAACCGAGCATCAATGACTAACCTACTCCGCAGACTTTCCTGTCACGGAGTATGGAGGGACCAAGTCTATTGTGATCTCCACTCGCACGGTCATGGGAGGGAAGAACCCATTTCTTGGCATTGCGTACATTGTCGTCGGTGGCATCTGCATTGTCCTCGGAGCACTGTTCACCGTAACGCACCTCATCAAACCTAGGTTCGTCAACCTCCTTTCGACCGTCTTGCTTGCGGCGTACTGACCGTCGGCCCAAGGAAACTTGGCGATCATACTTATCTGTCATGGAATAATGATCAACCAAGTACAGCGACTGCAACTGGCGTGTCACGGCCAGGCAATGACGCGGCGTAACATAGGTCTTTCCTCTCTGCGATTTACCTTGCCACACTGTTGATCTTCTCGGCGTTGGGGTCTTGTGGTTTTTAGGCGTTTCTTCTATGCCAAGAACGTCACGATCGTGTAGTCGAAAATCTGATCTTCATTATGTCAAACACCTCTGTTTCTCTTGAACGTGTCCGCAAACGCTCAGATTTGCCTAATGAGCTGACGCGGCGTACAAGATTGACAACGATGGATAGATGACACGAAAATGGACGGGTCCCACTCTTGGAATGCATTATTCATTATTCCTGCAAACGGCGTGTGAAGAGGCTGTAACCTTAACCTGCAGAAGCTACACGCTCGCTGATTGGGACGTCGCTGACAAGTTGACAACAAATAGCAGGAGGGAAACCTAAAGGCTGTTCGAGACCTAGCAAATGCCTCTTATGCGGAAGCTACGCCTGTGTCCACAGGGCAGTAGAGTTTACGGCTCTTGCCTTCTGTGGTTCGCCATGTTCAGAAGCGCACTCGAGTACTTAACTGGCACGTCTGGGGCATGGCTCCCACCTGACCATCTTTCAGCTGATATAATTATATTGTCACTCTCTAACCCTTATATAAAACGTGTCGAACCAGCTTGTCGGTATCGCCACAGAGGCACCCCACGGAAACCCTTCATTCCAGAGGCGCAAATAATTAAGTGTCTTCACCATGTGGTTCATCTTCAGCTTCCTCGTTCTTTGTCTTACTGTTTCCATCCCCAATGCCGGTGTCCATGCAGCTGCGCCGCCGAAGGTAGTCTCCGCAATTCCAGCCAGAGAATGCGGAACGGGGCCGCCCAGTGCGGCACTCCGTCAGTCACATATTGAGCTGGCTCAGGAGGAGAAGCTGCTGCCACGTAAGACAAGCCCCAGCCAGACGATCATGGTCGATACAGTCTTCAACATTGTCAGCACCACCGATCAAGCGAAGGCGGTCACAAGTGGCATGGTTACGACGCAGGTAAGTTGGTTGGACTCCTGTCAACGAGCCCGAAGCCTCTGCCACACGCCAGTCCTGTCCCCTGAACTCGGGCTGTCACTGCCCACTGATCGCACCGCATTTGGCACGTTGCTTTCTAACCCACCCTTTCTCGCCCAGCTTGCCCAACTCAACGCTGCGTTCTCGCCCGCCAACATCCAGTTCCACCTGATCAGCACCACATACACGGTCAACAACGCGTGGGCCACAGGCTCCAACGACGCCGGCATGAAGAACGCTCTCCGCCAAGGCACCTACGACACACTAAACATCTACTTCCAGACCAACCTCACCTCGTCCACCACGGCGCCCGGCACCGCCCTCCTCGGCTTCTGCACCCTGCCCACGAACGTGACCTACGGCTCCCCCCCCGTCGAATTCCCGCCGTCCGACTACGCCTCCGACGGCTGCAACATCCTGGCGGGTACGATGCCCAAGGGCCCCGTGAACGGGTACAACCAAGGCAAGACGGCCGTGCACGAGGTCGGGCACTGGTTCGGCTTGCTGCACACTTTCCAGGACACGACGTGTTCGGCGTCGAGCGCGGGGGATTATATCGACGATACGCCGCAGGAGAGCTCGGCGACGAGTGGGTGTCCCACGGGGAAGGATAGCTGTCCGAATTCGCCGGGCGTGGATCCGATTAATAACTACATGGACTATTCGACTGACGCTTGGTGAGTTGTGGCTTTTTCTTCGCCTGGTTGGGTTGGTGCTGGGTTTGACGTGCTAATGGATATTGCGTGGTAATAGCTACACGCAATTCACGCCGATGCAACGGACACGGATGCAGCAGATGTGGAAGCAATACCGGGCTAATCTGTAGATACTGGACGTGGCGAGTTCCAGATGGAACAACGACGTTTTAGCGGAGAATGTGAAAGGTTTTTGGGTTGGGGGAGCGGACGGTATATACAACCAGTGGTTGTTTTGTAAATATCGGTATCAAGCATTGACGTTCTCAGTCACTCCGCGCTCGTGCTATCCGATGCACCTGACGCAGGTTGCCCGTAGTCTTTATCACTGATACTTCCAACATCTGTGAATACTCTCCTTCACACCAATCGTGAAAAAATCCGTAGAGCGTCCAACAAGGTTCGCAAAAAGAATGCTCTTCGACATAGTCACGTTCCGAGCCATCGCCAGTACAAGGGTCCCCCCCCCCTTCCTATTTCCTGCGCAAATGAAAGCACATACTGCCTCAAACTCAATCTCCATTCACCTAGCACTGTAATCATCGCCATTCATTCAGGCGTGACAACATTATCCACAGCCCTGCCCCAGACGCGACACCCGCAGACCGTTTTCTGGAGAACTGACGATATCCCCCACGTAAGAACAAAGAAAAACACAACCCCGAATACGTTACTGATGAGCTCAAGATCGACAGGCCGGGGATCCCGAATAACCTTACCTGGATCATCGGGTTCGCGGAGGCGGGCCAGCCACATCGCCGCATGCGGCAGTGGAGTCACGGAATTGTGTGAGAGTTCGGGTGGGGCGGGGCGGGGCGGGGAAAGCTTCCGGTGGGAATGAGAAGCGCATTGGGGATAAGGTTGAGCATGGGAATGCGGTGAAATCTGATAGGGTTTGGGTAGCATCGGACACCCGACACCTGGCTTGTTTTCCGGGTAAATTTGGGTACAGGCATGGGCGTAGATTCATGTATCCAAAAAAAGCTTCCATCCAATTTGGCACGTGGTATTGCAGACTCTGTTATACAGAGTGCTTCCATTATTGCAGTCAGTGTGGCATCATAGGCGCACTAAGGCCAGGCACCAAAACCCAGCTTACCATTCCCCTGTCACGAACCGGTGGCGCACCGATATGGAGGACTTATCCTGCCAATCCCAGATCCATAAAAAAGCCGTGAACAATAAAGAGAGAATACCCTGTTTCCTGCTCCAGGTTATGATCACCTCTTCCGCTTCTTCCCCGAATCCTCATCATCTAACCCCCCTTCCCTGTCCTTCTTCTTCGCCTTCTTCTCCAACTCATCCCAATCCTCCCCTGCAGAGTCCGAGGCCGCACTTGCATCGTCACTGGCTTCCGCCGAGGCGTCGTCATCAAAGTCCGAGTCCTCCTCCGAGGATTCTTCCGAAGCCGCAAGCTCCGATTCCGACATCTCGAAGGCGGATTCCTCTTCCTCTTCGGATTGGTCTTCGTCGTCGGACTCCGCCGCCAGAAAAGACCAGCCACCGTCGGCGAAGAACTGGTGTGGATCTGCCGTAACCGTCTTCATGATCGTGCCCCAGTTCAGATTCAATGGACCTTCAGTGAAAGGAATGTTGACCGAGTCAAGCCAATCCTTGACTGACTCCAAAGACTCGACGGGAATGGTGTTGACGTGCACCGGTGGACGGTGGAAGTCTTTGAAGACAAAGACCATGTCGAAGTTTTTCAGCCCAAATTGCACACGTTCGAGGTGGGCAACCTCAATTTCGTCCAAAGTGACCACGGTAAAGGGCGGCTCTGTCAGCTGCACGAGACAGTCGGTGGTGGGTTGACAAAGGACACTTGACCGATTTGGTACACCATTGAACCCCAGGTCTCGGAAGGGTATGTCGACCGAGACGCCGTCGTCAGATTGCTGGATCTTTTCGGCAAAATTCTTGAATTCTCTATCGAGAGCTGCCCTCCTTCTCCTCTCTTCTTGTTCCTGTTCGAACTCCTCCTCATCACCATACCGATGCTTCCGCTTGCGGTTTCCTGTCTCGTCGAACTGCATATCTGTGGCTTCGCGGTAAAACTGAACGTCCTTTGCCTTCTTCTTTCCTATCATGATGGGATTCTTGAGGTGGACATGGATAATGACGATTAGCTCGTGAGCGCATGGTTGGAAGAACAGATGCTTGACGTTGCTAAAGAGCACATCGATGTTATTTCCACGGTGGTCGCGGTATCTTAAACCATTGTTGTGGATTTCCACCTCTCCTGGGATACGCTTCCCATCCATAGCAGGCCGCACAAACACGTTTTCGAGGCGGGCCGGCTTACGATCTGTGATGGTTAGCAGTTATCGTAAGAAAAGTGACAGCGATGCTCACTCCTTATTTCACTTAGCTTCTCCTGTTCAACTACGTCTTCCATCTCCTTCTTTTCCTGCTCTCGTCGGACCGCGTTCTTGCGCAGTTCCGTGATTTCCTGTGAGATATTCTGCATTCTATCGGCGTCCTTAGATCTGAATGTCAGACTCCTAACGAAGTGTGCTGATGCGTCCTCAAACGGTTGATCATCCTTTCTCCCGACACCCTGGCCAGGAGATAAGAAGTTGATCCGCAGGTAGGCGAATTCGCCCTCATCACTCTTGCTAGCGTTCTTGATAGTATTGATGTGGAAGGGCACTGGCCGGCCCATTATTGGGAGGACGACAGTGGAAGTCTTCGTATCAACAACTATGACAAGGTCCTTGACTCGGGAGGGAAATTGGTTATCGCGCTTGTATGACTCGAATCTCTTGAACTTCTTTTGAGTCACGCCATTTTGGTCACCAGTCGCCTCACTGTAGCGCTCCAGGCCTTCTTGCTGCTTCTTTTGTGCGAGTTCTCTTTGGTGCTCTCTTCGCCGAGCTTCAGCACCCTCGTCTACCTGGGTATTTCGCTCGGCGCGAAGCTTCGTCTTGGTAATATTGCTTGCGGCTACAGCACCGACTTTGGAATCTTTCTTCGCTTTGGCTTTCGGGGCTGGTTCGTCCACCTCTTCATCCTTGAAGAAAAAGGAAGTTGACTCGAGATCCGATGGAGCAGCACCAGTGAATATCACTGGTTCATCGCCACGCTTGATGCGTACTGTGTCCGAAACAAGGAGCGAGTAGGTTTTGCTGTGCTTGTCTTGAGGCTCCGGGTTCTGGATGTCGCTGAAGCCTGTGGTGATACAAAGGGTCATGCCATCCTTGAGTGTCCTGGTATTTTTCGCGTTGAGTATCAGCGTGCTGTCTCGAGTCTCAATTCCAATGCCACCACCAGCGTTCCTCAGGAAATGCTTTTCCATGTCAGGCTTCTTGGTCTTTATGATCCCCAAAGCCTTGTTGTACAGATCCTTGACAGCCACTCCTTCCCGAGCGTCTTTTAGAACCGCCTGATGAACGTCCAGTAATAGCTTGTAGTTGCTCTCCTGTGACTTGTTGGGATCCACCAGATAGGTACGTGCGACAATTGAGCAATAGCTCTTGTATCTGAGACCCATACCCGCGATGATGGTCCCAGCATGTAAATTGTTGTTATCCGGTTGGGCGGTTAGCTTCAGATCATAATTGCCGCCACTCTGAATGACCGGCCCGTACGTCCAGTCAAGCTGCGCTGCATCAAAGTCTGCGGGTAGTTTGGTTTTCAGCCCCTGGAAAAATTTGGTATCGTCGATCTTCTGGTCGATAGTCTCTGCAAGCTGCTTGTGGGTCACTTTCTTTTCGGCATCGAGAACCTCGGACATCTCTTCCACAAAGAATTCGGCCATCAGCGCGGTGCAGGCCTTCGAAGCATTTCGCATGGACCGCTGCATGATATTAGAACCGCGTGTAGTATGCCTTGGTGCTAAGAACTTACAAGCTCGTTTTCGTCCTTAATGGCCAAAGCCGCCGCCGAAAGGGCGGTTGTGATGTCTACCTCCTCCACCTCTTTCGAGATTTCTCCGAATACCTTCTTCCACTCGTCTGCGAATGGACCAGAAGATGTGTCCTTCGCAATGACGCCAACTTTTTTCTGCCCTTATATGAGCTTGAGTCTACAGTACCGGTGATAACGGCCACTTACCCCTGCTCCTTTGATAACATCCAAGCACTTCTCCCAGTGTTTCGCGTTCTGATCCGCATCTTTGCCCCGGACAAGGATCTCGATTGGAACCTTACCACCCTTAAGAGGCTCGAGATGCTTGGCTGTGCATATAGTGTTAGAATCAACAAAATCGATAGGGGTCCTTTTCCATCATCGGCGTGATACCTTTCTTTGCAGTTGTGACAATGTAGAGAGCTTCGGTAGTGAGGACGAAGAGCGTAGCGGGAAACTCATAACCTAGGAGCCAGAACTAAGGCGCCACATGTTAGTCTCTTGAGACTCGTAATCAACATCAGTCCTGCTTCCACCTACATGCATAGCATTATTCTTCTGAAACGAGGTTGCCTCTTCCGTCTTGCCCATCAGGATGATTATCGAGCCTGCGCCGCCGAACAACGCGTCGCCCGACCGCTTGTCTGCCTTCCATGCCGAGATGAAGTGAGCCAGACGATCCTGAAATGCCTGCTTGTCGATCTTCACTTCTTCCGCCATGTTCGCGAGTAGTCAAAACCTCGATGCAAACTTGTGGTAGAAGATGAGAAGTTGACGCCGATAAAGAGAGATGGGGATCGAGGTGGAGGTTGAGATGGAGGTAGAGGGGGGGGTGAGTAGGGATTAAAGTGAGAAGGATGGGAAGACGTGGCGGTCGTGCATTGCAATGTTTAAGGCCAAAGCAGCGAGCCGTGCAGCGCGTTTAAGTGCATCCACATTCCGCTTAGCGCCGGAGCTCCCTTGATGCGGCTCTGCAGATGAAGCTTGCTAAGGAACCAACTGGCATCTACCTCGTACTTGCTACTGCGACTGCGACTGCTATTCATCAAGTATTATTCTTACTCTATACTACATCGATTTTGTTTGGAGGGGACTGTCCGTTTCTGTGAAGTACATGAACTTCGTTGCGTACCTTATTGATATTTGAGCAATGATATAGTTTCAATGGCATTAGCAGTATCTCCGCACTTGAAAAGCTCATTTACAATATGGTCACAACCGCCGACCAAACCCCCACCAAAATCGATTTACCAGTACCCGCTAAACAGATTGGTACTGACGCTGAACGCAAAGACGCCCGTGGCAACGCGGCCACTGGAGCATCCGCCGCAGGCGTACGGGCTGTCAGCGCTCGACTTCTTACCTTTTACTTCAGAGCCCCAGCGAAAGCCTTTTTCCGTACGCGTGTGGAGTGAGTGCTATGTCTGTAACAAGCCCATGCTTCAAGCAATAGCTCATTTGCTTCCAGCTACCTAGTATGAACCCCTTCTCAAGCATATGTAAGTTTCGCTAAGTGACCGCTCCAAGGCCTTTGCGAGAGCCATCAATCCCCGAGTGATAGCAAAAGAGTCTTGGTCATGGCGAATGACTACTCCTGGCCTTTTGGCTCATGCTGTAAAAACACATGGATGGGGTTTCATCCCCAACCAAATCCTTCCGCCTATGTTGGCCAATACTGGGTAAGAACCGTTAGAGTTCATCATTCTTCACTTTACATTGATAACCACATCTAGGGTTGGGGCGGTTCTCTACACATCATATCTCCAGATATTGGCCGCGTTACATGAACCCTCGTCACAGTCGACCAAGAGAATCTATCCTCCGCCACCGGTCTACTGCACATATACCGCTGGGTTCTCGGCTGGTGCCATCCAATCTGTCGTTGCTGCACCACTGGATGCTCTGCAGGTGCGCTTCAGTACAAGCGATATACTCGAAGGACACCATAAGAACATGTGGCAGTGGGGACGACACAAACTTAGCGAAATTGGTATCCGAGGAATGTTCTCTGGCTGGGGTCTATCGTTCTTAAAAGACTCATTTGGTCATGGGGCGTTCTTTGCGACTTTCGAGTATGTGAAGGCACAGAGCTACTACGGCTTCGTAACTCGATACTATGGGTTCTTGAAACTCAACACAAATGCTCACTCATATCGCAGAGGTCCTGATAGCGATGAAGGGGTCCTCACTATCAGGCCACACTTCGCCCTTGAACCTGCTTTCCTGATGCTTGCAGGTATCGGTGCTTCAATCATGCAACAAACTGTTCAACATCCGCTCAACCTGATTCAAAATATCCACTATGGACGATTGGAATCGCTCGACTATCAAGCAAAGCTGCAACCCTCTGGGAGGCAGATGCTCGACAATTATTATCGGGCTTACGAGAAGACTTTCAAACAATGTCAGATACAGGCTAACCGCTCCGGAGGATGGCGGAAATGGCTCTACCGAGGGTTTTTCATGAACACCCTTAAGCAGGTGCCAAGCACAAGTGCTGGTTTGGTGATTTTTGAACTGGTCAGGAGAATGTATAGCAACAACGCCGAAGCTGTCCGGATCGAGAAAGATGGCTATGACATTCTCCTGGCGTGAAACTAGCCAATGGAGACTTCTTTCAGGAATGCAGGTCCAGTCACTTGGACAGAAACCGCCCGGGCATCCTAAAATCCAACTGTGCCCTCGCCGACTTCATTGTGTCCGTCGAAGATACTGAAGCTCGCTCCACCATAATTATTGTGACTCATATAATCGTTCAAGGCCGCTATTGCCGCCGCCAAGACACCCCACGTTTGTTGATGGTTGTTGACGTTCCATGATTTGAAGAACACGCCGTTTCCGCCATAGAATTCCACCGACCCTTTCCGGATTACCGTGTCGCCGATTTGGTTAACGTACTGTGCCGCGTATCCAGCCGCCGTGTCCAGCGCGCTCTTGATAAAACTTTCGGAGACTGCATGGGTCATGGTAAGAATCACATATGTCTTGCTGTTGGGCGCGGGCCAGAGCACGGTGTTGGTGCTCTTGCGGGCTTCGAGACTGCCAGAGGCGAGACTGCGCTTGTTGAAAATACTGACGATATGGGTATCAGCTTTCATTTGCATACAAGAAGCTTATTGATAAATTGGCAGCGCTTAACGTACGTCCCCGGTACACTTCCAGGGGAGTTGGCACAGAACTGGCTTCGAGTGGCCAGCGGCGAAGCGGTGACTGGATATGCAAAGCTGATAATAGCAGACTGGGCTAATGCCAAGATAACTGATGGAATGAGGATTCGCATGTTGACGCTAGGGGAACGAAATAGTAAGGAGCAAACAGAACGAACATTTTGGAATCATAACGGCGATTACGAGCCAGAGTCTGGGATTTTGAAGCTCTTCGTCATGTTGATGTCACCTTGAGATTCACATCAAGCCAACTAGGCACAATCGCGAGAGTCGCCAGTCGCAAGAGCTTGAAGCGGGTCTTGCCAGCTCGTGGAACCTGCCATGGACTATGAAGCGTTTCGCTGCAAGCATCAACCTGGGACAGCTCCAAGTCGAATTAAATGGCAGCCGTCAGCAATGGGGATTCTATCTTGAAGGCGCTGGGTGTCTCCGGCGCTGATAGATGTGGACCGCTAGCGCGGAGGTTCCGCGCATGTGTACGGGAGGATCATTCGGATATATATTTATGAGTGATGTGTGTCCTTGCGGAAGCTTCAGCGCTATATGCGATATCCAGACAGTTATTGCGATGCGCTTATCCTTCGGCTCAGTAGGATGTTCGAAGGTGTATGTGTGGTCGCTGCAGCTAAGATGTGGAGCCGCCCGCAGGATCGCGTTACCGAATTCCGTACAGCCCTGGTGGGCTGCCATCCTTTTGATAGTATCTTGACAGGACACCCCCATGGAGTGCCGAGAAATGTAAGAGGGACGTACGTAACCGCGCATATATAACTCCCCATAAGGCATACTTTGCCCTCTTACAGTGGCAAAACAGCTTCAGAGTACTCCACAGTTCTTGGTCACTGTACGTGGTTTCGTGCCGCAATGGCAGCTACTTTACTGGACCTTGCCAACCGGATTCCTTGGAGCAGCGATTGCTCGATCGATATGAACCGGAACCCGGCCACCACTTCGCACGCTGATCAAGGACTTGAAACTCATGACACCAAGCGTGGGTTCAGAGTAAATGGCATCTTGCCGTGGGGAGGTCCTTTTCATACTCCGACTTAGGAGAGCGGTCTCCAGAACTCGCAAACGTAACATTGTGAAGCTCAATGACTTCTTAAAATCGGCTTCGAACTCTTTTTCGTTCTATAACGTTGCTGAAAGTCCCTGAAGCATGCTCGCTCAAAATGTGGCTTCCTCCGAGGGTATTCTCAACTCAATACCTTTCAATGAGCCAGTTCCTCCTCTTATCAGGATCCATCGCGTCCAGCATCTCCGTCTCCGCTTTCTTTACAGCCAAGTACGTCTCCACGACATCCTCACCCATAACATCCCGTAAAACTCTATCCTCCCTTAAGCAACTCAGAGATTCATGGATACTCTTGGGCAACTGATGTTTAATGCCCAATCCCTTTCTCTGGCCTTCATCCATCGCCGCCGGGTCAACCTGACAGTCTGCCATCGCCAGGTGTTCTCCGTCAAGTACGCCTTTCAATCCCGCCCCAAGAATTGCAGTTAAAGCGAGATAGGGATTCGCCAAGCCATCAAGGCATTTGATTTCCCAATGCGAATCCTCGATCTTCCTCAGCGGCGTCTCGCGATTCTGGCTCCCCCAAGCCACCCAAGTGCCCCCAGCCCAGACACTATCGACCGCCCTCTCGTAGCTGGTAGAGTTGGGGTAGGTAAAGGCTGTGATGGCTTGTAGATGCTGCAGCACCCCGGCATAGAACGCTTCATGTTTGTCCGCCGGAGTCAAAGAGATGTGAACATGTGCCCCTGTTCCAACCGCGCCAGGGGTAGGCTTTGGGACCATGGTCGCGCGCAACTTGTGCTCGGCGGCCGCCGAGGAGAGAATGTCACGTGCAGCTAACAGAGTATCCACAGCAGCGACAGGCGGCATGGGTGGAAGTACAAATTCCCATTGGCCCGGGCCGCTTTCCGGGTGGACTTGTTGTATATCTATGCCCGCTCTCTCCAGGCGATCTATAGCAGTCTCAACAACGCGCATAATGTCATTATCATGCAAGGAAACCGCCGTTGACCATGCGTGGCCGTGATCTTCGGGCCGCTGTGTGAATTCAACTGCACCATCAACCTCAGTCCACTTCATGAACACGATTTCGACTTCGAAGCCGACAAGGAATTCTATGCCCTTGAGTTTCGCTTTCTCCGCAGTACCCCGCAAGACGGTCCTCGGGCAGATTGGTACTGGCTCTCCGTTTTCTTCCCGGAATTCTCCCTGCACTGTTGCGTACCCATCCCGCCCGCCGCGCCGCAGACTGTCAAAGCAAGGGTAGAGTTTGTATTCCCCAGCAGGGCCGAACCCGACAGCCATCGAATCGACTTGTGTTAAACCAAACATGCCTTTTGTGATACCGATGGGCTTGCCGGCTCGGAAAAGCTGTAGAGCTTGCTTTACTGGTAAGACTCGAACTCTTAATGTGGCAGTGTAGTCAAGCCACTGAAGGCGAATGTATTTGGTAGAGTCAACCTCAGCCAAGAATTGCAGAAAGGAGGAGAGCTGGTTTGGCAGAGTATTTGACACTCGGGTACTACGTTCTGGGCTAGTCTCCGATGGCAATGGCTTGAAAGGAAGAGCGAGATTGTATAGTCGGTTAGACGTGTGGAAAAAGATGTCCTCAACGATCTTGATTGCTTGATCCATATTCAAAGCGCTGCGGCGTACATAGTCACCAAGCACCTATTCGACATCACATGTCAGAGGAGCCTCTAGGGTATCACAGACAAACTTACAATTTCCATTGCTTCGCGGACTTGCATGACGGCAAGTAGATAAGTTTCTGGGAACCAGTGCCCGTCCGTACTCCATGTCAACTTTTCTGTTGGACAGAATTCCAAAGCCTCTCTTATCACATGCTCCTGTCCCTCCTGACTAATCATTGGGAAAACTTCACCAATGTCCATGTATACATTCTCGTATGTGCTTGCAAGATAGCCGGCATCTTTCGTGTAGGGATAACTCGCATGGAGGAGCACAATTTGCACGGAGGGGTAGCTCTTGATGAACGGCTGGAGATGTGAGGGGGAAGATAGCCGTAGCGTTATATCATTGTCACCAAGCCCAGTATGGAACTGAAAGGGCTTCGATGGCTGTGAAGCGGAGGCGCTGCGCGCCAATGCTTGCGCTGCCAAATGAACGAAGTAGGGACTTAGCGTTTCCTCTTCCAAGCGCGTGAATCCAGCAGGGCTTTGCTTCAAGAGTGTATCAACCGCAGCTTGTGGATCAAGGTCGGCGAGATCAGAGATTGCCAAGCCTGTGCGATAGCATATGACCGACTTGAAGCCAACAACCTCCGGATCCTCAATAGCTCCTTGGATATCATTGGTGAAGCTATTCGTAACCGTGGCCAGGAAGTCTGTGCTGTTACGGGAGTGATGATCCATCAGTGCAACCGCTAGAATCTGCTCTGCCACCTTCTCGATCCTCACAATTCTCTTGCATTTTGAGCGTGTCAGCCTATCGTGCCAGTCATACGGATGAACAACATTTCCATCCAGCCCATCATCAACCAGAACGGTCTCGATGCCTTGAAAACATCTCCGGGCCCATACATCGTCGGGTCGTTTCCTCTCCTCCTCGATCCTGGATTGCACGGATTCCCATGAGGGTTCACACTCAAGAATTTCAGATAGCTGCCTCACCGCACGTATATGCGCAAGCGTAGATGAAGCGTACTTGAGGGCTGGACCTTCTGCTTCAGTGGTCATAGACATCAAAGGGTGAGCAGCAATCTCGGAAGGAAGCAGGAGATTGTGAGCATGGTGATCAATGATCGGGGTCTTCTGTATCGCTTTTGTGAGGGCTTCCATCATGCGTAGTGCTTCGCTCCAGTAACAGCAACAATGAACAGAAGGAGAAATACAAGCGCGACAGTGGTACTCGGTCCCAGTCCGATCAAGCTCTCAACATGTGGTGACATCAACATAGAGAGATGAATATGTGTCCCCGCGCGTAGGAAGCTGTCAATTAAGCGCCAAGACGCGCCTCCATCCCATGAGCTTGCCTTGCATGCGCAGATCAACACGACGCGACTCAAAGACAGATAGCCCTTCAATCTCAAAATTGGTCTTTGAAAGTTTTGTTGTACGCACCTACGGATTTTCTTCACGCGATCAAAAACCGAAGATACGAAAATAGACAGCAAAAAGAAGATGCTAAAACATACAACAGCAGGGATTCGCTGGTGGTCACCCACCCAACTACTGATCTGCCGATCTCAAGCTTATGTATGGCAGAGCGGACGGGATGCCCAGTTTTCTTGAGTCTGTGGTCGTATGTGATGGTCAAGCCGACAATAATAAAATATAGCTCATTATTCTAATGAGGATTAGCTTACGTGTTGCGCCAGGTCAGCAACTACTTGCCGCCCGTAGGAGACGAGCGCCGGCTGGACTTCTTCCAAAGCCATCTTGCCATCTCAGGGTTCAACATCTCTGTTTCAGGAGCCCGTTCTCTTTGCCAAACAATGCCAAGACCACGCAAAGAGAAGTGGCATCTGCCAATGAGAATAGTATGCTAAACTGGTACGGCGGTAGGAGGGAGTTTTTCCTCTATTTCACTGCTTTGCGGCCCAGACCGCAATGTCTTATTCGGCTTCATAACGTGCTTTGGACAGTCCGTCATAGGCCATGACACTCGTTTCCAGTCGTTCACACATGTTATTCATCACGGTGCCTACTCCGGCCATACGATGGCTCTACCTTTGCACTATCGCAACTTGCGTCGTCATTGTTCTGTACAAGCTCTCAGAAACCAGAAGCGGGAATATGGTCGTATCACTGTCGAACGGACAGCTTAGGCAATCATAAAGCAGACCAGCGAAATATTCAATCAACTTGAAACATAAAGGTTTCCGATGGAACAAAGTCCCGCAACGGTGCCCAGTTACTTCGATGACGAGCGTCCCCGTCGGAAGTGGGTTGAGACTTCCCGCAAAGCTTTGTTCATGTATGGACCTGGTACAAGAGATACGCGTGGTTGAAGGACGAGCTTGCTCTAGTCTCTGGAGCATACAGGAACGTTTTTGGCGGCTAGGCTGCGACTCTCGTTGATACGTTGGACACGTTATCTATTCCGGGCCTGTAGGATGGGTTTGATGAAGTGGTCGTTGCTATTGACAAGATTGATTTCTCCACGACGGAGTAAGACGAGCTCAACGTCTTCGAAACTACGATCAGGTATCTTGGGGGGGGGGGGTTTGTATGCATATGACCTTAGTGGAAACTCACGGTTACTGGACAAAGCATTTGAGGTAGGATAGATCATTTATGTTGCTTTTGATACACCCATTCGGATGCCAGTCCTTGCGGTGGAAATGGCTGCCTGCTGCTTCAGGGAAGCCTCAAGAGGCGCACACCAACACCTTTGCCGCCGAAATCGGCTCGCTGTCTCTGGAGTTCACTCGTTTGTCGCAACTCTCCAAAGACTCGAAGTACTACGATGCCATTCACCAAGTAATGGAGCAATTTGATCTACATCAGAATCATACAAAGCTGCCCGGCATGTGGCCAGTCATCATGGACGCTAAATATATCTCATTCATGGAATACAGTGATTTCACGTTCGGCGCCACGTCAGATTCATTGTATGAGTATCTTCCAAAGGTGTATATTATCGGCAGGTTTGAGGGCCCTCCATACTACAGCTGACGTGCCCAGCAATATATGAAGCTAGCTGGGTTCGATCAGCGATACTTCAGAATTTACGAACATGCTAGGGATGTGGTAAAGAAGCATGTGCTTTATTTTTAAATGAACAAGGGTAATTAAGATATTCTGTTGTTAGGCACCGCTTATGTGAACGAGATCCTTCTAGATCCGCAGGGTCAGCATCTGACCTGCTTCGTGGGCGGCATGGTCGCCATCGGCGCCAAAATTTTCGTGCGAGACAAGCTGGACGTGGCCCGAAAACTCGTCGATGGCTGCATCTGGGCATATGAAAGCATACCTACCGGTATCATGCCTGAAACATTTCACGCTGTGCCACGCTCGATGGATTGCCAGTTGGATGAAACGAAGTGACACCAAGTGTTCTCCGCTACCACGAGCATCGTAACCGCATCACTCCGGACCATAAGCGGCTACCACCGGCTTCCACGGAGATCGCTGATCCCAGGTGTTACTTGGAGTATGTGGCCGTCGTTCTCCAGCTCTGCAGGTCGTTTCTGAACTCCGGCAGGCCTGATGCTATCGAAGCCGTGCTCGTCCTCTACCGCACCACCGGCTACAGAACACTGCAGGAGAAAGCTTGGAACGTTTTCCCTGCCTGTGAAAATTATACGAGAACTGATGTTTGGCCATTCAGCTATTGATGAGCAACGAATATCGATAATCCACCTAGAAAGTTAAACAATATAGAAAGCTTTTGGATGGGTGAGACTCTGAGTTACTTCTACCGAATATTTAGTGACCCGAGCCTTGTGAGTCTAGACAACTCTGTCTTGTAGGACATGCCGGCAGTGGCCGATGCGAGAACGCCCTGCTGGTGGTCATTCAGAGCAACACCGAAGCCAACCCTTTGAAGACCTCGGCGAGGGAATGATTAGAAGTGGTGATTATAACCGGAGCTTAGGCTGGCAATCCGGTTGGTAGGTTCGAGTTACATAAGAGCAGTGGCGACTGTACAACCGGCAGAGTCCGTGAAGTTTCCTTTGTGTTTGTGAGCGGAGGTCACATCTATCCTAAGCGTACTTTTTTTCTTGACAGGTTCCATTACCCTATCCACTCTTCTCCAGCCCTTGCTCCATCCTGCCACCGAAGACTTGAGAGATTCACGTTGCAGCCCGAGGTTTTACGCCCCGTCGATGAAACTGCATCTTAGCTTGCATTAACCTCGAGTGAACGTCCCTTGATGTTGAAGTGACAGTCTTTCCACGATCAAGCTGGTAGTCTTGCATGATGCGGTCTCTAGCAGGAGGCCTTCGCAACGAGCGGTATCCAAAGACTTCCAACCGCGTTCAAATACCAGCAGCGCCCAAGACTACATTATCGGCGGCTCGTACTTGCGCTAGGTGCCCGTCTATCCTTTACCGCCATCACCAAACCCAAGCTTTCCGGCTTCTTCGTTGGTCAGAGTGACGATGCCTGCCTTTTTTGGAGATCTTGCTGCTACAGGACTACGAGGATCCCACTGGCGGAGGCATACTCTGTCGTCAATGACATCACATAGAGAAACAAAACAACTGATTAATAACAGGCGTTCATTCTCGGAGATCTATCTACAAGAAGAGACACACTCCTGAATTATTGTGAAACCAACACAGCTACCACGTGGGTTCTTGTTCTAAACGACCGAACCCTTACGCGCAACATCTTCCACGATCTCCGGAGCAAGAGTGCCCTTGTCGGTAAGACCCATCTGGGCGGCGTAAGTGGAGGTGGGCACCCATCTGGAGGATTTGCGGGCGTTCGTCTCTTCCAACATCCTATCGACCTGCTCCAAGGTAAGACCCTTGGTCTCAGGGACCAGGAAATAGGCGTAGACGAAGCAGCAGGCGCAGAGCGAGCCCCAGATGAAGAAGACCTTGGCGCCAAGGTTGCCTTTGTCCGTGCCAACCATGTAAGGCGTGATGACGGCGATGATCTAATGCACCTGTTAGCGAGGAGACAACGATGAGAGGACCGCTTGTTATGACTTACGCAGTTCCAGAGCCAGTTAGAGGCGGTGGAGAGAGCAACACCGCGGGAACGGATTTGAAGAGGGAAAATCTCTCCGATGACGACCCACGCACCTGGACCCCAGGTGGAAGCGAAGAAGAAGATGTAGATGCAGATGAAGGCAATCATGGCGCTGACAGCTTTGTTGTTGCCCCCATCAACAGTGCCAACAATGGCAACGATGAACTGGCAGATGACCATACCCAAAGCACCCCAGATAAGAAGGGGGCGGCGACCGAATCTCTCGATGGTCCAGAACGAAATCGGCGTAGAGCAGACATTGACGAGGGTGGTGATGAGGCCGATGAGGAAGGGGTTACTGATGGTCCCAAGCTCTTGGAAGAAGGTTGTTCCGAAGTAGAAGATGAAGTTGACCCCAGTCCACTGCTGCATCATCTGCAAAGAAGTGCCGAGGATGGTACGACGCAAGTTGCTGCTGGGCTTCGTCAACCCACCCTTGAAGCAGTTGGCCCAACTGCTGAAATAGTTGCCCTGAGGGATCAATCGCATTTCGTACTCGTGGTTGGCCACAATCTCCGCCAATTCTTGTTCGATGAATTGGGATCCGCGTGGCTGACCGCGAAGACGAGCCAACACATCGGCCGCGCGGTCAAGGTTGCCCTTCTTGACAAAGTACCGTGGGGACTCTGGAAGGAAGAAGAGACCGGTCCCGAGGATCAATGCCCAAGCGATCTGAATGCCAATGGGGATACGGTACGAGCCGCTGTCCATGCGATTCTGCGTGCCATAATCGACACATGATGCTAGAAGAATACCGATGGTGATGCAGAATTGATAGCCGGACACAATGGCACCACGGACCTTCCGGGGGGCAATCTCCGACATGTACAGGATAATGATGGCGGACACGAACCCGACACCGAACCCAGCGACGAGGCGGCCGGCGACGATGAGGCCAAGACTGCTGGAGGCTGTCTGCAAAACGACACCGATGATGAAGACCAGGCACCCGGCGATGATGGTGGTGCGGCGACCAACGAAGTCGGCAAGGTCACCGGCAATGATGGCGCCGAAGAAAGTACCGGCCGAGAGGATGGAGGTGATGAGAGACTTCTGCCACGACGGGAGGGTGAAGTCCTTGGTCGGGGTGGCGGGGGGGTACGGCATGCCGGTGTAGAGGTGGATGAAGTAGTTCATGCCCTGGACACCGCTGATGTACCCAGAGTCGTAACCGAAGAAGATACCACCGAAGGCGGCGAAGGCGCACATCATGTACGCCTTGAAGGTCACGGGCGCCTCGACACGGGACGTGTCGGCCGTGGCCGCGAGACCGACTCCTCCGCCAGGCATGATGAGGTTGTGACTCGAATGAGGTGAGCTTGTGTTGTCCGTGAGGTTAGATTCGGTAGGACTGCTAGTTGGACGCTTGGAGGTGAGGTGGAGGTGAAGTGAAGGCACAAAGCAGGAAGAGTGGCTTGGGGCGCTTCGGAATGAGGAGAGGAGGAGGATGTTGTGGAGGCTGGGGGGCGGTGGTGTTGTTCATATAGTTTCCCCATTCCATTAGCTGGCCTGCGTGGTGGGGTCCGGACTGGGGGGTGGACCGTGCGTGCCCAGGTTGATGATGGTTGTCATGTGCCGTTGCCGCGTCCCATTCGCTGCGTGGGCCGCATTCGCTGCAAACACTACGTCTAGAAGGACGAAGAAGGCAAGGTGAGGGAAGTCTAAGGTGTCTGGACTGCCTCGCCCCATCCTGTTGCATCTCCACCGTGACCCCGATTCCCCACTGCCGGCGCGAGTCTGCTCAAAGCATGCTCTGGGACCGCCCAGCGCGTTGCGATTTTCGGAGCGTCGACCGAGGCTGATACGAGTCTGGGTACCTACTACCAATCGAAGTGGGTCGCCAGAGTCTTCAGAGCCCCCAAGGTTCCGCCAAGCCTGACTAGCGCCTTCGCGGCTGCTCTGCCATGCCCACCGCCCTCAGCTTGTCTTCGCTTGACTTTTTCCATGCTTTTGATCACAGTCGGATTCGGCCATCGCGCTACGAGGGGCCTACTCCATCCAATTGGGCCTGCACATCTCTGGCCTGACACTGGGTGGAGACTGGGAAACTGGAGACTGGAGAGCTGGGGAGCATCTGCATGATCACGCGATGGGGGAACCGCGCCGGCGGGGACGATCCATGAAGTCCATGAGTCGAAGAGAGCCACCAAGCAATAAATGCAATTCATACCACGGTGATCCCGGTTCGCCGTCCCGCCACCCCGGTAATAATCTCCTTGCACCAGTACCTTGCACCAGTACCTTGTATGCCTCGTGCGGTTTGGAGCACGAAGCCGAACCATGGAGCCGAACCATGTTAACCAAATTAATTTGATCGCCGTCCGGCTAGAAAAGGTCAGACGGGCAAATTCTCATGATTCTAGAGGTCAAGGCATTCGGAGCACAAGTACATTGGTGGTCAACTGGGACGCCTGACGGGTGCTCAGTGACGAGAAAACGCCCATTGGCACAAAATCTCCTGTCGAGAGGCTTCCCACATCCCCGGCACCTTTCGGCATGACCGATCCCATGCATGCCAAGCCAGGACAAGAATGACAAGTATGACAAGAATGACAAGAATCCAAACCCCTTTGGGTGTAGGTGTAACTGTACTCGTACAAGTTAGTGGTGCTTTTAAGATCTGGATTTCGATGTGGCTGGATCTGTCCAAACTCACAACGCTAACGCTTCTTCTCTCGGAAGCAGGGAATGCAATGATCAGATGGCCCTGCATGAGAACGGTCTGCTCCCGCTCTCGCTGAATCGGCCGTCGAGAAAGAAAAAGTGTCAACAGTCAAGTGTCAACAGTCCCAGAATGTTTCATCGCCGTGGCCACTTGCTCTGTACGAACGCCTTCGGTCAAAGTTGCCTAAATACTTGCATACCTACCTTATCCAATTTGTCCAAGAACGGGCTGCAACAGGCCGACCTGCACGCCTGCCCTCCTGCACCCTACCTTACACATGGCAATGCCTTTCGACGGTTGCCCGGGCGCTAGAACGCATGCCATTTGTCCAATGTCCATATCGCCATCATCGAAGAACACGACCAAGAGTAAAATTTGTCACGGGTCTAGTCGTATTCGTCGTATTCGTGCCGCACCCGGTCACACTTTGGCGCTGTAGGATTCCGGCACCAATCAGCAGTCCCAGCAGGTCGGCCGCCGCCCTCTCTCTCATTCGCCGGGGGCCACTCCGCCTTTCGTGATGCCGGTAAACGTGGCAGGGCCAATGATGGAGTGCGCCAGCAAGCGCCACCCACACACGGAAACGGATTTATCACCAGATCGGGCAAGGGGCCAATATAACTACGGTGCATCAAAAGTCCTGCGAGTTATCATTTGTGGGGTTGCCTGCCGGTCAGGACCCAGCGGCGGGAGTTTGCATTGCGTGCATCGTATGTCCGCTCTCGACCAGGCATGGCTGGACGTTGATGTGACAAGAATCACCGTTGTCCATATTGCGCACTCGAATCCGAGCTCATTGTCACCTTCATGTTTCTACTCATACTGGCCTGTTCCTCTTTCTACCTATCTAATTCTGCTCTTTCCTTATAGATGCTTGCGCATCTATTGTCGTTTTCCCCACGTCGCGCCCCACCGAGCGTTATTCTGTGCTTGGCAGTCGTATTCAGGAGTGTACTGAATGTACATGACTCTTATCGAATCAGCGCCTCTTGACGCATGCGCTGCGTTGCTCGCTCAACTCGTACCTTGTTCCTTGCTTCTTGTGTGCATGCAGGTAACCGTTAAGTTGACGGCCATGAATTCAATCTTGGAATCGCGAGTGGTGCAACAAAAGTAAATGGACGAGGCTGTTGCTGCCTCACGGTACGCCACATGTCGATTCGGAGAGTAGCTAACTGCAGCTTCCAATAATGCCTACAATCGCCAAGCAATCAACAACTTGGTTGGTAGATCCCCGAACACGCAGGCAATCCCCCCCTTCAGTTGCACCCCCACGATCCAACCCCCTCAGACCACCTCCCCGTCCGTCCGTCCCTCCCCCCGCCCCCGGACGATCTAAACCGGCCGCAGCGCCTCCGCCCTCTCCCTCGCCACCTCCCCAAAATCCACCGGCTCCTGCCCCATCGTCACCGCCCGGATCGTCTGCCCGCTCGTGTCGCAAATCATCATCCGGCTCATCCAACACCGGCCCAGCGCGTCCGAATACTCCTCCACGGCCTGCGGTTCGTCGGCCGCCAAGGCCGGGATCGAGATTTGCGTCAGGTTGTGCCGGGTGCGGTGCACGAAGTCCCAGGTCCAGAAGAGGGCTTTGGGCGAGTCGGGCGGGTTGGTGTGGTTCATTAGAGGGTGGGCTTCGAGTGCCCTGTAGGACTGGGTGTTAGAGCGAGGTGCGCGGGTTGGGGGGTTGAAGGGGGGGGAGGGCAGGGGAGAGGGAGTGGGGCAATAGGGCGCGTACTGGATGAGGGATTCGAGTTTGGTGATTTGGCGCGCTATGTCAGCCGCGGTATCGTCGTGCTTGGTTGTGGATGAAGGCATGTTCTCTTGTAGCGGCTGGGTAAGGTAGGTTCAGATATGTTGGCCCGATGGTGATTGAGGGGTTTCGTGAGATAGAAGTGATGGTTTGGTGAACGACGGTAGTGAATGTGACCAAAGAGTCCAGTCGTGAGAGCTCCCCAATATCAAGCTGAGATTGTGAATATCATGCTACCGTGTCAAGTCGATCGGAACGCGTGACGTCAGTGTTGATACCCCCGTCCCTGTTAGGGGTATTTCTGATCTCCGCCAAATACCACTATGCGGGCACTTCAGATGTTCCGGCCACTTCAGCAATGCAGAACAATAGGGATCGATCAGCTTCAGTTTGATGGAGGGAACGTTTACTTGGCTGCTTGTGCTTTGCCGGGCGGCCCGCAGGCTGTCCAACTAAGTTACTCATGCAGCCGGTCATGCCGCTTGGTCACAACCACCACCTTGACCCTACTCGACGAAGCTCGCCATGATCGCATGAGGGTAAGCGACGGCGTAATTCTGGGGGGACGCCAGTGCAGCGGATCATGTGATCAAGGGCAACGCATAGTTCCGACAATTATCCAGATGCCTGCTGGGTTCATACCTTCTAGCCCGTCACAAGGGAAACCCATTCACATCGAAATCCGATTTACCATTATCTAACGTCGGCGAAACCGTCTAATGAGTAGGATGACCAATGCAACGCCTGTGCTGATACGGAGAGCGATAGCCACGAACACACCTCTCCGCACAAGGTCGTAATAACCTTCGAGCATGATGCCAACCGCGCTTGATCTCGACCTCTCATGGGATCGCTCCAGCTTGCCATATCGTTGGCCAGCACCCAACCCGCCAATACCGACTTCCCCGGGTCTAATCTCCGGTCGGCTGCTCTTGGGAACATCAATAGCATCTAAGCCTTCTTCCACCGCTGCGGGTGCGTGACCTTGGCCAACGCCAGTTTGGCGAAGCTTGCGCATCCGGAACGAGTAGCTTATGATCCAGATGACGAGCCGCACGTCCCAGGGCGAGAAAGTGGGCCATGTCCATAGGTTCAGCGCGTTGTGCGGCGGAAGCATCTCGAGGAAGTCGGCAAGAATCCCTAATGTCAACCCCCAGAGTAGCAATGGACGTTCAGTGCTTGCTGATGCAGCCTGATCTCCGAACCACCAACGCCTCAGCGGGCCGACCACGGAAGCCCTGTTGGGGTGTTCTTCAAGACTATCCGGGATAAAACCCGGGGCGGAGCTGCAGTAAAGACTCTCGGTCGGGACAAGTCTAACGGCAGCGAATAACATCTGGCCAAGCATAGCCCGGAGGGTGCCCCGAGTGAATGAGCCGCCGCGCCTCGCTAGGCGGTCCGATACGTCGGCACGCTCATATGTTCTCAGAGTCGGGGAGAGCAACGCGCGGAGGGAGACCCAATGGGTGGAGCCGACTTCTGTAGGTTGTAATCTCAGGGGAGGTGGATGGTGGTGTGTAAGAAGGTACACAAAGGGGCAGAGAACCATGAGTCTGCAATCATCAGCTCCCCGCCGTCCCAGCGGACTGACTGCGAACGGACGGTACTTTGCCCCACGACGTCGTGACTATGCGCTCCGGTAGATTCCCAACCGGCAAGCAATACCCTGCATTGAGATCAAGCCCGACCTCCTCGAGCGTTTCCCGTGCGCTCGTCGCCCCGTCACTGTTGTCGCTTGGTTCGCGCTTCCCACCGGGGAGAGCAACATGGCTGGTCCACCGGTCGCCTGCCCTCGCGGCGCGTTTGATGAAGAGTACTTCAGGGTCGGCATGCTGCACCCAGGATTGGTCGAAGAATCCGTTCAGACGATCTGCAAACGACGCGGATGGCGTGCTATCGATTTCACTCCCGCTTGGCCAGTATGATGCATTTGGCCGGAAGCGAACGACCAAGGCCACCGAAGCCCTTTTCTGGCAATCTGGCGGGTTGGAGACTTCGGGGTATGGATGCTCGTGCAGGTGGTGTAGCACGTCTCTTAAATCATCGTTGTTGTTCCGCGTCGTTGTACCTGAGGCGTCTGCCCGCATTTGGATATGTGTGCGTGTAGCTAGACGGCCAATTAGACGCGCGGTGTTAATATGAATGACGGTAGACGCAGTTTTGGATGTGTAAGGTACGGCGTAAGTAAGTTAGTGAGCACGAAGCTCACGGTAGCGGTTGCGGGGTACGCATACGTTCCCACAAGCTTGCCTCAGATTGCTCCCGGGCGCGTCAGGCTTACTCCGAGTAAGGAGGCCTCGTGCAAAATGATAAGAATGCGATTAATTATTGGCTGGCAGATAAGGAAGAAGTTAACTCGGCATCTACTGACAGCTACCCACTTGAGCCAACTTATGCAGGTGTTCATTTGCGCATAGAAGGAGTTTTTTCTTTCTCTTCAGATTCCCCTCATCACATCATGTGGTAATAATCTATACGGACACGGGATAATCTAGCGTTGCATCGAGAATTGCTTATTTCATGACTGGGTCCAAGTCCCAGGCGCATCCACAACAGGACCAGGACGAAGTCCAGAGAAGATGCGTTTCGGCAGAACCCTACGGAAGTCCATCTATGATCCGTGGAAGTCGAATTACATTGACTATTCGAAGCTGAAAAAGTTGCTACGCGAGGACGACTCATCAGACAAAGGCTCTCCATCGAGGCCAGATTTCGAGGCTCAAAAATGGACGGAAGAGGACGAGGGCGCTTTCGTGGAGGAGCTGGTGAATGTGCAATTGGAGAAGGTCCATGCCTTTCAGGTTGAGACCTACAAGCAGCTTCGTGATCGAACCTCAGCCTGCGAAGCCAAGTTGGAGAAACTTGCCACGCCGACTCAAGATGAGGGAAAGGAAGGCCAGGAGAGCGAAAGGAAAGGCGTTAAGTCCGAGAAACAGGACGAATTGAGGGAGGTGCTTGAGGAACTCGATGGGATCACCAAGGAGACCAACGAGTTGGAAAAGTACAGTCGCATCAACTTCACTGGTTTTCTCAAGGCTGCAAAGAAGCATGACCGCAAACGAGGCTCAAACTATCGGGTCCGTCCATTGCTGCAAGTCCGGCTGGCGGCCCTTCAGTTCAACTCAGAAGATTACTCGCCACTCTTGTACCGGTAAGCCCACAAAGAGGCCTTACTGAGGGTGTATCGCTGGCTGATCTCAGCGACTAGACTGTCTACAATGTACTCGTTCATTCGGCAGAACATGGAGGAGGGTGGGGAAAGGACAATGTCAACTTCGGAGCACAAAACTGGGGGCGACAAATATACGTCTCATAAATGTACGTATCCCGATGCAAAACGTGGGTTGCGGGCTGACACGCGTCCAGTTTGGGTACATCCCGAGAATCTGCTGGAAGTCAAAACCTATGTCCTTCGTCGGCTGCCGGTCCTTGTATATAACCCCCAAACGTCGCGGATCGTTGAAGGCGGCCAGCCCGATCCCACCATTACATCGCTATATTTCGATAATCCCAACTTCTCTCTTTATAATCAGAAAGTCGATAAAACATCCGATGCATCGTCCCTGCGTTTGCGATGGTCCGGTCAGCTCAACGACAAACCCGAGATTCTCTTTGAGAAGAAGACCATCAAGGAGAACGACGACAGTGAAGAGATCAGATTTCCAATCAAGGACAAATACGTTCAACCCTTCATTCGTGGAGACTATAAAATGGAGAAGAGTGTACAGAAGCTGCGAGACCGCCAGGGCGAGGATTCTGAGAGTGTAGTACAGTTGGAAAGAAACGTTGAGGATATCCAAAAGTTTATTCAAGACAACGAGCTCCAACCAGTGCTTCGAGCAAATTACAAGCGAACGGCGTTTCAGATTCCCGGTGATGATGGAGTCAGGATCTCATTGGATACAGATATGGCTTTCATCCGGGAGGACGCTTTGGATGTAGACCGCCCATGTCGAGATGCGGAGGACTGGCATCGACGAGACGTTGATGATGCTGAAATGGAATATCCCTTTACGTCAATTAGGAAAGGAGAGGTCGCTCGATTTCCTTATGCGCTCTTAGAGATCAAAGTGAGAAACGGCGCGAAGAAAAAGACGAATGAGTGGGTTGCGGATTTGATGTCCTCCCACCTTGTCAAGGATGCTCCAAGGTTCTCCAAGTTTGTACACGGCGTAGCGCAACTATTCGAAGACTATGTCAACAGCTTCCCGTTCTGGCTCAGCGACCTGGAGACAGACATCAGAAAAGACCCGGAGGAAGCATTTCAAGAGGAACAAGAAAAGAAAGCGAAGAAGGCCAAGAATGAATTTGCCGTTGGCAGCTTCCTTGGCCGCAAATCAGTACGATCTTTCAAGGCAGCTATAGGCTCGCCTGTGGGAAAGTCACCCACTGACTTCCACGACCTCGACAAAGGGAGGATTGCAAAGCCGCAGTCTTCTCCCGCAAGGGGAACGCAAATTGGGGTTGATGATGTTGTTGAGGAGGACGACTCTGACGACGATGGACAGCAAGCTAGTCGGGCAAAGTCTGGCACAACACCCGGCCTGCTCTCAATGCTCCCATCGCTGTCGAGTTCAAAATACGCCCGCGCACGGCGACAGCCTGTGCAGTTGCCTCCCGGGGTTCGAGACCCAGGAAAGCTTATCAAAGATTCCGGACCTGTGCGTGTCGAGCCCAAAGTCTGGCTTGCCAACCAGAGAACCTTCATCAAATGGCAACACATCTCTGTCTTGCTGGCTTCGTTATCTTTAGGCCTCTATAACGCTGCCGGCGAATCTAATGATGTAGCTCGAGGATTGGCCGTCGTCTACACGCTAGTTGCCGCCTTTGCAGGCGCTTGGGGTTGGTGGATGTATATGAAGCGTAGTCGCATGATTGAACAGAGGAGTGGCAAGGATTTCGACAACATTGTTGGACCCATCGTTGTCTGCTTGGGACTTGTTGTAGCTCTTTGTCTAAACTTTGGCTTCAAGGTATGCGCACGGTGTTGACCTATGGATTAGGATGGTACTGACTTACCCTAGTATCGTGCAGCGATTAGTAAGGCGGATCACGAAAGGCTCTTCAACCATACGATTGAACATACAACGCAGTCGTACCAAATCGTTGGCGTTCCGGCATGGGTCGCTGCGAAGCAAGATCTTCGCTAAGACAGGTGGTTTGTCTGTTATGTCCTTGAAACAGCAGATACCCAGTTCTTTCACTGTAACTTGTTCCTTATCCAGCGAGTTCTCTTCATCAATTAAGGACAACGCCTATGCTACCAAGCTCACCCCAGATCCAAGAGTCACCTCACCGGAGGCGACGTACTGTTGCGCAAGAATGAGGAAATGACGTGACAACTTGACAGTACCTCCTGCGTACGTAGGAGAAAAGTCCCATCCACAAAATGATGTAGGGCAGCCGTGTCCTCAATTACTAGCTGGTCTCTTGATCCTTTCCCAAGGAAACACGTACAAAGACGTAGGGCCTCACGGTTGCAGCAGATTGTTAAGATCAACGTGTAGCTCTCGTGGTGCTTCTTATAACTCTGATCAACGCACTTTCTGTCCAGAAGCTTTGCTTTGCACGCTTTTCAGTTTGGTGGATAACAACGGCTTCGTTGGTAAGGTAAGGTAGGTAAGGTAAGGTAGGTAAGGTAAGGTATGGTGGGCATAAAGAGCCGCATTACGTCAGACTGCGCTCCCAACCCCCGCCACTTGCCTTCGATTAGGGCTAACACTTTAATTTCTGCGAGTTCAACGAACCTCACGATTGCAAGTCTTCCCTTCCAACAACACCGACTCAATTGCTTCAACGCTCACGCTCCTTAAGCTGGACGGTACCGCATCTTCAGTTCCGCTTTGCAGAGCGAATAGCCGTATATTGGAAAGGAAGAATGCACAAGTCTCAACAATTGTATACTAAGGTCTGTGGTCTGAGTCATGGTCACGTGTGGTCACTGACAAGCGATCTCAAGCAGCACGATATGTACGACGTTCAGAATACGTATGGGAAGTCTAAAGACCGTCGACGACAACGCATTTCACCTGAATCGTCTTTCTCAAGTCGCGGCTCAGAGTCTCCGAATCTAGCTGTAATCAAGGACCCTCCCGGTGGTTCGGCGTCTAGCTCCGACACCGACTTCCATAGCAGTTCCGAAGTTGTCACCTGGCCACCTTCAGGATTGACGCAACGCTCAGAGCTCATCGCGTGTGATGCTGAGGTGCTCATCTGCAAGGGTGCATGCAACTTCGAGGGCTACGTGTCCGTGATGCATGACAATCCAAACCAGTATCGATGCTACGCCTTCGCTGGTACTCCTGAGAGTGAGAAGATGGTGTGCCATGACACATCATCCTCGGTGGGCATCACAGGTTGGACGACACTCACTTTAGAAGAAACCCCAGGTACAGTACATCCTTGGGATACGCTGGAGCAACCCAGTATGCTACTCTGCTTCGGAACAATCCCTGGTACTATCACGCTGAATCAGTGGGTCGGCTTGCTTAACCTCAACACTCCCTCCGAAACACCCGCCAAGTCGGCAGTCGAGCCAAGAGAGATTGATTTGCTTTCGATTCTGGACCGCATAAGTCTCGTTCAGCGGGGCTTGGAGAATGATGTGAGTGGTGGTCTGGACAAAGGTTGACACATGCACTGACAAGCACTATCTCCAGTCTCAAGCAAGATATCAATTCTTGTACACGCATCTCATCTACGACGCAGAGCTTTGCTCGAAGCCGAAGCACGATATCGAAGAACAGATAGCGGATCTGGTCATGGTGTTAGACCATGAGAGGTGGATCGACTTTAGTCATGTCGACAACCAAGTCGTCTCCGGTTTCTTCCAGACTGAAGATCGTCAGGCTGCTCGTGCGTTCTTCCTGCAGCTGTTACTTAGCGTGGAACTCTACCTCCGTATTCGTTGCGACCATTGCTCTGAAGAGGTGAGGCATAGTGTGTTACAGCGGGTACCCCAAAAGGTGGCTTGGGATATCGCTTTGGCTCGACGGTGGCTGGAAAACGTCACGCTGGAAATTTCTCAGCCCCAGCGCAGCTTTCGCTTCGTGTTATGCAACAAACAGCGGCAGATTGAGGCTCTCAGGGACTTCGGCTGGATGCTTAAATGGCCAAATATGGCCGAAGTTGAGTATATTTTGGAAGAGAAAGATAGCGGAGAGGTTTCGCTCGAAGACAGAGGCCCGGAGTCAATGTCTTGGTTATCCGGTGTAATCCTACCTGGCTCGTCCGCGGCTTGGCTCGCCATGAACACCCTTATTGCCTGTGATCGCGGAACTGGAGCGTTATCAAGCGGCCTGGGCCACATGTTTCCAAATTTAGGATTTCAGTATCGGGCAAGCACTTATTTCTACGCTGACTGCATTGTTGCTAAAGTCATGGGGGCCGCCAAAGGAGTCAACCAGGTCGCCGGCTGGACTGGTCCCTGCCACTACACTCCCGATCTGGACCGCATCCAATGCATCCGTGTTCGCCAGAAGCCGCCCCCAGTGCAGCAGTTGAGCAAGCGAGACGTAAAGTCCATGCAATCGCGCAGCGATCCTCTCGGTCCTACGGAAGATTACTACCCGGTGGAGGACTATGACCTTGTGCTCCCAGATACCAAGGTTGTGGACTTTGCCAGAATCGAGAAGCTCTCGTTTCTTCTATGGTCAGACCCCGAGGCTTCGGTAGATAACGAGCCTCTAACATACAGTGCAGCAGTAACGTTCGCCATTGATGGAGATTCGTGGCCTCTGCGCCTTCGTTATAATGTTTCATTCATCGAAGCGGCCTCATGTCACTCAGGGCCCCACGTTCTTTTCTACGATTACCTTTACCGAGTCATCAGAGTAGACCAGCTGCTCGACCAGCGCCGCTGGGGAAAGGTCGCCGCCGACACCGGCGTATCGTTCAGCAAAGAGGGCACCGGTTCCTTCGACAGTTCAAACGGACCCACTTGCGCTGGTGCAATGGAAGAGGAATCTGTCCTCGTGGTCGAAGCCTTCGGACACCCAGACAACGAGGTCTTCAGCCGAGCGTGGTGCGCACATATGGGGCTTTCGGCTGTCGTGGCTAACATCAACAAAACTTGCATGGCCTGCAGTATCCGAGCAGCCTACGCAGCCTGTGTGACTGTTCTCATTTTGACGGATGGAAGTCGGGACGAGGACGTGGAAGAGGTGGACCGTCGGCCATGCACGAAACATGGTCGCTAATTGGGAAATCAACTTGGTCTTCAGCCGAGCGGGACACACTTTTGGAGAACGTTGTAGCTGGAAGCGTGATATTTGGGCTCTGTTCTGGTACGGATCGGGAAGGGTGTAAGTGTCGATTGACGTCTTGGTAGGGTAATGGAAGGATGTTGGTATTTGGGGTACGTTCTTGGTACGATATTGGTGGAAGGATTGTTGTTTTACATCGAACTTCGCCCGGAGAGACCGACTCGTCTCCCCGGCCAACTTCGGGATCTAATGTCTTTGGTAAACTAATACGTACTTCTACTACGTTTGTTTTAGGAAAGATTCTAGGGTAGACACATTGAGCGAAGACTGTCGTAATGGAAGTGCTGGTTGTTGTTACAGATTCAAAACGACGCGGTACAGGTCTCTTGTGTGCGACGTGGTGGATTGTTAGCAGCGTTAGGAGCATCACTCCAATCACAGCACATTGTTCTAGGTTTTCGGGAATAAATACGCAGGCTCGAATGCTATCATGAACGGTGCAATGCACGTGAGAATTCCAATCCATTCCAAAAGGCTGATGATGCAGCATAGCCTAAATAGATCCTTAGTCTTTATGCTCCCAACGCCTGACATGCAACATGCCCCTCTGAACAGGCATCCTTTGCCCGTGCGGTTCTTGGGATTGTAGAGATCCCACGTCACCATACAATCTGGCCTCATCTAGACTCTCCATATCCTCGCCATCTACTGCCCTCGGCCTGACATCAAGGCGTCCTCGAAGCGGCGACTGGTACATGCCACATCAGACATGGAGCGATGGCCACTGGATGTGCTTTTCACAGCAACACCAGCCGAGTTCCAAGGCTCATTCTTCCAGCTCCTGCTTAAATTTCTGCTTTTCACCGTTCTGTCCTTCCTCCAATTCCGCCTGCTTCCCCGCACTGATCCCTTTCTCACCATCCGTGACCTCTCCCGCGACCTCGGGCTCGATCTCAAATCCTTCGGTTCTCTCAACGAGACTGCGGTAGTAGTCCACCAAGACCTCTGGCTTGGGCACAATCCTCCATTCGACCCGCCACAGGAATTCCAACTCCAATAACGCCAGCTCTTTCAGACTCACTCCGCCTACCCGAGCATATGTGTTGTTGGTCCAGAATGAATCACTCAGCCCTTTGCTCGCTACCGTTGCGCTGGTAATGAGGAAACGGTGAACCGTCAGCGAGGAAATCGTAAAGGCGGGATACAGTGCACACAGGCGATCGATGTAGTACACCATGCTGAGTAGTATAGGAGGCGAGAGCGTCGCATGCGTCGTAAGCCGTTGCAGGTAATCCGCCACACTGATCCCCGGCGGCGCTCTCGAATGAAATCTCGTCAAGCGCCCATCCTTGAGCGGGATGTCGTCATTGAACCGCACCAGCTCCATCAGCATGTTGCTGATCAGCAGCACCAGATCCTTGACGTCGCACGTCTCGTAGCGCGTCGGCATATACTTGATCGCTGGCTTGGCCGGGCGAGCGCGTTTGGGCGACGAGCCTTGGCTCGACGACGAAGCTGCCGAAGAAGAGTTTGCGAGCGTGGTCGACGAGGCGGTGGCCGGCCGCGAGGCTGACGAGGGGGCGTCGGTGCGCTTGAAAGGCATTTGCGCTGCTAGCGCTGGTTCCGGAGGGAGCTCCGGGGAACAACTGGACGTTCCCCGTCGCTTGCCCCGCGCCTTGGGCGGGTCCGCTGCTGCTGACGATATGGGCGCGAGTGGCGGTGAGTATTGCGTGCCCGCATCTACCGTGTACTTTGGCGAGGAGGTTGTGGATGTGGACAGCGAGCGTTTGTGGTTGGAGGGGGGAGGGGCGATGGGGGGAGAGTGGGAGGGGTGACGTGGGAATGCGGCTGGCGGAGGGTGTTTGATGTATTGTCGCGGGGAGTTGGTGCTGGGGAAGCGGTAGGACCCATGATAGACGGGTACTCGTGGGGAGGGAGAAGCGTTGCCGGCGTGCAGAGTTGGCGAGGGAGAGGAGGTTATCATCTCAATATCGAAGGTGCTGCCGCTGCCGCTGCCACTGCCACCGCCGAATAGAGATCGCTGCGACAGACCACTGCAGGTGCTGTTGGTCTGAGCCAGGAAGGTGCGGGCATATTTGTACAGACGGGTGATGATGGTGCGCTCGTCGTAGGTGCAAGGCACGAAGTCTGAATAGCGCGACTCGCGGAAGTTGGACGGGTGCTGCCAGGTGCCGTTGGTGTAATAGTGATACTGGGGGGGCGGGGCCGCCTGCGCCTGCGCGTTGGCGTGGTACGACCCGTGGTGTCGTGCTCGTTTGGCCCGCGCCTGCGCGCTGGGCTCGCGGGGCATCCTGCCCGCCTTGCCCGCCCATGCGCCGGGGCCTGCCACTGCCACGGCCACGGCCACCATGGGTTGTGATTGGGTCGGATTGGTTCAAAGGAAGAAGTCCACGGTCCAAGTTCAACTGGCCACCGGGACAAGAAGTGCAGAGAGGAAGCCGCTGGATTTACAAGTACTGGTACTCCGCTTCAGGGCTTGAGATGGGCTTATGTAATGACGATGCTGCTATACAATCCAGCTAGAAAAGGGAGGCGCTCGGTATGCCAGCATCAGAGTGTCTGTCAAGGATCGGTCGGAACATGGACTCAGGCTTGGAGGAGCTCATCGTGGTGGCTACGTCTTAGCAGGAGGTCTCTCTGGTATATGTACTTTTCCATCCCTGCGCTTCCACGATCCATCGTGCTGGCTTTCCGTCATCGCGAGCCCAGACTTGGGCTTCCCCAGATTCTGCTCTCCGCAAAACCCCAGATGTCCCGGCAAATGCATTCAGGCGCAATGACTGCCTACAACCGCCGAGCTTCTCGAGGTTCGGTTCCTGAGCCGTCAACTGTTCGGTCGAAAAAATGCGTCGGTAGGGAAGAATACTTATGCAACGGTGTTTCAGATGCTGGTTGATTGTCACCGTCGCATCGGCATCTCGTGGACTTTGTCATGGCGTTAGTTTGAGCCGCAACGGTGCCTCAGCTCGCTTATCATATTGCCGCTCACCATGGAACATTAGGGCTGGTCGACATGCGCTCTCGTAGCATTTACATTAAATCAGCCAGATAGCCCAGAAAGTACAGAGATGGCCAAGCAGCAAGGTCTTGAGCACATGTGCTGAAGGCAGCTAACGTACAGCGCGCCTAGCATTACATCCATTGACAACGTCATCCAAGCGGATTAAAAATGCCTTGGTGGATGTAACCTAGCATTCTTGCTTTTGACAGAGGAGCAGCAGTAGCAATGATAACAGCAGCAGTAGCAATGGTAACGGTTCTAACGGATAGTCTATGACGATGATTATGAAACAACAGAATCAAAGCGCTTACAAACCCATGCACTTGGATCTCGGTGCGTTTGCGTCTGACTGTTCAAATGAGGCAGAAAGAAGAGAAACAAGAGACGACATGGCTGTGCGCTCTCGCTCTTGTTGGCTCTTCCTCGCCCTCGCCTTCTCCCTCTTTCTCGCTCTCAAGCCATGGAAAATGCCGAAGCGCAACGCGGTAGCAGGAGGCTCGGGCTGAAGAGGCCTGAGATTGCCGCAGCAAATGGGGACGAAGGAAGAAGGTAAAGGTCGTGGCTTTGGGGTGTTGAATTGGGTGAGGATCGGCATACAGGTAACAGATGTAGATGTGCCAAGTAGGCTGTTCCGGCTGTCAAAGAAATCCCTTGTCTCCTCCACTGCTCTGGACGACTAGTGAGCCTGAGGAGTCGCTGAGGTGGTCGAGCATACGGGAGCATGGTTACGGTAATCATCTCGGTACTGCATTCCAACACTCCTGAATTTAGGTTCGAACGTTTATCGGAAGTATCTCTACTCGTCCCAGCGAGCCAGCGTCTAGCATCTATAACGTAATAGCGGTTCTCACCTTTGCGTCCTTGGTACAGAGCAAGACGCGAGAGGATAGAAGCTGCTGCTGTCGTCTGTCGTCGCCAATACGCGGGAGACGGCCCGCTCCAGCTCCAAGACAGCCGCACGAACTAAGTGGCCCTCCTCCATCGGAGTCTTGTAGTCTCCTCCGCACTTCACCAGGACGGGCGGCAGTGCCAGACAAACGTCCCTCTGTGCCGTGACGCTCATCTCCTACATCTACCGCTTGGTCGTCCGTTTTGGCCTTCGACATAGCCGCTCCTACCTCGTTCCTGCTGCACTGCCGAATCATGACACGCCCTTCTACCCCTCCCATCCTATCTGAGCTTCGAAGTCCCTCGTCTCCCGCAAGCCAAGTCGCGGCGCTGCGAGCGTTGAAGAATGAAATCATCGGGCATGAGCAGAAGAAGGAAATGTGGATCGGCTTGGGAGTCGTGCCGCCGATAGCACGCGTCCTGAACACCCATAAAGGAAGCGGGAAGAGGAGGCATCGGGAGGTCAATGGCGGCATAAGACATCCCGACAGGAGAGCAGGGAGGACAGACGAGGAGGAGGCTCGACTGCAGGCCATCATCATCGTCGGTAGCCTGGCATATGGCGGCCCGGCCTACGTTTCTCCGCTCTACGCTGGTCTTGTGCTTTCACCCTTGCTCTCCATCCTCTCGCCCGTAGAGTCTTCTTCGCAAGTGGTACTTGCTGCCTTGAGGGCATTAAATACCGTGGCAGACTCGCTGGCTCTGGAGCGCCCGAGCTCTGATTCGGCGGACGACGGCCTCCCAAATCTACTTTATGTGGAGCAACATGTCGAAAGCCTGGCCCAGATAATAGTGCAATCATCCCCGTCGCTGGTAGTACAACAGCAGATCTCGCTGGCAGCAGCTTTGATCTCGAAGACATGTCGGGAAGAGGAGCATCGCAAGGGGCTGGCACAAGCCGGCGTGCTGGAAGCTCTGGCGACTAGACTGGCTTCGTTCGTGGTGGCTACTGGCTGCTCTTTGCATGCTACGGATGCATACTTGCCTCATTCAGGACTTCCAGAGGGATTCTCACCTCCTGCGACGCCGAGGTCTCGTCTGGCACCGGTGCTGGAAGCCGTTGGTACCATAATTCAAGATTCCAGGCATAGAACAATTCAATTCATTTCTGCACCGGCGTTTGCGGCAGTCTTTCCAAAGACTGACGTTGATGTATCAGTCTCAACTTATGAAAAGAAAGCGCCATGGGCGTCGTATGTTTCAACCTCGTTTGCGACCCGCCAAGCACCGACCAACCCTCTTGAAAGCCTGTTGCCTCAACTACCGAGTCCACATCACAGAGGCTCCAATGGTACCACAGTGAATTTTCCTCAACTTGGAGCCGTGGGAGCAACAGGGAAGCTGTCACGGACTACGGATGCATTTAGTACAGCGGTGGAGCTCAATCCGTTGGAAACTGTACATCATGTTGAGGATGACGAGAACGCGCTGGTAGCTTGGCTTCTCTATATCGCGCGGGGAGAAGGCGGAACCACGAGACTCATGGCTGCCTGGGTACTGACGATCCTGTATCGCTCAGGCCTTGCAAACAGACGGAGGGAATCTGGACTGGCCATGTTGCTTGTTCCTTTATTGGTCCGTATGCTCGACAAAGACTTCAAGATGGCTGGAAACAGCCAAAATGCGTATGATAACAGCGTCCTGCGGTCTTCCCCCTGGGTTATCAAGGAGCAGGCCCCTGCCATTCTGGCGATGTTGATAGTTGACAGCGTTGAGTTGCAGCGAGCCGCGGTCGATGCTGATGCGATCAAAAAGCTTTCTCAACTATTGAAAGAGTCATACGATCCACTACCAACAACGTCATCGACATCCTTGTGGTCGCCTGAACCATCAGGTGCCGAGGAGATGGATATCCGCGAAAGTGCTCACGCTTCGAAGCTTGGACCGACTGGACTTTCGCCTATCGCCTACCACGTCATTAAGATGAGAGAAGCAGTGCTCCTTGCCTTGGCCGCAATCGCACCAGTCAAGGATGAGTATCGGAAAGCCATCATAGAGAATGGCATTGTCCCTTATGTTATCGAGTCGCTGAAGCCTTACAACAACAGCACCTCCGCAACGACAAAGGAGGCCAAACAGCCTACAGTCAGTGAAAAGGGCAAAACGGGGTCAAGTGGAAACCCCACGCCTGTGCTCTTAGCTGCTTGTGGGGCAGCAAGGGCACTTTCACGTTCCGTCAGTACGCTGCGGACTAGTCTTATAGACGCTGGTATTGCGGCACCGCTTTTCCTCCTTTTGGAACACGAGAGCATGGAAGTACAAGTGGCAGCAACTGCTGTTGTCTGTAACCTAATTCTTGAGTTCAGCCCAATGAGAGAGGTAATGCAATTTGACACGCTTGAAAGGAATGACGGATGCTGAATTGATGTAATAGACCATTATCCAAGCGGGAATCCTCAGGATCCTCTGTGAACACGCACATTCCGCGAATGCGAAACTAAGGTTGAATTCGATATGGGCCCTGAAACATCTAGTGTATACGGCACCGAATACGTTGAAGATGAAATGCCTCGAGGAGCTTGGACCGGGCTGGCTCAAGCAGATTATTTGCAATGACACAGAAGATTTGGCACTCTCTGCAGGGATGAGAGGCGATCGGGATACGAGCTATGGAGCGCCGATTACAATGGGTACACCGAACGCAGCGGGGGAGCAGGTGGATCTCCTCAATGCAATACAAGAGGACGGGGCAGATTATAATTCAGGAGTCTTTGAAGACGACGAGGATGATTCGAAGATGGTTGACAGTGTTGGAGCTTTGAGCAGAGCTCAGTTTGATGGGAAAGCAAAACCGACGTTTTCGAGCCCCGATTGTGGTCGAACAGCCCCTCCAGACTCTACTCGGCCACGTGTAGGGGGAACGAACGACGTGGATTTCAATGCGTCTCATCAGGCAAGGTCGGACGATCTCGCAATTCAGGAGCAAGGGTTGGATTTCATCCGAAACCTCATCTGTGGTTCTGACGCTGCAGAGATGATTGACTACATGTTTAAAGAGTTGGGACAGGATAAGCTATTTGACATGTTGGCCGCAAAATTACGACCGCGGGTTCTCAATGGACTCGGTCGCGATAGGAGGTCAGCGGAAAATGGAGCCAGGCAGATTGCACCGCCGACCGAGATCATCATCTCTGTGTGCTACATCATAGTCCATATCGCTGCGGGTCATCCTCGACACCGACAGTTACTCATTTCCCAAAGCGAGCTCCTGAAGCTGCTGGTTCCCTTGTTTAGCCATACTCACAAAGAAGTGCGAGTTTGCTGTGCCTGGGTTGTGATCAACTTGACCTGGGTCGATGATCATTCGGACAACGTGCACTGCAAGTCGAGGGCGCATGAGCTGAGAAAGCTGGGGATCTCCGAGAAGCTTGAGGCTTTGAAGTCCGATCCCGAGACCGACGTCCGCGAAAGGACAAAGACGGCAATCCATCAGATGAGCGCTCTTTTGCGATAGTGAATCTTTCGAGGGGTCCACGGGGCTTTAATGACATATATGATGGCAATAATCTGACAATATGTTGCATACCGGGGCGTTTTTGTACGTTGGGGTCTTGGTGTGAAAAGTCGCCAGCAAGACGTACTGGCGCGGCCAAGCAAGCCTCTAACGATATGCAAGCATGACTGTAGGCGTCGATCTTACTCTGTCGGTCCGCTATTTATGGGCAATGAAAATTGATTATATATCAAAGCTTATCTTGTGACTCGTGACTTCATCTTTGGTGCTGCATGTTCAACCTCAACCTCCATACTTCTTGTGAAGTTTTCTCATAATAGAGACCGCCCCTGATCTATACCCACCGCCAAAAATAGCATGATGGTTCAGATGGTGATACCTATCCCAGCAACCATCAATCACCGATCTCTCATCTCCCCAGTCAAGCTCGTACAGAGGGCCACTCACAATTCATACAAGCTCACCCGATCCTCATACTCCTCCACCGGCTCCGTCTTCGGACACAACCCATGATACTCCCTCATAAACCCCCCCCCAAACCCACCAAACATCCTCATAATCCCCAACTCAAACTCCCCATGCGCATAACACCCACTCGGATCAAACACCACCTCCTCCCACCCTCCCCTCCCGCCAATCCTCCCCCGCCCCCTATTCCCGCTCCACAAATCCCCATGCACCACCACCGGCACNCCCAAAAGCCCATCCGCAAGCAACCGCGGCACCACCACTCCCGCCGTCTCCTCAACCAGACCCCGCAGTTCGGCATCCCTCCCATTCCTCCGCTCGCTCGTCCTCAAAATCGCCAGGAGCCTATTCTCGGCATAGAACTCCGCCCAGCTCTCCTTGAACCCGTTCGGCTGCTCCGTATCCCCGCAGCACGTCGGCACGGGGAAGCCGAACACCGGCTTCGCATACCCCGCCGGCACGGGCGCGGGCGTCGTGTGCAGTTTCGCCAGTTTGGCGGCCAGGGACGGGCCCGAGGATTCTGGTTCTTCCGCCTCGGCTTTTCCGGCCGGAGAAAGGATCGAGGCTGGTGAGGTCCGCGCGCTGCTCACGTCTAGGAATTCGGTCACCAGGAAGGCGCCTGTTGGGTTTTCTTCTAGGCGGCCGTGAGCTAGACTGGCGGGGCAGAGGGAGGGCACGGCGGAGTGGATGGCGGTGAGGGAGGCGTGTTCGCCGGCGAACATGGTGGCTGCGCCGGGGCCGGGGCCGGTCTTGAGGAAGAAGTGCTTTTGGGTGCCGGTGGGGAGGGTGGTGGTGATTTTGGCGGTGGTGGAGAAGCCGCTGCCGCCGTGGGTGGCGACGGTGGTGACTTTGGGGTCAAGAGAGAGAGACCGCGTGATGGCTGGGTCGAGATGCATGATAGAGGCGGTTGGGTCTGCAGGGACAGACGGGGTTGGGGAGCTCTACATGGTGGGTGTGAAGGAGGTGGAGGAAGGGCAGGTTATAACGTTTGAAGTTGACCACTTCGGTAAGGTAATTGCGGAATGCGAGAGTGGACTTGGGGAATATTTAGGTCATGTAACAGTATCTAATGCCTCTAGAAGAGCTGTCTCAACCGCCTACGAGCTCTGGCAATCAGTGTCATATCTTTGGCTCTTCGCTACCCGATACGCCTTAGCACACATCTTCTATCACCTGCTCTCCACCTGCCTTAGGCCCGAGATCTAGCTTCAGTGCCCGATTGAAGAGCTCCAGGAGCATCTCGAAGCAGATCTTGGAGATTGCTGGGTCGTATCGCCCTTTGCTCAGTTCGTCTCGAATGAACGCATCTACAAGGAGTTCAACCTCAACTAATCGGTTACGATGATCAATGCACAGGAGATAGACTTACGCTGCGCCCACGCTACCTCGTAAAAGCTGAAGCACACCCCTTTTTCATGCAATGTCTTCCTAATCAAGTCCCGCCCTTCCGGCGGTACGTGGTTGTCCTTCTTCCCAAAAATCTATCTGCGTATCAGCATCGCGCGGCGCCCACAAAGAGTTTATCCGGCGAACTCACCATGACCAGCTCTCCCTTGATATCCCCGGCCCTCTCCAGACTGTCGTCCTTCATGCCCTCCCCTAAGCTATGACTGTGTATGTCGGTTGCAAAATAGCACACCGTGCCCGCAACTCTTGCATCCAGCGCGCATCGATATGCTAGGTGACCGCCCAAGCACATGCCCGTAGCGCCGATGCGACCGTTGCAGGTCGGAAGGGAGAGGAGCGTTGAGACGGAGATGGTGGCATCTTCATCGTAGGCGGATAATTTCTACGCGAAGGCGGGAATGTCAGCAGGATACTTTATAAGTCACAAGGAACATATGCCGCGGGCGATCGTCCATACCTTCTTTATCTTGTATTCATTCCCAATGTCTGTACCCGGACCGTCGTATGCAAGTGCTTCGGGCCCGGTAAATTCATGGTACGACGATGGCGCTGCGACGATATAACCTTGCCCTGCTATCTGACGAGCAAAGCGCGCGACTGGGCAGTTGGTTAGGCCGGTGTAGAGTAGCAGTGCGGAAGTAGAGTAAACCTGGGCCAGTCACTGTCGCAAGAGGTCAATTGCAGATCTTGTAGGGCAGTGCGATTCCTGCAGGCGGGTATCATGCCTTGGTAGATCTCGCTGAATACTACGACTCCTGGAAATCGCGCATGAGGATAATTCGGAATACTCGGATGGAAAATGAATATGCCTTTTCGGGGACTTCAGTGGTACAACAGAGAACTGAGATTGGCGAGATCATTACGCATGCTGCCACTTCCATCCGCCTTGGTTGGCACATCTTTAAAAGTTTCTTCGATCAACATGGTGGTGCCAGGCAGACAATTGCGCTTGCCGTCACAAGTTGTGGTGGTCGTGGTCTGCGGATAAATTGGAGAAATAGATATGGAAATGGAAACAGAAATACGCGGCGCGCTCTCTGCAGGAAGCGGTCGCTGTTAGCTCACCATCAAGCTTTGTTGCTCCTCACGTCAGAATACTCGTACCAGGGCTACACTCCGACTCTTCTTGAACAAGCCCACCATTTTCATTTCAAAAACGCGAGTATTAATAGGATTATAGTGTATGGATACTATAAGTGTTGTCTGTGTGCACTCTAAAACACGTACTGTGCGTCACGTTAGTCCGGCACATTAGTACACATCGGGGTATACGCACCGGAATAAACAAGTAGGGAACCCGCCGCTTATACTCTTGCCACGATGCACCGTACTTAACTTCGCAGCGCTGGATATCTCGGAGAGCCCGATGCGATATCATGGCGGCAAAGAACAAGGGATAAAACCACGGGAACGGGCTTTGGAATCCAGTGACGAGTCCCCAGCTCAATGCGAAAAACAAGTCGCATGTGTAATGGATTTTGCGAGCATATCCGTCTGAGCTATTTTAATACGGTGCCTTCGAGAGGAAAGGACTGTATACTTACACCAGCCATCAACCAACAGTGAGTCCCCCGTGTCCGTTTCGATCTTCTTCGGATTCTTTACGCTCTGCCACGGCAGTTGCGGGAATGTCTTCCTCTCCGACGGGGTACCACGCTCCTCTTGTCTGAAGCGATTCTTTTGACTGTTCGAGGTGTCCCAAACCCAGTAAACGAATAAATATGTAGCGTAGAGAAGGATCAAACCAAATCGATTCCAATGGTATACCGACGGCGCATGGTTGGCCAAGTAGATTGTGCAATGGCAGTAGCTTAGCGGCACGCCAGCTAGATTCCAGAAAATGAGCATAAAGCCCCATTTCTCGTAGTACATGTCCCTGGAGCCCATCAGCAAAGGGAGTCATGTATTCAGGAAGATCCAGCTTACCAAGTGGTGACAATGCACTCCTCCCCCTTGGAGCACGCATTCGCATACAAAAAGTGGGCCATGACAAGAAATCCGACTTCACCAGACACGTAGCCAAACTGCTCGTACTGTCGTGCGGCGGCGCCACATGACAGCAAAAACAGCATGTACCATGGCAATCTGACCTCGAAAAACATTTTGAAGTCCAGAAGTCCAAACATCCGGGGGTTCAGCTCTGCTCCCATGAAGAAATCATAGATTGGGTGACCAGTCATTCGGTGCTCAGCTCCGCGGTAGATGGCCGAGAAGTATGCAACGAGCGATACCATGAATCCGGTGATGATTGCGACAGACATAATCGGTCCGAATTCGTCGATGATCGTGTACAGCTTGAACAAACCGCTCGAGTGGAGCGCTGCTGCTACGGCAATGGTGAAATAGAAGGACCAAAGGCCGGAGCAGTAATACGTCAAACGTTTCCCACCCTCGTGCGGCAACGGCTTTCCCTTCACCGTGATACCCGGTAGGAGTAAATAGCACGCGGCCTCGAACACAAAGAAACCCCAGTAGATCGTCCATGCTTTGGCTGTTGGGAAAGCGCCTTCATACACCAGATGTCCCATATGCTTGAAAAATTGGGTAATGCTCTGTCCTTTCGCTGGCAACGGCAGGTGGCCATCGTAGTATGTTGCTCCAATCCACATGTAATACATCAACAGCGGGAACCCGATCATCATCGCACTGACACCCCATGATCCACCGAACTCAAAGTGTCCACTATAGTCAACCCGCGGATCCTGGCCCTTCTCCCAATCATCGACCATCCTTTTTACATCTTCGACATGTCCGTTGGCCGTGCCGTTGCTTTGCGACTTGCGAGCTGTACTTCTCCGCTTGGTGGGCACTTCGGCTTCAGAAGCCTCGCTAACTGTTATTGTCGACGAATCTTGTTTGGTGTCTGGTGTCGTTGATTTGCGAGACCGTGACCTGCGCCCTGGGGTCTCGACATAACCTGGAAATGCTGTCTTCCTAAGAAGGAAAAGTTAGAGTCGCATCCCTTTTGAATAGACGGCAGCACAAGCAAGAGGCCTCCGCCGTTCCTGATTCTCTCTTGTTGGGTAAAATATACATAACGATACAAACATACCTAGGAGTCTCGCCCAACTGAGAGCGCGTGGAAACCATGGCCCTCGATTGTTCCCAGATTTGATCTTGGGACACGTAGTAGTTTTAGATGCAACGGTCCTGGTTACACTCAAGCGTTGCATACGATTGAGCAGCTTGCCGTATGTTCAAAGGACGAGAAAGCAAATCAAAAAGGATATGAGACGCGAAGGTTCACGCGTCATGGAGAAGAAAAGTTTCCGCTCCTTCCGCAGCAACAAGTGATCTGATTCGATCTGGAATCGGCTGTTACACAAAGCACTCAACCCACAATCAACAATCAACAATTTCGAGACCTCAAGAGTGTAATAGTAAGGTCGAGGACTGGGTTAGCTTTCAAACCTTGCTCGAGATAACGACTTCTTTAATGCAATCGCGGTGGTGCATTGTTGCAGTAAATATAATTAACATTGTGCCGCCTGAGTAAGTCTATAATGGTAACAGACTCCACCAAAGCCCCCAGACAAGATATATCTCGTGCAATGGATAAATATCGTCGCCTGCATATAATCATCTCATATCATTCCCAACGCATGCCAAACCGGTCCAGACCCCGAGAATGCGCCCCAGATCATGTACGAAGCCTCCTGCCCACCTCTCCTGCCCAACGCCATCCAGAAACAGTTCTAAAACATCCTGCGAACGTGTCTGATCTCGAATCCCAAACACCATATATGCTAAACCTTAGCCCCGCTGAATCGCAAAACCACGCAACACACGTCTCCTAATCCCAATGCCCTGTAGCCCTCCTCAGCTCGTAGTTTTTGACCTCATCGAACCAATCCGTTTCACTATTGTACCTATACGCCCGGAACTCCACCCCGTAAGGTTTCGGCTCGAGCATGTATAGCATCCCCAGCGGGACATCCAGATCCGCCACATCCTCTCTCTTGAGCCCCATGAAATATGCCAACAGCACCCTCGCCACCGACCGGTGCCCGACGAGCAACACATGGTCCGTCATGCGCTCGACCTCGACAATGACGGCGCGGAGCCGGTTGATGATGTCGAGGTAGCCTTCGCCGCCGGCGCCGGGGTAACGGTAGTGCAGTTTGTCACGCTTGCGGGTGGCGTATTCGTCCGCGAAGCGGGTGCGGATTTCGTCATATGTCATTCCTTCCATGATACCTGCGTTGAGCTCGTCCAGCATTTTCATCTGCTTCATGTCGAAATCCTCCTCGTCGAAGTATTGTGCCGTATCGACGCTGCGCTTCAACATGCTGGTCCAAACACAGAAACTCTTGGACGAGTGCTCGGAATGTCCTTTGTCGCCGTGGTATGAGTATTCGGGGTTGGGCGGAGTCGTGTCGCCAGGAAGGGGAGGGAAGTGGGTCGAGAGGGCTTTGTCGTGTTGGCGGATGTCCCAGGCTTTGCGCTCGTGCTTCATAAAGCGCGTTAGAGCTCTAGCATACCTGTGCCCATTCTCGCTCAGCTCGGAGTCGCCGCCAATCTTGCCGTTGACGTTGTCAATGGATTCGCCATGCCGTGTAATCCAAATCTGCCGAGGTGCGAGATTGAAATTCAGTAGATAATAGACGGTTTGGGCGGAAAGAAATCCACGGATCTGGTGAGACACGACTTTCCTTCCAACATCAATCATCTATTCCGAATGTCAACTCGAGTCTTCCAGGATACAGAGTGTTTAAGCATACCTGAATGTAAGGTATATCGTTGTCCTCCTCATATTTGCCCAACGGTTTATACTTCTTCTGATACAATGCCACACGCTCTTTGAAGTCAGCCAAGGCTCCTACAGGGTCCTTATCCTTGTAGTCTGGTCCGGAGAGCTTCAGTCGCATATTAGATTCGAGTAACTATTGGCAATTAGCTCGTTGCATGCTCTAGTTCACAACAGCGGTCTTACATTCTCATCGACGCATAGAGACTCGAGGAACAAAATGCCCAGCTCTGGTCCGGCTCTCTCGCGAACTTTCTTGATGATGAGCTTTCGCCTCTCGACCGTGCTGTTTGTAGCATCGAAAATGCCAACCGATCCGCCCTGATAGAGGATGTAATCGAGAAGCTCGTCCAGGGTCGACATCGCAACCTGCTCCCGGATTTGGGCCGCTTTCACGTTCTCGGGGTCAAAGAAGCTTGCAGATTGCTCCATAGTCTCTGCGCCAGGAAGTTCTTCCGGACTACGCTCATCTGACTTATCAACAGTGTGCTCGTTGCTGTCCGCATTATTCGAGTTCTCGCTCACGCTTCCAGAGTGGCTGTAGCCGTTCACTCGGTGAGACAACTTCGGAGTGACTGGGGCACTCTCGACCTCAGGCTCTTCGCGCGGAGCTTCGCCATTGACAAGAATGGTAGCTGGAATAGCAGGCTGGCCAAGCATGTCTTTCCGATTCAGAATCCCGTTCAATGAAGCCGTGTTTATGCTTGACCTGCGAGCGAATTCCATTGGCCGCCCATTAGGAATATTCGAGGGTGACGAAATTCGAGCTGGCGCTCCAGTCGCCACACGCCGCCTCTCACCAACGTTGAAGATCTTGGTATCGTGCTGTAGCCAATTCAGGTATCTCGCGATCTTCTTTGTGACGTAACTCTTCCCCCTCGCAGGTAACCCCACCATGACAATCACCAGCTTTGAACCGACATCCCGTTGTGCGATCCGTCCATCTGGAGATACTTTCGACTTGGTCAGGCCAGGTATGTCGAGTGTGGTGGGCCGACTGCGAACATTGCCCGAATCCTGTCGAACCGGAGGGCTGTGTGAGAGTTAGAGTCAATAGAAACATACATGTATATAACATGTAAGAGAACGGTGGAAAGCAATAGTAAGAGTGGAGCAGGGTAGGGTAAGAACTATGTATAAAGAAGCTACCTCATACTCACATTCTGGGGCTGTTTGGGGCCGTTGTTGCAGGCGTATCCGTCAAAGCTGCACCAACACCATCTCTGCCATTCTTAGGTGCAGACAGGCTGGTCTTGTATCTTTTACCATCTTCTGTAAGATTGTGCTCCTGCGTTTTGGTGGAAGGCCGGCCACTGCCCTTGGGCACTTCATGATCTTCTGGTGTTTGCGCGCCTTCAGATGTCGGAGTGTGATAGCTGCTCATGATGGCAGACTTTGCGATGCGCGAGTGTTGACTCTGCCTGCGGCCTTGCGGTACGCGCGAGGGTGCTGCGCCCCCAGAGCTGGACAGCTCCTGAGGTTGGGACTCTGAGGGCTTCTGTTCATCGCATACAAGCGGCATGGAATAGCGGGTTGGAATGGTATGTGTGGCGATCGATGAGAAAAATTGCTTGATGCAAAGGTCCCGAGGTCTGAAGGTCCGTTGGTCATCAACTTGTCAGTAGGATTGGCAAGGGACCAGAGGAGGTAACCTGTTTGGCGGCTGCAGGTGTTTGGGGGAGCCAGGGCCCCGGGAGGCAATTATGCGACGTCAGTCAGGCGCAAGGTCGGCAGAGGGAAAGTGGCAGTGAAGTTCTTGACAACGAAGAGACGAAGAGCGAAGGGGCGTCGATGAAACAATTGTGTCTGTTAAGCTTCTCGCTGTGCTCTGGACTTGGATGACGAGGGTTAGGACAGGTCTTGGGAACTGGAAATGATTAACGACTACTACTGTTAGGTGTGCTCACCATAAAATATTGATTAAGCTTTGGCCCATTGCCCCACTAACAGCACCCCTGGTTTCGTCCCCGTTTAGAAGATAGCCAGCGGCGCGTAAACTGGATGGAAACTAAGAGCTAGTTGCCTGCTCTTTACAACTGTTCTTCTCGTAACTATTTTACCGCGTAGAGGACTCTTGTTTAACTCAGTGTGCCCCTTCATCCTATTTCTCTGACTCAGTTCATTTCCTGACAGAAAAGGTAGATGGACTTCTTGACGCGCTACGTTGTCTCTGGTCAAATGATCAGAAAATACCGGTCATGTTGCTCAACTGGAATAATGTGATACTCTGGGACTTCAGAAGTTCAAAGCCAATGAATGAAACTGACAGTCTTGAGCTGAGCCACTTAATAACACAACTATAAAAGTGATGTATGTGATCCTCGAAATAGATTTTATAGGTTTAAAAACTTCTATCATATCCACTTGAGCGGCATTAGAAGTTCTTCGAAATCTGGCTTGATATTTGAGTGGTTGAGGCGACCTTCAGCTACTCATAACCTGAGTGTGACTAGTAGCTAGCTTCCACGCCGCTTGGTCTGTTATACGCGACTCTGGGCCCGGCTCAAACGGCTGCCGCGCTAGACGTGCCCGGGGGGCGCGTTGAGGGGAAATTATTCCGAATGATGCCTGTAGTCTAAAGTGATTTGACAGGCCAATCTGGAATTCTTTGGGGTTGGAATTCTTGGGAGGCTCTCTCAGTCTTCTAGAACATTACTAGTCCAAGATTTGCGTGCTGAAGCCTGAGGATGACAGCAAACAGCAGCGCTGACGATGGACAAGAGCTGGAATTCAGGTAAGAAGAAAGTCGTCTTGCGTCTTATTCCTGATTGCCAGGCATTTAAGATCTCAGTGCGAGGCTGTCGCACCAATCCATCGTTTATATTTCATCCGCGCTGAGCCAAAGTATACAGACCACGTGGAGAGGCTGAGTTGCGGTATTGGGCGCATCGCAATCGCCGTGGGCCACCCCCAGTGAGAGTCTGAGAGATGCATTATCAGTTTATCACTGCCCTCGGGCCCCACCGCGACGCGAACTGCCAGGCGCGCCTCATTCTTTTACAGTCTATTCCGTATAAAGCCACATCGGAGAATCTCTCGTGTCTTGTTTCGCTCATCCAATGCTCCTCATAAGCAAGAGATTTGATGAAAGTCATACCTAAGCTATACCTAAGCTCTGGCGAAAGCATTTATCGCAGTGACCGCTGTGACAGTCTGAGATAGATAAGAACAGCACAAACTTGCACCTGGCAAGCATTCATAATGTCGCCAAATCTGCACAATCCCACTCATTATCGTCTGGCCGAGACCCATCAACGGCCCCCGTATATATCAATATTCATTATCTAGCCTGAGAATCAACCATACCAAGCATATGTACGCTGCTACAGACAACGCCGTAAGCAAAACGACGACGTTCCCACTCGTTCTGAACCGCTTCCTGTGCACTCCATCGTCTCCAGCGTCCGAAAAGAACTGCTTGTTGCCGTGGTGTCTCCGGACCAAGCTTACGAGCAGGATGGCAGCGCCATAAACTGCAAAGAGCGCACCGATGCTGTAGAACTCGGAGGTGAAGATCTTCAAGACGACGAGGGCGAAGGAGAATTGCGAGAGGGCAGTCCGGACGTAGGAACCCTCGAATGTCCTCTGTGCTGCACGGATCTCAACCAACTCCGGCGGTGTTAGAACGACCGACCGAGCGCGATGTTCTCGCAGGTGATAACGGTCCGGAGCATGCATCTAACAGATGTGAGTACAGGCTGTCTGAACTATGTCTGTCACGGTCAACGATAGCGTACCTCTAAAACCACCGCTTCGATCGCTCTGGAGGACAGGCCGTAGAATGTGGAGTGGAACTTCATCATGGATTAAGCTAGCGGGGACTTGTATTCGCCGAGCGGCCCCAGGCCAGCTTAGTGGGGGGTTAGAGTAATTCCGCCAATGAATGATTCTCCTTCGCCTTCTCCTCCCCCAGAGGGCATGAGGGCCCGGCTGGGGAACTGGGGTATATTAATATCGCAGCAATGTATTTTCTGGTACTGTTTTCATAGGATATTCCAAAAAAGCCGGACAAACTGGAAGCTGTACTTTTCTATCATGGCGAAGACTTATGATGCGGCAGAAGGTGGGTCTCCTATGTATTTGCCTGTCGCCAGCGTACTTTGAACGTGCAATCACGCCTTACGCGCAGCGATAAACGCGAAAATGCTTCTTGCGCCTTGATTTCCTGGGAAGTCTAGGATATTTGGTTCAGATCATGATGTCAAGCATGCTGTTCCTGCATCCGCCTATTGTTTCACTTCCTCGAGTCCAATTGGTGCTGAAGCACTGACATTGTCCGCCCTCCAGTCGCAAAACATAACAGTGCCGAAAGCTGTTGGGTCGTTCTGTATGGCAATGTCTACGATGTTCGTTGTTCCCCATGCGAGGCGTAAGTAAGAGTAAGCTAAGCAGGCGCAGGTCACCGACTTTCTCGCGCATCATCCTGGTGGCTCTAAGATAATTCTACAGTTGGCCGGCAAAGATGCCACCGAAGAGTATGACCCCATACACCCCCCAGGATTACTAGAGGAGAATCTTAAACCTGAGGCAAAGCTGGGTAAGATCGACCCGGATACGCTGCCAAAAAAATACGCTCCATCAGAGGAGGAACCCTCAGATGAGGCTCCTCCGCCGCTAGACACTCTCCTCAACCTTGATGAGATCGAGGAGATCGCAAGTCGCCAGATCAGTCGAAAAGCATGGGCCTATTACTTTTCTGCAGCTGATAACCTTGTCTCGAAACGCTTGAACAATGAAGCATATCGATCTATTCTCCTCAGGCCTCGCATCTTCATTGATTGCAAAGACTGCGATTCTTCGACTACCATCCTGGGCAACAAAGTCGGCTTGCCAATATTCGTCTCACCAGCGGCCATGGCTCGACTCGCGCACCCAACCGGTGAAGTAGGCATCGCTCAAGCCTGTGCGAAGTTTGGAGCTATACAGATGATATCCAACAACGCTTCAATGACGCCGGAGCAAATCGTTGCGGATGCCAAACCCGGCCAAGTCTTTGGGTGGCAGCTCTATGCGCAAATTGACCGGAAAAAGAGCGAAGATATGCTGGTTCGCATCAACAAACTTTCTGACAAGATCAAATTCATCTGCCTTACTCTTGACGCGCCTGTCCCAGGCAAAAGGGAACATGATGAGAAGTCAAAGAACATTGCTTCGAATCTGCCTGTCACTTCTGCGGTCATGGACGGTTCTGCCAGCAAACCCGCTGCCGGCGGCATTGGCCAGCAATTGTTCATGGGTACTTCGCCAAGTCTGACATGGAAAGAGACCCTACCTTGGCTGGCAAAGCATACATCTCTCCCGATCGTCCTCAAAGGCCTCCAAACTCATGAAGATGCATATATTGCAAGTTTGTATGCTCCACAAGTCAAAGGAATTATCCTGTCGAATCATGGCGGACGAGCCGCAGATACTGCACCGCCGGCTCTTCACACGCTGTTGGAAATCCGCAAGTACTGTCCCGAGGTTCTGCGGAGTATCGAAGTGCTAGTCGATGGAGGCATCAAGCGAGGCACAGATGTGGTAAAAGCCCTATGTTTGGGAGCTCGGGGAGTAGGTATAGGGAGAGCTGCTCTGTGGGGTTTGGGAGCAGGTGGACCGGCTGGTGTAGAGAGGACACTAGAGAGTATGTGACAAGGTTGAGGGATATGGGCGAATACTTGCTAACGTGCGACTTCAACAGTACTACAGACAGAGCTGGAAACGGCCATGAGGCTTTTGGGCGCGCACAATGTGGAAGAGCTCGGGCTCCAACATGTAAGCATATATCTCATCGACATCAGAAGTCATACGGACCGACTTACGATATACAGATCAACACTAGAGCGCTCGAGCAACAAATATATGATGGGCCTGCCGGGCTTGAAAAGTTGAGGATGTGGGTCCAGTCAAAGCTGTAGGTTGAGGGCGACGCCGGACAATTCCATGCAACAGCACGAAGAGCAGGTGACGCAATTTATGCTGCTCTAGCCATTGCCTGTCTGTGAGCTCAATCGAACAGTGATGATCATAGCACTGCCGCGAAGTCTCGGTAAAACGTCACGGCCGTTCCCCGTATACTCTGCCTGTTCCTGATTGCAATGAACGATCGGCGACAAAATCAAGTGACTGACAAACAAACAAGGATCCAGTAATACTGGACCTTACGAAAGCATATGGTTCGTAAGTACTGTAGATTGTTCTTGAGGAGTAATGGCCTGAAGAGCCCTAGGCAAACCATCAAAATAAGTGGCCATTTTAGTGCAGAGAAATCCGGATCCTCAGCAGTGAACATGAACAGCACATAGTCATTCAACAAATGCAAGAGTGTAGTGATAGAGCTTTGAGACCTCGACTTGAAAATCTTAACGCTAACAGAACCTCCGGGGGGGTGGTTCCTCACGCCCTCAGTCGGAAGAGTGCCAGAAAGCGGACTCGGCAAAGCTCTACTCGTATCTTCGGCGACAACATTGAGGCTTCCTTCCTTGCCCACATCCGTGGTGCCTACTCAACAACCAACATGAGAGAGGCTTCGTTCGAGCCTCTTACTTTTACTCTTACTCTATCTGCAGACAGGATCGAAGCGCAGAGCTCGAGAGTGAATGCCGTCCTTGGCTTCTTTTGCTCACTAAGGTTACGCCTTAACACCGCCGAATTTGGATGCTTTTGACGCCGGTTTAAGCTGCAGGTTTCCCGAAATGCCAAGGATCTCAGAAAACCAACACTGCGAAACATATGTCCACGTCGGCTCCCCCAGAAATAGCACCCTCAGGAAAGTGATGGCGCTTCCACCGTGTCCTAATATGCCGTCCCACACTAAACCCTTTGCCTTGGTATTGAGTCAAGACACAGGCCTGGTCAACCCCAAAGGATTCCTCCCGCCATTTTGGAAAAGCCAGGCCAGAAATGGGATAGCCGCGGCTGGAGTTGAACCAGCAAAAGTAGATTCCCAGGTATAACTAACTCGCATCTAGACGCCCTCTCCAGCCATCCTGAGCAACCAGTGGAAATTATGAGGGTGCCTTGCTCCAAAGCCATCCGAATTTTACTGCTGAATCACTGAATCTTCTTTCCTTCACTGGCAACGCCAATATCGTCCCTTCTTTCTCCAGGTTTTCTGGCCGAGATCGCCACATACCTCCAAACCTTAGCCTTGACGCCTCGATAAGCATCAACTCCAGCCACGGTGTTCACAAACCAAGCTTGGAGTCCCAAAAATCGGATGATCAAATACGGTATGTACGCAAAGACAAAGAACAGCCGCAGCATGGGCGTGATGTTTTCAGACAGATCTTTCAGCTCAACGTCCTGAAATCCCGCGTCTTCAAGCATGCGCTGCGAAACCCCAGGATCAAAACGCGTATTTGTCGGCATAGCTGCGTACTTGTTGACACATTCCATCGAGTCCGCAAGATCCTTCGGGGCTGTTTTGAGATCGCAGTGGTCATACTCGTGCATAACCATAGATCCTCCAGGTCGGAGCACGCGGAAGAACTCGGCCAGCACGCCTTCGGGATCGGTCGCATGGACGAATGTCTCCATGGTGTACACGCCATCGAAGGATTCTGCTGCGAACGCATCGAGGTGGTGGTAGTCCATCTTGCGGACTGTGATAGCCTTGTCAAGACTTGCTGCCCTGACGTTGCGTCGGGCCTTCTCCACGTGACGATCCACAATGTCAATGGCTTGGACGTGAAGGCCATGTTGGGCCATATAGATGGCTACATGGCCTACGCCGCAGCCAGCGTCGAGGACTTCAGCGCCCCGCCGGAGGTTGAGCCGATTTAGCAGGAGCTCTTCCATCGCTCTTAGCGCGCCGTTGATGGGGAAAGGCCAGTATGTGTTCTTGGGGTAGTATCCGAAATGTCGACTGTCTCCCAAGAAGAGAAGATAGCCTATCTTGGATTCAAAAGAAGCGTAATAACTCTGGAGCTGGGGATTGGGGTTGACGAGAGGTTCTGTATCAGAAGACATGACGAAGAAGGCGCCAAAAAACCGGAAAAAAATTTCTTCTTGCAGCGCTGTGAGCCCCAGTAGCGTCAAAGATGCAGAAACGTGTAATCAATCTTCTGCAAATGGTATTGCGAAGACGTCTGCGAGAAGCTCCTCCAGAGGTTATTCCTAAACGGTAGATTCTCCGCGTAAAAGATCAGGGCAAAGAACCGCGGACTCAAACTAGTAGGCGATTTAAGTGTTACAAGCAACAGCGGACTCAAACGGTAAGTGAGCGATAGATATCAAGGGTTGACATTTGGCGGAGACGCCATGCGAAGTGGGCCACGGACGCACACTTGAAGCTGTTGAGGAGCCGGATTTGAGGGTTGTTGGATGTAACGCTGTAGGCAGAACATGTGTATGCTCCTAAGGATGACCTTTTGCCGAGATAGCTGGCAATTAGCACCACCTTGGTCCAGGATCAGCAGCACCGCTTTGAAAGGGGTAGGTTCTATGCTCAATTAGCTGTAGCGTGCCTTTTACGCGCTGAAGCGGAGCCCTTCAGGGATGAGACACAACAGCGGGAACACGTGCTATTGATAGCGCACTAGTATACCTAGCACGTGACCCGCCTCTCCAACATGTATCTCGGGGGTTGTCTTTCAGCTGAAGCCTGCCGCCCGACCAACCTTCACAGGTTGGTGATTGGCGCTTGTTTCCGATCCTTCCCCCGAGACATAGGACGAGTCAACATTGCTTTATGTAGTCTCGCTCCTGCCGTCTCAAATAGTTTCACTGCCTTGTGCTGGCGCTTGGAAGAGGATGCAGAGACTATTAAAGATACAGGTTGCATGGCCATCAAAGGTTCTTCCACAGAATATGGATCGCCAATATATTCATTACTTTCCTTTTTTATAGTTATATGTACTACTATACCCCCAGAACTCAGAATGTCAGCTCGTTTTTCCGTTCCCTTGACTCTCATCTCATCCATCATTATTACTTGTTTCGCAAGCACTCCCACAGCGGTTACGGAGAACGCAACTTCAACACTCTCAAATTCAACAAACTCAGTACTGCCAAGCAATGCCAGAAACGCTTCTTTCAACCAAGGATGGACCCCTCAGCCCGACGGAAGAGGAACCATGGACATCATCTGGAGTTGCGCCTTCACTATGTTCCTCTGCTCCTGGGCTATGCTCTGTTTGAATGTACCTGGACCAGATGATACTCCACTTGGAATATTTCATCGCAGACTCTGGTTGACCGCGCTCGCCTTCCTCGGGCCAGAATTCATCTTCCAAATCGCGCTCGGACAGTGGATATCAGCACGTCGCTCCGTAAGGGACTTCCATGCATTGGGCTACCCACAGTGGACAATGACCCACGCTTTCTTCGCCGATATGGGCGGTTTCATACTCCAAACAAGGGATTGGACACCTTTTCCCATCGATGCAAAACAGCTTCATTATCTCATCATGAAGGGCCACGTCAAATTTCCGACGCTCAACAAGCGCAATATCAAGGACAAGAACAAAGTCGACCAGCTTCTTCGACTTGTTACAATCATCCAGATTTTCTGGTTCGTTCTCAACATTCTTGGCCGGGCTGTACAACACCTCGCAATCAACTGCTTAGAACTAACGACTACCGCTTTCATCGTCTGCAGTCTCGGAATAAGTATCTGTTGGTTCCACAAGCCTGCAGATATCATGACGGCAGAGACTATCGAATCTAACTCACGCATCGCCGATATACTGTTAGAAGCCGGGGATAAGGCTTGCCAACCTTACAACCGCACACCTCTAGACTTCGTGAGTCGCAAGGAATGGGCTTGGTCTCTATATTGGTCGAACTGGATAAACATCCTTCGGAACATGCATATAGTCTTCGCCCCTACGATGAGGCCAGTCAACCGATTCGAAAACACCCTATTTCTGGAGCTCTCGGGAAGCGTGAACGCGGCATGGCTGGGCTTAACAGCCATCTACTCAAGTATATTCATCGTCGCCTGGAACAACAACTTCCCCACCCCTACTGAGCGACTCTTGTGGCGGGCTTCAAGTATTACAGTGATGGGCACCCTGATATCCTATTGGGTCATCACGGAGTTCGGTTTCTCCTGGTACCCAGCGCTCCGTCAGCGCCTCGCTCACACCATGAGGCGCGATCCGGAGCACAGTCCTCGAACCCGGAGCTTGACAGGTCAGAGCCGTCTCATCCGGAAAGCAAGGTCGGTGGCAGCATGTATCAGAAACAATTCAGTGTCAAACGACCCGGCCCTGACGCTCCCGTTGAAAGCCATTCTGCCTATTTACATCGTTGGTGTCTTCTACTGTCATGCGCGTGCATATATCTTCCTCGAGGATATAATTGAGTTGCGCTCGCTGCCGTTGAGCGCGTATTCTACAGTCGATTGGTTGGCACTGTTCCCTCATTTTTGAAAGACGGTGCCCAGGTGATAACTTAGAATACATCACCTTCGGATAGAAGGTCACATTCGGACAGATTCAGTAGAAACGTTCCAATCACCAGTTCAACAGTACGCCAATACCATCTTGTGCTCCTTCGTTACCATCCATTTGTTTGGCGTGGTCACGACATCTAGAAGATTCAGGCAAAAGTCAGTCCATTGATATGCCTGCTGACGAGAGAGACTCGAAAACATAGCTATATCCGTAATAGTTCGGCTTGCGGCGAGGGAGTGGCGGAAGCGGCAAAGGGGCCTAGCCACCCGTGAAAAGGGGCGGAGCAAGGCAGCCTGGCACGCATGGCATGAAAGCAAGGTGTTGAAGAAGGAAAGAGGGGAGTTTGGGGACGAAGGGGTTCTTACGTTCTTACCCAGAACGTCAAAAGCGGCGGGTAAGCTAAGCAAGGAGCCATACCCGAAATTGGGGGAGCCTGGATTCGGGAAGCAAAACTCGCTTGAGCGCTCTGTAACAACATAGATGTCTGGAGCAGCAATTGCAATATCCTCACAACAGCAGCATAACAAGTATCAAGATTTTGCAGGGCTTTACAGTAAATAGTCATTAATTGCCTCAAAATCTTTGAGCTCGTTCAGATTTAAGTGTGATGGTTATTTGAACAGAATTACAGGGTGACTTGGTTTGCTGTCCCACGACTTCTGTTCCCGAGCCTCAGCCTAGACCTGAGGCGGATTTCCCGTCAACCACTTCACCACCTGGGGAACATAGAGTAGATGTGTGTGCCGGTCAACGCGGGCTGGCTTCAGACATCGCGTTGAGTCTACCTCTCCGTGGTCCTAAGCTTGGACGTGTCGAGAGGCTGCTTGAGCTCTTGAGTATCAAACGCTGCAGTCCTTGCCATCGAGCCTCGGAAGACTGGGCGCGCCTCACCAACATGTCGACCAACGCAGATTCTGACCCCCTCAGGGAGACCCCGAAGCCACTGACTGACGTCGACGATGCCGCATCAATCAAGTCTGCTTCACCTGCGGTGACTGTAACCTCGAATGGTTTGAAGCGGAAGCGGACAACGGAGCCAAAGTTCTATGCGGTCAGGGTGGGCTTCACTCCGGGTATCTACCATAGCTGGGCGGACTGTTTGAAGCAAGTAAAGGGTTTCAAGCAAGCAATGTGTAAGTCCTCAATAACACCCCAACTACTGCAGGCTAAGACTATGGACACAGTCAAGTCCTTTACCACTCTGACCGACGCTGAACGCTTTGTGGCTGGCGAGGACCCCTCCCACGATGCATCTCTCTCGCCGTACAAATTTTACGCTGTGAGGAATGGGCGGGTACCCGGTATATACACCGATTGGCCCTCGGCTCAGAAACAGATCACTGGATGGACGAAGCCGAAACACAAGCTATTCACTACTAGAGCTGAAGCGGAGAGTTATATGAAGGAGGGTGATCAGCAAGCAGCCCAGGCTTCGAGCGCATCCGAGGCCGACACTGCAACCTCAGGCACGCATCAATCCCTTGACGGGCCGACCGAATTGGGTACTAAGCCATCTACGTCGAAGAAAGCGAAGAAGAATGCCACAGCAACGGACGCAAAGGGTGGAAAGGGTATGGTGGATGAGTATAATGAGGACGAATACGAGCCTGGTACTGGACCGCTCCCACCTGGAGCTGAAGACGGGTTCGACCCTAACATAATATTCGATGCAGAAAGCGGCACGGTCGTGTACAAGACGGAGGATCAACGAAAGGCAACAAAGCTACAGGCCAAAGCACACCAAGATGGGATGTTACGGGTTCATACGGATGGAAGCTCGCTCGGCAATGGCTCCCAGGGAGCTTTTGCTGGAGTAGGCGTCTATTTCGGCCCTGGCGATTCAAGGTAGGAGCCTTGTTTTGCGAGGTTTCAGGATACACTGGGTAGCTGATGACTTCTGACTCTGCAGAAACGTATCAGAATCCTTACCTGGCGGACGGCAAACCAACCAACGCGCAGAGCTTACTGCTATACTACGTGCATTGGATATCGTGCCCAAGAATAGAGATGTTACGATCATCACCGATAGTCGATATGCTATTGACTGCGTTACAGTCTGGTATCTCAACTGGCGCAAGAATGGTTGGAAGACTGCGGCTGGGAAGCCCGTAGAGAACAAAGACATTGTGGAGAATGTGCTTGCTAAGATAGAGGAACGGAATGATCTTAAAGTGCAGACGCTATTCGAGTGGATCAAGGGCCATGCGAATCATCCGGGAAACGTGGAAGCAGATAAGCTTGCGGTGAACGGGGCAAGGAAGGGAGCATAGTGAAAGAATACCTCCGGTAACCGCCCCTTTGTTCACAAAGCGAACAACTGGCCAAACAAGCGACCACAGCGTTGCACGAACGTGGCTTGGCAGTGTCCGGATGCGCTTCTCTGGACATCTGTCAATCAGAACATCGACATTTCAGCCATGGGCGAAAGGAGCTGCTCTGTGGAAAGACGCAAATTAGGTACATAAGGTAGCTATGGCAAAGCTTTCGGAAGGTCACAGATACCACTGGGAGTTCACACTGCGAAGAGTGCAGTAGCGTTCTGTAGGGTGACACTGGATCTACTTTTTATTTTTCGGGGGTTTGTTCAGCAATCTGCCTGACATGCTAGAAGAACCCATCCTCTCCCTTGAGAACTAAAATCCTATGTGAAAGCAGTGATGTATACCAAAAGCCCGAGCAAATGTACATCAGTCCGTTAAATCTTAGTCGACTTCCCTCTGCTTCCAAGGCCTCTAAGGTAGGCGTCAGTGCCGGCCTAACGATAAGGGCCTTGGCGCACGTAGAACAGCAGACTTGATCATTTATTTCCACTCTCGCAGGCACTGACGCGTCCTTTGCCTCCAAATCACCAGCTTCAACTGCAGCGTCGGCTTCGGCTTCAATTTCAATCAGCATCGCAATTTTCGTTTGAGTAATTCCTGTACCTCTGCGTATCTACGGGGACGGGCTTGGCTTGCACTCATCCGAAGTACAATCCATCAAAGTGGCCGGCCTTATTCCCGGCCTTGAACCTACAAGAACCTTACATGATGCAATAACATTAAAAGACCGGCGACTGGATCAGATGAGAGCAGATTGGACGGTACTTGCTGCGCTTGAATGCGGAGTTAGCTAACATCAGTATATATTGGTCGAGCGTGCACGACTCTTATCTTTGCCCCTTCTCCACCATTGCCGTAAACCCATCCATTTCCAACATGCCGACTCTGGCGGTGACCAATTTCAATATCGTCTGTGCAACTCTCGGCGGCTTCATCACTCTCTTTGGCCTGGTTTCGTACCTTTTCAAAGAGCGCTTCTACCTGTCCGAAGCTCGTATGCTTGTTTCTTTGGGGTCGTTACACTGCTTCTGCTGACTAAAAGCAGTGATATCCCTCTTGGCCGGCGTTACCTTCTCACCACATGCGGCGAATCTTATCAAACCCCTGGCCTATGCCGGTGGATCTCAAGAGAACCTCGAGGTTATTACTCTGTATTTCACTCGCCTCGTCCTCGGGGTCCAATTGGTCCTTGCCGGCGTGCAGCTGCCGAGCAAGTATTTGCAGACAGAATGGAAGAGTTTGGCTTTGCTACTTGGGCCGGGCATGACGGCTATGTGGTTGTGTTCCTCTTTGATTATTTGGGGTTTAGTTCCTCACTTGAGCTTTCTTCACGCTCTTGCTGTTGGTGCCTGTGTTACTCCCACGGACCCAGTCCTGTCGAATTCTATCGTCAAGGGCAAGTTTGCGGATAAGAATATCCCCAAGGACTTGCAGAAGATCATTATTGCCGAATCCGGCGCAAATGATGGTTTGGGGTACCCGTTCCTTTTCTTGGCCCTCTATCTGATCAAGTATACCGGCAACGGTGGTGCTGGTCAGGCTGGAGGAGCGAGGCTGGCTATGGCCTATTGGTTCGGCGAGACTTGGGGCTACACTATCCTACTGAGTGTCGTTTATGGAACCACTGTTGGATGGATTGCCAAGGAACTTCTTCATTTCGCTGAGGAGAGGAAGTTTGTGGATAGAGAGAGCTTTCTTGTCTTCGCCATTACTCTTGCTGTAGGTTGTCTTGATCATTTGTCCAGGATACAGCCGCTAAGCTTTTGTCTTGCAGCTGTTCATCTTAGGCACTTGTGGAATGATTGGCAGCGACGATGTGCTGGCTTGCTTCGTTGCTGGGAACGCGTTTACCTGGGAGTAAGTGGTGACACGAGCCACGCTCTACTCGGGAATACCGACTCACAGCCTACAGTGATTGGTTTCGCCTGGAGACCCTCGATGACTCTTTGCAGCCAACGATTGATATGCTACTCAATCTGTCAGTCTTCATGTGGTTCGGCGCGGTATGCCCGTGGGCCTTGTTTGTGCACAACAATGTGATCCCGATCTACCGCCTTATCTTTATTGGGGTTTTGATCCTCCTTTTCCGCCGTTTGCCTATCGTCTATGCCATGCACTGGAAGATCCGCCAGATCGAAGAAAAGCAGCAAGCCTTGTTTGTTGGATTCTTTGGGCCTATTGGAGTCAGCGCGGTCTTCTACTTGTACGTCACTCTGGAGTTCCTGAAGGCCATCACCGTGGATGGCGTTGAACGTGAAGATGCCGCGCGCTTGAGAGAAGTCATGACTGTCGTAATTTGGTTCCTCGCCATTTGCAGCATTGTAAGTCATTTCCGCCATACGTGTGTCACGGGTAGAGAGCTCACAGTCCAGATCGTGCACGGATTGAGCGTTCCTCTGGGAAAACTCGGGTATCACCTTCCACGCACCATCTCCTACGTTATCGATTCAAGAGAAATTGAGGAGCCACAAACATTCCGCGTTCGCGAACGTGTACTCAACGAGCAGCCAATACTCCGCAATAGACACCGTCGACGCCTCAGCCGACGCTCGCAGGACGAGCCTGCTCGTCCTATCTTCCGTGCTGGAGGGTCGATCATACATCCCGGGGTTTCGGGGGTGACAACGCCACGCGAACGCACGACGCAGGGAATCAAGCTTGAGGGTATGACTCGAAGCAACTCGATCAGCGGTAAACAAGGCGAGACGCCTGCGGGTGGCATCGAAGGTAGTACTGTGGTAAAAATCATGGACAATGTTGGCATTCCGACGAACGTCAATGGCGCACCTGATCAGAAGGCAAATGAAGAAGGAAATTGATGTCGTACATGTAACAACAAGAAAACGTGTTTTTGTATATTGATTTTTGATTTTATGGAGACCTTGAGTTTACGGCATGGCCCTCGTTGTTTGCCTTTCTGGCAACCTTTTCATGTTTAATATTATTGTAAACAGTAACGCTCTTTGTACATGCGTACAACAAAGGTCCTTTTATCCATTCGCCTTTTCGGTAGCCCCCCGTGGTGAGAGTGCTGAGATGGCCCACTTGCACGTCACCTCCTACGCCTCTCCAGCCCAAGAGGTCGCACGAAAGGGGATGCAAGCTCAACAGGAAGCCGACGAGTCCTCTGTGGTGTTAGCAGCTTACAGATGGTGGCTCGATTGATTCCAACAGGCCTGCGGAGACTTTCAGTGGTTGTAGCGTTTTGCGCAGTTCGCCCTTGGATCTGGTTCAGAGGGTTTTCGGTAGGCCTTCTCGAGACGGTCGGGCGGACGAACGATGGTGGTTTGGGAGCGGTGGAGCGCGTCTGGATTTTCGTGAGTGCCTCCTTTGTGCGCGAGGCTATGGCTGTTGCGGTTGAGTTTGGGTTTCTTAGTGTCTCGTGGGTCCACCGGGTCTGCTGCGTGTTCGGGACTTTGGGGTTGGGTTGGATTTAGGTTCAGGGTTACAGGGATCTTGGTCGCTGTGGGAGCTGACCCTTGTTTTAGAAAAGGAGGACCTTGGCTTTTGGAGAGGTCGCCTTGGTCGTCTGAAACTCACTTCCCGCATCGACGAAGAATCGGCGAAGCCAACAGGCTGTCAATCCTTATTCGCAGTGAATTCTCTAGACTATCAAACATATGGCCAACTATCCAAACAAGTGGCAGTCTTAGGGCTCCTCAGGCAGAGAAATCCGGAGCATCCTCTGCAGTGAAACAATAACGGAACTCAACTTTCTGCATCTGCCTTTCTAGCCCTCCCCGAAACCCTCTTTAGTAGCAGAATAATATCGAGAGGTGCCTTCTCACCGGAAGACTGATAGACTGACACCTCTAACAAACAAGCTTATTTCCCCGCAATCACACCCTGTCCCTCCCCATTCGAGGAATATGATCGACCTGCCTTGTTTCCCCAACACCATCAGAGAGAAAAGAAGGGAGAATCCAAGTGCACATTGGCAGAAACAAGAAAAATGGGCAATATAATTTTGTCGGACTGCCTGGAGATGAAACACCAGGCTTCCCCGCAAACCGGTAACTTCCAAGGGAAATCCGGGGTGCGAGCTACCCTCGCGTGCCTCGCCGGCTTGTCTCGGGACACCTTTCGCCACCTACCGAAACTAAAGCGGTTTCGGTTAGCTGGCGCCTCCATGCCAGGGTGAGCCAGCCCGCTTACATACTAAATTACTAGCGAAAACTTAGACTTCGCTAGGCAGGAGCAGACATGGCGGCGATGATGTTTGTATGTAAAACAAGTGTAATTTCTATCTAAGTAATAGTAGAAGAGTCCAATGGAGGCCCCTGACTTCTATACGAAAAACCCCAGTTTCCCCGCAATACTCATATGCCTGCTTTTTTACCCCTGGAACCGCACGAAAATTCCACTTTTCCGCAGCTTGACTAAATCGGGTATAAGTGAGGGCCTTGCAAGGACCCCCCGTACACCAGAATTTAGTGGGCGTGAGGTCCTTGCAAGGCCCTCACCGATCACAAATTTGGTTAGTTTCGGTAGGTGGCGAAAGGTGTCCCGAGACAAGCCGGTGCCTCGCTCGCGGGTCACAAAAAAAAAACTACACCAAATAAATGCTCTACCTTGAAAAAATCATAGCACCATCAAAACAGCTTCTAAATTTACAAAATCTCACAGCACATCAAATTAATATCTGATCTATCAATTCTGTAATTTTCCCAGTAACCGGCCTTTATATTGCCATTTAAAATATTGTTGCGTATACAAGTAATCAATGGCCGAACCTGTAGATTAGGCGAAGGAAGTGAGCTTTGGTGGTCTTTTTTTTGTGACCCGCGAGCCTCGGTACCGTGTGTCTGGGTAACTAATTTAGCCTCTCCGTGCCCCCCACTGTCTGGAGGAAGGTGATACTTTGGCCTAAAAGGTAGCCGAACAGGTACATACACTCCTTACGCCTGATGCCGATCATCAGTGATGCTCCGCTACTCTGATCTTTGCTGTTGTACTAGCAGCTGGCCCCAGCAGCAGCTCGTCCTTGACACCGAGGGACCGGCTGAAAGCAATGATGAAACATTGATCCCCAAAAACGCTACTGGATGTAAACATATGGCGGCTCTTGATCAATACGCAATTCCAAACGTGTCGCGCGTAAGGCGAGGAAGTTCACAGAAAGGCTCTGGCATCTTGTGCGACCCACAGCCAGCAGCGTCTATCTCAATGTCGAGGAGAAATGTCACCATGTTGCGTGCTGAGGTGGCCTTGACTTCTTGAAGACCGGGCAGAAAGGATCTCGTTCGACAACGTCCTGGAGTCTGACAGTGCTAGAGAAGTGCGAGACCGGATCTTTCATGCGGTTTCCCTCTTTTCACGTCTTACTACCGGAACACGGTGTTTCGGAGAGTTATCGGTCCTAGCGAATGAGCATCCAACGGACCCCTCCACCACTGATATTTCTATCAAATGCCTCAAAGTACGACTGCAAGACATGCAGCGTACGGGTTGATTGGTCTGGCCACTCGATCTCTCGTAGGATACCATTATTAATTTGTCACCTGCAAGTTTCTTCCAGAAGGCACGCTTTCACCGAGCTGATTGCAGGCGTTCAACAACTTCTTCCATTAGAGGCGATGATGATAGCGAAGGCGCACTTTCTTTGCATCTAAGTTCTGATGCGGATGAATGCACAATGTGAAGGTCGGGAGAGAACCTCTCAGCGGGCCCATGTCCGTAAATGGGCCTCGCTGACGACGCAGGCCTGCGGATGCGGGTGCATTCACTCAGTGCGACGTGGCTTGGCTTGACTTGATGCAGGGACTAAACACCGTGCAACAGGGCTACCCTACCTTAGTGCTTATCACAATGCTCGCTCCTGCATCTGCGTTTGCAAAGGACTCATACTCAATCAAAACACTACGCCATCTCATTCGCCAAAATTAACAGCACCACCATGGATGCCACCCCGAACGATCAGGTATACTCTGCCAGGGCTATAATCTCGTACCCACCTGTAGAGGGGCGTAAGTGGCAGCTGGAGGACGTGACGTTCAAGGAAATCGGAGATGACGAATTGCTCGTTCAGATGGTAGCTACAGGCATTTGCCATACAGACCTGGCTATTGGAAGCATTGTCCAGTTGGCTGGCCCTGTCCCTAAAGTACTCGGTCATGAAGGTTAGTGCTTTCAGCTATGTTGGTATACTACAGCAAAATCGAAGCGAAAACATTGCTGAAGCTCTCCAGGTGCTGGTTACGTCAAGAAAGTTGGCTCAAAAGTCCGCGTGGCGAAAGTCGGAGATGCTGTGCTCATGTCTTATGCATACTGTTCCTCCTGTCAGCCCTGCAGGGACGGCCAGCCTTCATGTTGCGACTCGTTTTCGGAACTCAACACTGGTGGCAAGCCGGATTCTTTTAGAGGTACTTCAGGCATCGAAGTGGGAGGTAGTTACTTTGGGCAATCGAGTTTCTCGAGCTTGTCGGCTGTGCGCGAATGCTCTGTCGTCAATGTATCTGCCCTCATCAAGAGCGAAGAGGAGTTGAAGCTATTCGCGCCCTTGGGATGCGGCTTCCAGACTGGCGCCGGGACGGTGACTAACCTGGCCGACACAACTGAGAAGGACACGGTAACAATCATGGGACTCGGAGGAGTGGGGTTGGCAGCAGTTATGGTGAGCGCTCCTTTGGGGTCGAGTGCGAGACACCTTGCTGATAAGAGTATATAGGGCGCTAAAGTGAAGGGAGCCAAGACAATCATCGGAGTAGACAGAATTCCATCCCGAATAGAGCTTGCGAAGAGCCTCGGAGCGACACATGTAATCAACACCTCCGATTCGGACCTGGATCTAGTGCAGGAGATCAAGAGTAAGAGTCAAGGTGCTGGGACATCCGTTACCGTGGATACGACAGGGAACGTTGATCTCATCACCAAAGGGTTAGAGATGACGGCCAAGGGAGGCCAGATGATCTTAGTAGGACTTATGCCCTTGGGTGCAGAACTGAAAGTACACCTAATTACTCATTTGATGGTAAGGAGGATGCCAGTTAACCTTCTAGGGCCAACGCTGAGATCCGTGCAATCCCTTAGGCCTCGAAATCGCTGCGGGGTAGCGTGGAGGGAGGTGTTGAACACAGCAAGGTACTACCCCTACTCCTCAAGTGAAAGGGCCCCAGCATTGTCTCACCCCGAGATAGTACGTTTCGCAGATGATCCAATGGTATCGAGAATCAAAATTCGCCATCGACAAACTCGTCAAATACTACCCGGTGGGTACATCTTTTCAGTCTTGATCAAGGAACAGAAGGCTTGCTCACGTCTGTTCCAATGTATGTGCAGGTTGAGGATTTTGAAAAAGCCGTATCGGATATGCACAGCGGTGCCACGGTGAAGCCAATCTTGATCTGGTAGATGGATATGCTTGGATGCCGCCATGCTGGTTTCTCGCTCGAGGAGGCAGACTGGACAGGGCGACGCAGGTGGACGTGTGCATGGCTTAGTATTCAAGCCGGTTCGATGATGGTGAAGAAAAGCGGACGGCTTTGTCGTCAATGCTCTTTCCATGATTCCCTTTCCTAGGATATGTTCTCGCTGAAAACTGCCTGTCGTTGTCGAAGGTAAGCAGGCACGGTAAGATACTCACTCGTCTTCGGTACCTCGTGCTTGATGCTCGCTTCGGCCCTTGGCACCGACCAGTTCACAAGGTAGAGTTCCAGAAGTCAGCCAACGGCGTGTGAGCGAAATCCAAACTAACAGCTAGTTTCCCACATTTACCGCTGTCTTGCCAACCGATCACTGCTGAGGGACTACTGTTCGACTCGGGACTCTTCTCAATCCCTTCTCTCCCTCTACATTAGAGCTTCTTCAAATCTGTCTTGATGCTTGAGTAGTTGAGGCGACCTTCAGCTGAGAACTACCCCTTCTTTTGTTTCTGCAGTTTCACTTCTCAGGCTTTCAGCCCACTTATCCTGAGCTCGACTAGTAACTAGCTTGCGGATGGGGGAGTAGATTGTGGGGTAAATGGTAAATCCTAGCTCGGCCAGCTGAAGGGCGGCAACGACAACATGGACAATTGTAAAGGCGTGCCGAGGTCTACCAGTGCTGAACAAGTGCCGAAGGCTGTACTACTTTGGACCTTGATCTTGTCAAGGCGAAAAGCATGTTATTCACTATGGCGCTCCAGGGCGCTTTCTTTCAATCTCAAGGCCATCTGCTATTAATAGAGGGATTTAGCCACCCCGGTATAGTTTTTGAGCATTTTTTGAGCATATGCACGTTTTAATACTGTTTTGGTAAGACGGAGTTCTTAGTGGCCTTAAGTACGCGTCTCTGTTTTGATGACAGGGTATGGAACCAATAGCAATTTGGCTCAGTTGCTAGCGTAGTTCAGTGACTGAGCATATTTGCTCAGTGACTGAGCATATTTAGGTTTTGAGCAAATGCGCACGGGTGTACGGTAACTGTAAACAGCAGTGTAAGTGGTTTTGGAACAGGGAAACGCGTACTAAAACTCTGACCAACTGTATCTGTCTTAAAAACACCTCATGACCAGGGTGGCTAAATCCCTCTATTGGCTAGGTTGGAAGAAAGACAACCTCCTCACCAGTGCAGTGCTACTCCCCAACTATCCTCGAACACCATAAGACACGGCTGCCTGGTTACTCGTGTAGCCTTTAGTGAAAGATGTTGATCAAATCCCACTACTCCATCTCAATTCCTACCGTCGACCTCCTCTCCTACGTCTTTGGTATGCTGACCTGGATCACTTATTGAATACAGCTAACTTCGGCTTTCGAACAGAACGATCACGCAATGATGCAAACGAGCCAATGTACATCAATGCCGACGACTCCTCACAGCGCTTGACAAAAGCAGAGCTGGAGGTGCTGGTTAGGAAACTTGGAAAAGGACTCAGAGAAAGAGGAAAGATCAACAAGGGCGATAAAGTGCTGATATGCGCGGCAAACTCGGTGAATCACATCATCAATGGCTCAGGCTGATCTCAGCAAGTATTGACTGATCTAAGATACGATACCCGCTCGCTTCTTTTGGGACTCTCTGCGCTGGTGGTGTTTTCACTGGAGCAAACCCTGCTTACACTTTTCCTGGTCAGTCCCCTACTTCTCGATGTATAGAGTGGATGCAACTGATTCCGCAGAACTCTCTCATCAACTGCGGCTCTCGGAGGCCAAGCTTGTGTTTACGGATGCCGAACGCCTTCCCCTTGTGAAAAGAGCTGCGCAAGAAGTCGGAATTTCGGCAGACTCAGTATATCTGCTTGAGAGTAATGGAGAACCTCCTTCTATTGATGATCTATTGGAATATGGGGAGCTCCAGTGGGAGAGGCTGGACCAGCTCGAAGATTTAACCCAGAGGTTAGCACTTCGGTGGTTCGTCCATGATCTATGGGTTTGACAGGTGCTCCAGAACGGCCCTACTCAACTTCAGCAGCGGCACCACTGGCATGCCAAAAGCGTGCATGGTCTCTCATCGCAATCTGGTGGCCAATTGCGAACAAGCTATACATTTGGACGGTGTGGCTAGAGATAGACGGCAAGACCCAAATTACGCCTTGAAAGATATCCACTGTGCCTACCTTCCCTTGTTTCATGCGTGTAAGTCCCGTCTTCCGCCATAGCAGTCCCTAACCTAAGAGGCGCCTCTGCAGTGGGCCAAATGATGTTTTGCATTATGAATCTCAGAAGAGGATGTCCCACGTACATCATGCCGAAGTTCACTCTACCACTGCTGCTGCAAGCCATCCATCGGTACAAGATCACCTACCTCATCCTCGTTCCCCCAATTGCGGTCCTACTTATCAAGAGCCCTCTGGTTTCCCAATACAACATTTCCAGCATCAAGTTTCTCCTCTGTGGCGCCGCACCCCTCGGCAAGGAAACATCCATGCAACTAGAGAAACTGTTCCAAGCAAACGACGCTGTCGTCAGACAAGGCTGGGGCATGTCGGAAGCAACTTGCACAGTGGCGCTCTTCGCTCCTGATGAACACGATTCCGAGCATGTGGGGGTAGGATATTTGTGCGCTAACATGGAAGCGAAGATTGTCGCTGATGACGGCAGCGACGTCGGGTATGGGGAGAAAGGAGAAGCGGTGCTTCGGGGTCCCAATGTTTTCCAGGGCTACTTCAATAACCCAGAGGCTACGAGCGAGTCGTGGACGGAAGACGGGTGGCTCAAGACTGGAGACTATGTGGTGGTGCAGCCCAATGGCTTGTTTTCGGTGGTTGACCGTAAGAAGGCTAGTACCCTCTGAGTCTTCTCAGGACCATCCTCTGACCAGAACACTAACATCCCTCATTCTTAGGAATTGATCAAAGTCAAAGGCTTCCAAGTCGCGCCCTCCGAGCTCGAAAGCCACCTCCTCGACTGCCCGCTCGTCAACGACTGCGCCGTCACCAGGGTCATGAGGTTAAAACCCCTAATCAAAAACCCCACTTTCTCCCACTTTCTATGCATGAAACAACTGACCACTCATTTGTATTTCAGAAATGGAGAAGAACACCCACAAGCCCACGTTGTCCCCACTAGCAAAGATGTAACTGCAGACGCCATCCACAAGTTCTTGGAACCTAGAATCACCGCCCACAAGCGTCTGACGGGCGGAATCGTCTTCACAGACGCTATCCCGAAATCTCCATCCGGCAAGATCCTCAGGAGGATGCTCAAGGATCCCAATGCTGATGGCGCTGCGGCGAGAGCCAGGCTCTGAGTCGAGGATCGGAAGGGTTGGCTGGACGCAGATCTCAGGTGTGGTCGGTTCATGGCGATGCGATCTTGCTTGCGCGTGTTTATAGTCTGCATCTGCTATGTTCGCTTTATATCTTGCACATCCGGCGCTCAGAGCTAGCATACTTCGTGCCCCATGTGAAAACTTCTACAAGTACGCACAGTCCCAAGAGACGAGAAAGCTGGTGCAACAGCGCTGATGCAACGAGCTTCTGTTAGTAGTTCTCCAACCGTTGTGTTCATGACAAACCGGGAAGTCCTGGGTGTACGTTCCCTAGTGCGGAATCGCGATGGGCATGGGGCATTTCAATCACCACCTATGGACGTACCAGTCACCCACCGGACGCCTATATGGTCGAGGCGTCTATGTAAGCACTGCTCTCCCTTCGGTAGGCGACGTCCCCCAAGGCGTCGTCCCCCGTGGCGGTCCAGGGCGAGCAATGTCTAGATATGGTATTAGTGCAAAGGACCTCGAGGCCGTCTTAACCTCGTAGAAAGGAGAGGGACCGCAATCTCTCGATCTCGATGGCGTGATCGATTTTGTTTTGGGCCCCGGCATCCCTCACCCATGCGCCATGATGTTGAAGAAGCAGTGAGGTAGCTACGAGCTCTGCATGATGGATATGTACAAACCTATATACCGCACTAGATCTCCCTCTTCCGCCTCCCATCCATTCCTCCCTCCTATTCCTCTGTAACTCGCCACTGTTCACCAACGACGCAACTGTCCGCACGTGAGAACGCACATCCAATCGCGCCGTGGGTTGGCTGCGGACCCACCCCCCAATTACCCGCCGAAGCAGCCACGTTCTCAAAGGCCGGACGCAAGAAACCTGAGCCCTCCCGGCCATAACTTTTTGTTACACAGCAACTCAATTCCAACCGTGACCCCATCTCAAGACGTTTCTGTCAGGTCTCCCACTAGGCACCGATCTTCTGATAGAACAGAATATAAGCGACCTTATTATCCTTGACCGAAGACCCCCGTCCGACCGGCGTCCTTTTCCCCTCCGACCCAGCCGGCGTCGCCGTCCCATTCACAACCCCCGACCACTTCTTCCCCCCGGCCGCCGTGCCCGTGGCGCCATTGACCTGACTCCAGCCCTTGTCGGCCTTGGTATTCTCCTCATCCTCCAAACCGCCAACCTGCTCGAAGATATTCCCGCTGGCGCTCTGGTCGCGCTTATGTTGTTCGAGAGCCGCGGCGAGGAGTTTGGGGTCTTCTTCGCTGCCGCCTTCGGCGACGTCTTCGCTGCGGACGCGGCGGATGATGGTGTCGTCGAGGCGGATCCATTCGCGGCCTTCTTGGCGTCGCACGTCGACGGTGTAGTGGCCGCCGCTGGCGTTTTTGCCGTGGTGGTAGACTACGCCGATGAGGCGGTATTTGGGCAAGCCGCCATGAGCTGCCAGGCCGCCTCTTTTGTGAGGTGGGAAGACTTCTTTCGGGATCTCGAGCTCCAGTGGGTAGCCGACCTTTTTCCAGATCTTCTGCGTTCCGCCAGCGTTGTCGTATTGGAAGCGTTTGAGGTGAAGGATCAAGACGGGTGGGAGAGTGTCGATGAACATTTGCTTGGTTGCAGCGACGCCAGGCCCTCGCGGAGAGTTGAAGTCTCCGTGTAAAGTTTCGGACCTGGTCAGACCCTTCAGAGCATCTGTGATGTTGTTGACTTGGGGAGACCCGATGTCCAGCTGCAATGGCTGGTAGGGCTCCGACGTCACAGAATTCTTCATACCCGGGACTCGTAGCTCTGACCTGATCTTGCCACCAAAGATTTTAGTGATGGGTGACTCCGCGATCGCGCCAGACAATCGAGTGATGGCGGCTTTCTGCTTGGGTCCCACTTCGAGCCACCCGTTCTCTGCCCCTGGCCCGGTCTCACTGATCGGAGAAACAATTCCGTTGTTTGAAGTGAATGTATCGGAAGTGGGGGTTGGTGCGGAAGCTTTCATGGACTTGACGCACTCATCATGCATTTCCTCAAGGAGGAAACCCAAGAACTCTTCCGCGTCCTGTTGATGACCGCGCTTGTGTTCTGTCAGCCAAGGAAAAACGCCTAAAGAAAGAAGATATTTTCATACCCGCATTGTAGCAAACCGAGGCAGCCGCCTGATTACCTCATAAACAAATTCTGGAATGAATGCTTCACCATATTGCTCAAGCTCACTGTCTTTAAGACGCATCCGTAACTGCTCGACAGACACTGCAGAGTCAATGACGGGGAACTCCCGCATGAACATAATCCTAGAAAGGTCAGCGAAGCCTCCCCGTAAGAAATAATTTGAGAGCCTTACATTGTATCCACCATGGGGGTATCACTCTTGAAGCTATGCACCGCCTGTTTACCAACTTTGTCAAGGAAATTATAAAATGGAGTGCAGAATAGTAATATCTGTAGGATCTAACGAGTCTTTGTTAGCCACCACTTGCCAATCAGAACAGCATACTTACTGCATTCATATAACACATATTTCCGGTGTTCACAAGCCCTCTGGGTTCCAAAAACGCAATTTTGGTATCGTCATCGCGGCTATCGACATTGAATGAACCCAGTACATCAGAGAGAGACCCAGCCTTAGAAACGGCAAAGCCGTTTGTCTGACCAGTAGTACCACTGTTTAGTGACGATGTAGGAAGTGCGGCCGATGAAGCCTTGGTCCTGACAAGGTCTGCCCAAGATTTGGGTGGTGCTTTGATCGGTGGCGGAGTTGCTGTAAAGGTTTGCTCGGAAGTTGTAGAGCTGGTCTCGGCGTTGACAGGATCCACAATATCCGGTACGATCACGGCTTGGTCGATATCCGCTTTGGCATCCGTCAACTGAGAGGTCCCAGAAGCAGCACTCTGCGACATCCGTTGTGACGGCCGTGACGGAATGTTGGGAAGAATAGGGACGATGGGTATTAGGGGCACGGCCGGTCGGTGAGTATTCTTAGAGGGCCACGAAGCCTTCCGCGACTGGGTTGGCGCTTGTGGTGCTACAGCAGATGACGGGGTTGTAGGATGCGTTGAATCAGCCTCTGAGGGAGCGTGAGACGTTACCGGCGTTTCCAGACTGGAAATCACAGGAGCAGGAATTTCTGGGGCAGCTTGGTCCTCTGAAAGTGTTGGCAAGTCCTCAGGCGCTTCCTCTGGGGCTCGTGACATGTCCTCTGGCACTTCGTCCGGCACTGACGGGATGGTATCTATAGCGGGCTCCGTTGTTTCTACAGCGACCTCAGTGTCCTCGGATGACTCCTGCCTAAGAGGTAACTCCACAGGGATGCTTGAGGACTGTGGAGCAGGTTTTTTCCGCCGTCGTCGCACACTTTTGGGGGGGAACGGCTCATCGGGAACCGAGTACCACGGAAGCTGAATAAGAAATTAGCAATGCCTAATAGAATGGTCTCGGAGGTAGATGAGCTACTCACGGGAGGATAGAAAGGCAAGCGAACAGTCGGCGGAGCCGGAGGAGGAGGAGGCGCATGAGGAGGCTGTCGTGGGGATTGGGTGAGTGGTGGGGCTGATGGCGGAACGTGTAATGATGTACTCGACGAACTCGGAGAGAGCATGTCTTGTTGGGAGCGGATTGAGGACGAGGACGGCGCATGCGGGGGTGGATAAGGTCGGTAAGGCATTGGTGCAATACCTTGGGGAGTTGGGTACGGCGGTGCTACCATGGGCGGATACTGCGAATACTGCCTAGGCATTGGCGGCTGCATATTCTGGTATTGGTACCATTGCTGGGCATGCTGTGGGTGGAAGTGCGGCGGCATTGGGTGTGGGTGAGGATGCGGCTGTTGGTAGCCATGGTAGGGGTGGGTGTGTGGGACCGGGGGAGGAGTTGGCCGATACGGCAGCTCGTGTTGTCTTTGGCCATTGTGGAGGGGAATTGCAGGCTGCACATGAGGAATGGCCGGCAGGTGAGTGTTCATCACGACGGCTTGTGGAGGCCGTGATGGCCTTCGTCCGGCCGGCAGGACTCTCCAGAGCCCACGCGACCGGCTTAGATGCTTGCGTCAAACTTGGCAGGATTTCGGGACTCCAATTCTTGCAACATGAAGCACAAAGGTGATAGGGTTTGCTAGTCGTAGACGGAGTCGTGTCGTCGCCCTGCACGCCGTCCGAATGCTGTGGTGGAGTGGAGTCGGATGCGGCTCCTCAGGCTTTGTAGCCGGAAATTATTTGGGCGCGGCGAATGGCGAAAGCAGAGAGGGGAGCACTCGCTGTTTACGGAAGGAAGAGGAAAGTGATCACGATACCAGCGCTGCGCCTTTGATTTTTCTATTAATCTTGAAAAGTGGATGAAGTAGTACTTCACAGACGGTTGTTCGTCCTGTTACTTCACCGTTGATATTCGTATTCATGTCGACGGCGAGACGGAAGATGATTCGCTGCAGTTTTACGTGGGGGAAATGCTTCTCTCCGCAAGTTTGCCTCTTCAGCCTCTAGGCCTAATCTGAGAGTAGAGGAATCCGGGGCATCCTCAAGCAGCGAAACAATAATGAATAGTATAATGTTGTTCAGTAACGGTAAGAGTACAGCACTGGAGCTGAAGGACTTCGACTTTCAGAATCTGCGCATTTGGTCTTCTTCGAGGGGCTGAGGCCTCCTGGTCGGAAGACTTCATGACTGCCACCCTCTGGTGGTTCGCCTTCTGCTACCGGCTACCGAAGACAGGAAACACATGGACCAACATGAGATGGACTGTGCCTATCTGTCCATCACGACCCCTAACAAGGTGTGAGGAGACATCCGTCACGCCGGACTCCATACGTCTGCGAACTGACATCTCTACCTCCGGGTCAATTGACTGCGATGTATACGTACTTGCATTAGCCCTTGGTGAGGGCTGCCTGGGGGAGCAATGAAGAAAGCGAGCCGGCAGACCCTGACGAACGAAGATGGACATGGCCGAGAATAGCGTAGCGTAGCGTAGCGTAGCGTGCCTGGTTCTGCTGACTAACATGATGCTACGCTAGTGAGCAAGAGACCAGAGATGATGAGTCCCCTCCGCTTTGCTACCAGCCCCTCGGGGTAGCACAAAGGCAACAGTACCACCCAAGCCTCACGTCGTTCGGCAGGGCGAGGGCTAGCAATAGGGATCCTTCTCATTTGATCTCACACTGCGAGCCGAGAGGTTCGCCTGGCCCTCATCTTCCAAGTTATCCAACGCGATCCGGCCCGAAAGCGCGGGCCGTCTGTACGATGTCCTCGAACTCAATACCTTCCTTGATAGCTTCAAAAAGTGGAAACGTGTCAGTGCAGACACCTTCACTTGCACAATCTCAACCCCCCCCCTCTTTTGCTGCCGATGGTCACCAGCAACGACGGAGTGGCGGATCAGGCAATCTTGGGGCTGGCTCTGCAGCCCGCGCCTCTACATCTTCGGCGAGGAACAATCAGTCATTTCGGAAGCAGAACAAAAACCAGAGACGGCCGAGGCTGGCGGATGAGGATGCTGCTGCTGAATCCGTAAGCCAGTTCTGCAGGCACAAGTCCTTATGGCAGAGCTGTCTTAGGCTGACAGGTGCTCACATATAGGCAGCCATGAATTCCACCAGCAGTCGCAAGGGACAAACCTCAATCACTCATCTTATGAATTTCACGTTACCGCCAAGGCCACAGTACCAACCATATGCCAACCACGGACGCAATACGCGGCGGAACCCGACATGGGGTCTTGGGTCGGGGTATCATGCCGTAGACAAAGCTAGGTCAGTCAATCGGGCCCAACTGTCATATCAACTCTGTATTGAGAGGCAGCAGATACGTGCATGCCAACTACCGATTCATTGTCGACCCTAGAGGCGACTACCGCGCTCAAGCAGTCGATGCAGACGTCCACTTGGAGTGGAACACTGTACTACAGATCTTGGCTTCTGCTCAGTCACAATCTGCTAGTTGTCCGATTTGTTTATCGATCCCTGTCGCTCCACGCATGGCTAAATGTGGCCATATCTTTTGTCTACCATGCCTTATCCGATACATGCACTCGACCGACGACACCAAGCCAATACCAGAGAAGAAGGCACGATGGAAAAAGTGTCCGATTTGCTTCGATAGCGTGTATATCTCAGATACCCGACCAGTGCGCTGGTTCACAGGTCGGGAAGGGGAAGAGCCAAGAGAAGGCGGTGATGTTGTCCTGAGGCTGATAATGAGGCAGCCAGGGAGTACGCTTGCCTTGCCTCGCGACGGCGCTAGATCTCTTGGGGCAGCGGAGGATATTCCCTGGTATTTCGCAACTGAAGTGACAGACTACGCTCGAGTCATGAAAGGTAGTGAAGACTACATGGTGTCACAATTCGAAGGTGAGATTGAAGAGTTGCGTCGGCAGGAAATGGAGGACGACATCATGTTCGGTGAGGACAGCCAGTGGACTCGAAAAGCCGTCGCAGCAATAATTGAGGCGAAGGAGAAGGTCAAGGGCATCGGGAACCCACCGAGCGCACCGCTGCAACCGGTTGACAAAAAGGTGACACGACCACCGATCAAGTTCAATGAGCCGAGCGAAGATGTTCCAGACTTCTACCACATTCAGCATGCTGTTAAGTCCGGACAGTCATCCGGAGGTTCTGCAACGCCACAGAGTCAGAAAGTTGTGCCAGCAGCGCCTAACGGGCCAACAGGCTCTTCTGGCATAGATGAGGAAAATGTCCCTGCGGTACACTCTCGGCCGCCTGTGCCAAGCGTCATTACTTCTTCTCTATCGCAAGTTCGGGCCAGAGCAAACGGAGCCGATCATCAGCCGTCTGGTTCGCCACTTTACTTCTACCAAGCTCTACTACACTACTATCTGTCTCCGCTCGATATACGAATCCTCAAAGCGGCTTTTGGTGACTACTCCGCATTTCCGGCAGTCATCCTTCCCCGGGTCGAGCACGTTTCTACGGGGCACATAGTCGACGATGACCTCCGCAAAAGAGCCAAATACCTAGCCCATCTACCCTATGGATGCGAAGTAGGGTTTCTAGAATGCGACTGGACAGACGTTGTCGGGCCCGAAGTCCTAGATAGATTCGGCCCCGAGATCGAGCGCCGCCGCAAGAAAAACCGGGAGAAAGAAGTCCGCGAGGAAAAGGAGCGCCTGCGGGCAGAGAAAGAAGAAGACGACAAAAGATGGGCGGCGGCAAGACGGAAACGCCCGAGTATCTCGCATGATCTCCCCCCGGAATTTCAACTCCAGCAAGATATCCCACCTGCATCTTCTTCTGTCGACCTCAACCTCGCCTCCTCCTCCCCGCCCTGGTCTTCCTCCCGCAACCGTAGCGGCTCCGCTTTCGCTTCTTTGGCTTCCCCGTCTACCAGCCCCAATGCGCCACGCACCGTCTGGGGCACGACTGCCGTCATTCCTGCCTCGCCGCCCTTGCCCGCGGTGAAGCATGATCCCGAATTGCCGGAAAACGACGGCTGGCTGCAGGGTTGGGAACGGGATCTGCTGCAGGAGGATGAGCTTGTCGCGCGCGTTCAGGCTAGCTCAATCGGCGAGGGGAGCTCGAAAGCGAGGGTGGGGCTGGGGACGGGCACGGGCACGGGGAAGAAGAAGAAAGGGAAGAAGATTACGCTCATGACGACGAATGCGCGGAGGGGCGCTTGAGTTGGCTGGGGCTGGGGCTTTGGCAGATGGGCGTTTGTCTTGGGCTTGAGCTTGGGTGCGGGAGGCGGTGTGAGCTTGTTGTACATTTATCTGGCCATCGGGCGAGGTGGCGAGCCTTGCACCATACTTTGTCTGTTGGAGCCTTGTGGAAAGAAGCTCTGCATTGGTAGTGATGCCTTGGGACTACCTTACGACAGATTACCTTAAGGGAAGGCTACGAGATGAACATACAGTATAAAAACAGTAGTGTTAATAAACACTGAATACCAACCGTCCAAGTAGTTAAAAAACCATAAACTGTTGAATTGAATTGACTGTTTTGTGATTGTAGCCGTAGACAGGATAAACGGTTTTTGAACTGTTATTTAGTATATTCGTTCTCGTGAAAATGTACGATCACACTAATTGCCTGTAAGGACCATTGAACGTTCTATTTTGATATCTGTTTTTAGAGACAATCTGTAATTCAACTGAATAGTCAACAGTAGCTGTAATATGTTGTCCATGTTACCAATATCAAATCGGTCAAATGATATATCTATAGACGTACCGTTTTACATCAAGACAGTAGATACAAAATTACAGCAAATCATTGTCACCGGCTTAATCTCAGTAAACGGTGGCTAAATCGTTATTAAGCCGTTTATCAATTCTATGACGCTTCGCGGGGTGTATTTTCAATGGGTTATTCGCTTCATATAGTAACCTGAGTTATAACCCGGCTAAATGCCCCCTGAGACAACGAACCGAAGTTCATGCTGATGCAAGCCAAGCCGCCAAGTCCACCACACCCAAGCGAAAAAATTAGAATGAGCTCAAAATTCCCCATGTCCCGTCCTTCTTGCCTTTGCCTGGTGTAAAGTTTTCTCTCTCAGTCGCTTTTGATGAGTAATGATGTGTTTGTCTATCTTCAAGCCTTGAAGCCATGGTTTCAAGCCAGCTTGAAGCCGCCTGTGGTTTTAAATGATATTGAAGCTTTGGTTCTAAGTGCTTGCAGAGACATATCTCAACGCTCATCTCAAGTTTGACCCTTCATGTTAAGGTGGGTCGACATCTACTGGCTCAGACAGCATTGCTAACCTACTATGTTTGAATGCCTAGTGTACTATGCTGATTCTTCCTTCGAAAGCCCTGCTCCCAGGTCAGGCCCTCGATTCGAAAGCCGTCCCCCCAGGTCAGGCCCTCGATTTGAAAGCCGTCCCCCTGAAAGCCCTGCTCCCAGGTCAGGCCCTCGATTCGAAAGCCGTCCCCCCAGGTCAGGCCCTCAATTTGAAAGCCGTCCCCCTGAAAGCCCTGCTCCCAGTGCAGGCCCCTCAGTCCTCAGTTTATTCGAAAGGCCTGCGTAGGCAGGCCTTCCCCTGGTGACAAGATATGGATCTACACTGGCGGGCTGACAATCACATGCTATATGAGTACCTCAAGGTAAGGTAAGTCTTCCAGCTCATCAGTGACTTGTGCCTTCCTTTTCTTGAGGGACACGGCCTTGGCCAAAATGTTCAATCCTCATGTAGGTAGACCACTAGATAGGAAGTGTTTCTGTATTTAATGTTAATTCGATTTTACTATCTCACTCAGTGTGAGTCTTGTGCAATAAATGTGAAGAAGATTCAAGTTAACGTACATTCCTTCAACTGTAGATGTCTTAAAAAACTGTTTAACTACGGTAGGTTGACTATTACGTAAAGAATTGAGAACGTTAATTAATAAAAAACTGTAATCATCTCTTGAACGTACATAGACTTGAAAACGTTGAAATAATATACAGTCTCATGTATGAACTGTTTTCATATCTAACAGTTATTTGCTTCAGAACGTAGATATCAAGTCACGTTTTCAGCACTGAGAACGCTCTTTTCACTACTACTGTTTGACTTATTTATACGTGTCCACTTAGTTATATCACATAGAATGGTTTAAAATCAAAACTGTCAATTAACTATTTATTTACAGTAGTCTAGAGCCCATGCAGACCGGTAAGGTAGGTATCCATGTTAGTGACTCTTGTGGATATTTGAGAGTCTATACATATCTCACATCCTATCTTACGCAGTACGCATCCCTTGGTGGATTTACTACCTTATTCAAGCAGGTTTTAAAAATGGGTCCGAAACCCTAAATCGCAGACTTCGTCTCCAGCCCACCCGACTCAATGTGACATGTTAGATATATTGTTTGTCAAGGACTTGACTGCCACATACGACCACAGACTCAAGGGAACTGGGCATCCCGTCCGCTCTGCCATACATAAGCTTGAGATCGGCAGATCAGTAGTTGGGTGGGTGACCACCAGCGAATCCCTGCTGTTGTATGTTTTTTGCCCCCTTCTTTTGCATGGGCTTCTAGATTGTCTTTTCGTAAGTAGGCATAGTAGGGAGGGCTTAAAGTGTGCTCGTTCGTAAAATGGCCCTTTGGTTTCCTACGATAGTCCTCCCGTACTTGAGCGTTTATCTACTCATAGACCCTCAACAGATACGTGATCATCATCGGAAGTACTGATGGCGGGTATTGTTGGTTGTTGTTGATTGACTTACCTTACACTTCGACGTGGCTGCGTTCTTACAGTTTACCTTCGGCTGCATACGCTTCTTTGCATGGGCCGCTGTTATTGCGTTCGATGTGATTGTGCTGCTTTTAGTCCCTGTTCATCGTTCCTTTCGTCCATGTCTCCTTCCTCCGTTGTGACATGTATCGCTTCTCTTCTCATTTCCTCTTTATTACTGTCGTACGCTGGTGGTCGTTGACAGGTACCTTCCACTCTGCATCTTTCATATCCGTTCTCATCTTCAGTACCGCTGTGTCCATCTGCACGTAGGCTGTTGACGCTTTGACCTTCATTTCAGGAGAGCCATCTTTCTTTGCACCTCGGGCGATTGCTTGTGAGCTGACTCAGAAGCTACTGCTGCTGCAAGTGTCGGGATTCTGTACCGATCGTGCATTCTCACTGAAGACGGCGAAAGCCGCTTGCTCTCAAGGAAAGCTCTCTTCATCTGGCAGCGGTGTGTCTCTAGCAAGGGACAACATGGAATGACTGACACGAGGAGGTCGAGGCCGCATGAGGGAAGCCGGCGGGTCTTTCTCTTGTGTCTCCCAATTTTCCGTTCTCGGCACACCTATCGCCGCGCTCAGTCGTTCCTGCTGTCTCTCGAGGCCCTCCAGTTTTTCGCAAATGCGACGCAAAGCATCTTGCTGCGACCTGGAACAGGATGGTTTAGCGATTTCTCAACCCGAACGGCAACTTGAAGACTCACCGCGCCGCCTGTCTCTGCCGTATCTTCTCGATTTCTTGCGCCATTTCATGGTATTCGTCAAGCGCACGCCGCAAGGGACCCTGGTTCCAACGAAACCACAGTGCCCATCTGATCGAGTGTGGTGAGAGCAACATAGAATAACTGCAACCAAAGACTGATGTGTAGCGCGCCATCTTGAAAATACCGCTCAAAATACGTTGGAAGAGGAGGAAAGCACCCTCAAACTCGCTTGCTTCAAGGCCAACACGAGGGCCAATCCGGCCGCGTTCTATTAAGGCATCGTATTTTTCAAACTCCTGGCCACTTCCCAACCAACGTGCCAATTGCTGCAAGATAACCAGGCCCTGGTATCTGAAGCGCTTGGTCTTGAGCAACAGGTCTTCATGCTCGGGCCCGGAGCCAGCCTCGTCGATCTCAAAGGTTGAAATTTCGTGGAGATGCTTGGTTATAGACGTGAGAATGGTGGAGAACTGCTCGGGACTCGTGGCAATCGCGTTGGCTCCGGATTTGAGATAGAACCAGAGGCCGGCTAGAAGGGCGTAGACGAATGTCAGTATCCCAACGATGCTTGCGGTAGTAGAAAGCGAGCTGTCTTGGCAGGAGACGCATGTCGCTGGTATAATCTCTGCCATTGCGCTGATCTTCTAGTCTGCAAACAACTTGAGAATGAATTTGAGAGTTGTCAGAAACATAGAACGCTTCGAAGTCTGTGGACTTTGAACTGAGGACATGCGACCGTTCATATGATGAAATCAGACAGATGCTAACAGTTGTTCATGAAGCCAGCAAGGCCAAGGGCAATTCTCAATGAACGATCCGTTTAAGGACTCCGCAAACAGAATGTATTTCCAGGCATTCTAATTAAGCAAGGATAGGGCTCAACGATATCTACTTGAAGATGAATATGCTTTAAGGTGGATTTCGGATGTCGAGTAGTAGACTAGTGATGTGAAATGGAGGCAGACGACTGCCTAGATTCTTGCTCTGCGTTGGAGGCTTGCAACAACATAAGTGTACACTTGTGATTGGCCACGTTGAGAAAATCATCTATTTGTCATCTATTGCGGACGAATCGCAGTCAAGTGATAAGCTCCTTATCTACTTGAAACAAATCCCCAGCCTAGAATATGATGCCTTGTACTCATACGTGCGGACGTCAGAAGGAAGCTGCATGCAGCATCCTCTTTCCCTGCCACGTTATCGAGTCGGGGTGTCGGACCTTTCCAGACCCCGCACCTATAACCGTCATGAAGTCCACTTCAAATAAGCCGATGAGGTACTCTGCTCCAAAGAGTTGTCGTTCTAGGGGTCAGGGCAAATCAGACCAATCTTGCTGATACAACGGGAGCAAAACCGTCAGAAGCTCGCACTCGGACACAATAGATTTTGAAACAGGAAAAAAGAACTCCAGGATTGAAGCTTCACTTTTCCGGCCGCGGTGACACATTTACCTACCTTCAACGTCATGGCACTACTAGCCGTCCTTCTAGAAACACCGGCAACCCAGCAATGGGCGATCGCAGTCATTAGTCTTCTAGTTCTAATTTCGACGAGATGCTTATACCGAATACGCTTCCATCCTCTTGCCCACATCCCAGGGCCTGTCTTCGCAAGATGCTCGTCCCTATGGCTTCACTACCATACGTACATGGGTGACGAGACCACCGCAGTCCATCGACTTCACAAGACCTATGGACCCGTCGTGCGAGTCGCTCCTAACGACGTCGACATATCCGACGGCGAGGCTATAGCCCCCATTTACGTAGACAAGGGCGGCTTCACAAAGGCCGATTGCTATGTCAACTTTGACATTGGCGGACATGCCTCCATCTTTTCGACTCTGAGCTCCACTTACAGAGCACCGAGGGCCAAAGCGGTGGTGGCCCTGTTCTCGATGGCCTCGATACGAAGTGGTAGTGATCTCATCTACGAATGCGTGGATAAGTTCGTCTCTCGAATGCAGGCAGAGGCGAGCACAGGACAGCCGGTGAACGTGCTTAATCTGTCGCGGGCATTGGCTGCTGATGTTCTGTCTTCTTATTTGTTCCACAGAAGTTACCGTAGCATCGAAGAGAAGTCTTCGCAGATCTCCATTACCCCGTTCGTCGATACCTTTGTCGCCGTTGGCCGGTTCTTCTATCTTCCAAACGGAGTGTTTCTGTTCGTGGAATGGTTTGTCGCTACCTTCATGCCCGATAATAAGCAGGTTAATGAATCGTTCGCTGCTGTCGATGACTTCGTTAGTCAGTTGTTAGACGATTCTGCCCAAGATACCGACACTTATCCGGGTCGCTTGCTCAATCAAGGTATCTCCAAGAGCGAAACGATCGCTCAATGCAAGGATATCATCTTTGCAGGAACGGATTCGACGGGAATGAATTTGGCCACGGTTTTCTGGCACTTGAGCTGGCATCCTGAAAAGTAAGTCGGACCACGCTCCGTCCTCACCAGGTATTCCGTGTTAACTGCCAACAGATACGCCATACTCCGAAAGGAGATACTGGAAAACCAAGCAGCACAAGCCGACATCCAGACACTCCCCTACTTAAGGGGCGTCGTCAGAGAAGGGCTCCGCCTCGCCAGGCCCAACCCGTCACGACTGCTCCGCGTCGTCCCCGAACGCGGCTGGAACTTCCGAGGATTCCATTTCCCACCCGGGACGAACGTCGGCGTAGCTGCTTTCGAGCTTCACCAAGACCCGAATAGCTTCCCGGAACCGGCGAGATTCCTCCCTGAGCGCTGGCTGAACCCCACGCCCGAGATGCAGCGAGATTTGGTGCCGTTCGGGAGCGGAACGCGGTCGTGTATTGCGCGCAATCTGGCCACGGCGGAGCTGTTCATGGCGGTGGAGAAGCTCGTGGAGGCCGATGTTTTGAGGGAAGCGAGGCCGGTGAAGGAGCGGATTGAGATATATGAGTGGTTCAACTCGAGAGTCAGGGATGGGAAGATAGAGCTGGTCTGGCCTGCTGAGGTAGAGTAAATGCTTTGTATATATTCGGAACGACACGGTCGAGACGGTCTACCTGAAGAACGTAGCCGCCGAAGAATACTGGGTAGATTGATTCCTGAATCAAGGAAATTGAAATCGACATAAGACCCCTGCGATGACTCCAGCAATGAAGGCTGCGTTGAGTTCGGATCATCTCTTTCATGACTTCAGTCCTCGATCAGCCCACACATATACAACCCTTTGTCGCTGAGAGTGGGCCCTAGGAGGTTGGCCGGTAGAACTCCTCTGCTTGCTCGTTCGTCATATCGAACTACAGCGGTGGCTACTGCGCCAGCGTCAAGTCTGCGCCTCTCTGCTCGCCGGCGAGGTTCTGGAGGCCTGTCCAGGTTTCTTTTGCACGTGCAAATGCTGTGATTGTTCGATTGAATTTCATGAGGAGGGGTGGGCCAGTGGACGAGATGGTTGCAGCTGGAGATTAATAGCTGGTGCCATGTTACTGGCGGCTTTAACGGGGTTGGCAGCGCCAGGAACTAGACATTGAGCGCATTGCAAACCAGCGGGGTTAACTGAGCCCACGAATCGGGTGTGTCCCGCAGAGGACGAGATTGTAAACAGGTGGTAGGTGCAGAGGTCCCTCCTGCATGTCCCGCTGCATGTCGTCCCTTTGAGCTGTGGTATCCTTTGGTTATCGATAAACGGTCTCGATGCCGAGTTGCCAGCACGGGGGAGAACGTTTCGCCAAGGGGTGGACCTACAAGAAAGTAAAATCACAAAATGGAGCTCGACTGCATGATGCAAGCACTGTGTTTAAGGTATCATGCAAGTAGACCCTGTAGTTGCTGCTGTCACTCAGTTCTTATCGTCAGTGCACGGAACCAATCGCGGTCGCAGCCAGTCCGATGCCGGCGACCAGCATAGCGACGAACCACGGCTCCAGCTCACAAGCCAGTATGCTTTATTCATGTCTGATTGTAGAAACTGCTCGGTATGCGGCGAGATTCTCGTCGAGACAGACAATGATATAGCACTATCCAAAAGGAGTCTTTGGACTGAAGTAAGGAAGAGAGGGAAACCGGGGCCGTGATTTGGGCGAGGAAGTACTCTCGGTTGTTGTTTGATATCGGGACTGCAATGGTTAGCTCCGACGACGGATATGTAAATTCATTATCAGGACCGTGTTTTTGATCATCGATGTCACTCCAACAAAGCGGCCATTCGTCAGTGAGGACTCGATGGAGAGCGGGATCTGGCAGAACAGTCGTTGTACAACAGGCAAAGTAGGCAGTCTCACAGGATACCATGATACCTATCGGACGTTCAAGGTGTCAGAACGATTAACTCCAATCTCTCACTCCCATGGGCACCCTATTCAATCTTTCCCGTTGCAACCTGATTCGGGCCATCAAAAATGTCAAACGTCGCACTCACAAACCCCCCATTCTCTCGGATGAAATCATCCAGCACCGTCAGCGCCGAACGGAAAACACCCCACGTCATCTGGTGATTATTTGCATTTGCCACCACCAAAGTCATGCCTTCTTCTGTATGAAAAGTTGTACCAATAGTGGAGCTCATTACCCTGTCCCCACCGTTCGTAATATAGTGCCCTGTTGCCTCCACCGCAGCTCCGACGAGCTCGCGCAAGAACCAAACGTTAGTGGCCGCCCAGCCGGTTTTGATGACAAGGTAGGTCTCTGTGCCGGGTCCGCACCAAGTGATGCCGCATCTGGGGCAGGGCATGGGGTTGACGCGTGGCTTGAGAGTTGTGCGGAGGTCGAAGCGGCTAAGGAGAATTAGCTGGTAATGGTCACCTGATTTGTGGAAGAAGTGGATTCGCAGTGGTTGGATAACGCACGTTCCAGCTACTGTGTTCGGTCCGTTGGCGCAAAATCGGCTTCGTGCGGATAGAGAAGATGGGCTGTTAGCGATGAATGGAAATGCCATGGTGAGGGCGGCTGCTTGAGCCAGTGCCACAAGGAGCGGAAGGCTGGATGCAAGCGTTTTCATCCTCGAGTCTGTTCTCAAATTTTCCTGACATAGGAATGACGGGGGGTGATGCATACAGGGTATTTGTATCGCTTTGTCAAATGTTCTGGACTGTGGGGGTCGCAGGGCGCAAGTCGCAAATGTTTCAAGAAACCATGGAGTGTATCAGCCGATTATATCCGTCCAACAGATCGCGATAGTGCGTAAATGAGACACTTCCACTCAGCATTCCGTTGCTGTGCTATCCATGAACCTGTCGTTGTCGAGTAATTGATGAAGGTCATCTCGGTCTTAGCCTCGTGCTACCGAATGATCTCAGGGCTGTAGTGATGGGAAGATCGTATATTTTTAGAGAGATATGAAAACAGCAACGAGGGCGAAGGGTCACTGAAAGAGCAGATGCAGAGTGAGACCTGAATTCAACTTAAGGCTGTCTAGGTAGTCATTCGTCCCAGGCTAAACCCATTACGGCGTGCGCACGACAGCACGGGATCGATGCCCTGAAGCGTTGATCAGATGTGTGATTGGTAAATCAATCATATGGCCGCTCGGAGCGCGAATTTGAACTTGTAGATTTCCGGGTTTTGGTAAATCTATTCCAAAGATCGTTCAAATATGGAGATCTTCACCAAATCCTTGTTGTTGATTCTCGTCGTCGAGCCACTGCCAGCCCAAAAGCTTCCAATTCAACTCGGGACGCCAGAATAGACCATAGCCTAACCCACCCAAAGGGCAGTGTTGAGCTTGGCTACCTGCGTCCGGCATACTCGAGTCACGCTCAATATGTACATCTGAGAGTCCAAGGGATGGGATGATGGCAGACGTGGTCTCCTCGATCTCTGCAGTAAGGCCCCCAGTTTTCGGCATGCGCGTGCCGAAGATGACTCTCCCGAATCTGGAGTGCAGTATAGCCATTGAGCACATAATACACGGCTCGTGAGTGACGTAGATCTCAAGGTCTAGGCAGAGATACCCACCAGCTGCTAGAGTGTCTTCGGAGTAGATAGCTTGTTCGACCGGCGTGAGAGGCTCATCTGCAAAGATCTTCACCTCAGCGGGATCGCCAGGGGTTTGGTCTCTGCGAGACAGTAGAGCGCACCGTTTCTGGGCGACCATACCAATAGCTCTCATCACGGCGTGAGCCATCACATTACCGCTATGCTGCCGTGGACTCTTGCCTTGTGTACTCGTATCCTTCCAGCGAGCATCCCCAGCAACGACCACGACAGAGCAGCCTCCTGGCGCATTACGGTCCACAATCACAGCACCGACTGCTTCCCCAATGGATGCTGCAGACGCCTCCAACCCCGCACAAGCTGCCAAGGCCATGCATTGATCAGCCGATGATCTGATCTCTTCTTCCGCGCGAGATATGATGCTAGGGTGGGGCCCGAAGGGGTTGTTGCGCTTGTAGACCGTCGGCCAGTATTGTTGGCTCCACTGCTTTGACTGCTCATCTGAAGTTGGCGGTAGGAGAGGTACTTGTATGATTTGGACTGTAGGGTGAAGGGGGCTGTCGGCGAGTGGAGGGAGGGAGGAGAGAATCTCAACCAGACGCTCCTTGGATAGAATCGAGGCAGCGCAGATTAGAAGATATAGCGTCGGTTGCACGTTATCGTCTTCTTCCGCTTCCACGTCCGTGGCTTGACCTCCAAGACTCGTATCATCATCAGTTGATATGACTGAGGCCGGAACGCAAGGGTCATGTCGATGCCATCCTGCAAGGGCTATCGATCTCCTCACTGGGTTGGGTAAGAATTCTGGCTTGGTGAACCGTCGTAAATGTTGTAAGTTCACAGCATCCTGCTCAGGTATCGCCCTTTCCAAAGTTCTATGCAAGCCGTTAGCCTTGTAACGCGGTATTGAGATGGTGTCACCCCTACTTCAAAATGCCGTTTGCGGATTTCAATGGGATCTCGATGAGGTATGCATCTATGACATGAAGGGAAGCCTGCGCTTCTGCCTTCGTTCGCAGTGCGGCGAGCCGGCCCTTGCGTGGTTGCAGATCCGGCAAACGAAGGCCATCGCTGGTGCCATCATGAACATGATTGGATGGCTGGTCCAGCGATGACGACGGGGTTGTCATGGTGGGGTCAAGGAGAGAACCAAGAACGGCATTACGGAAGCGCTTAGGCAATGATAGATTCTCGGTATTGCAATGTGATCGCATGATTTAATGCGGGCAGTACTCTTAAATCATCTAGAATTCCCTACTGTCTAGGACATTGCTGTTGAGGCAAAGACTAGGAGCACAGATTGCTTCATCATCATTCTCATCTATAAACCAGACATGGCTCATCCAGACTCGAATCTCCATCCAGAAGCTACCGGACTCGCAAAGGCAGTGGTTGACAGACACAGCTCGCCCGAGCCATTGGTCCTGTATTCCGGATGGTTCTGTCCGTAAGCAATGCTTCACGTAGTCTTAAAGTGGCCGGGGCTAAAGCTTGTTGACCGACATAGGTTTGGTATGATCTCAGCTTCCCGTGTTAGAACCTACAGTAATCGTATCAGTTCAACGAGTATGGACCGTCCTGGAAGAGAAGGGCATCCCCTATCAATACGTAGAGGTCAACCCGTACCATAAGCCAGAAAGCCTACTAAAATTGAACCCGCGGGGTCTGGTACCAACGCTGAAGTACGATAATAAGCCCCTTTACGAGAGCACTGTCGTCTGCGAGTTCCTAGAAGATGCGTACCCGGATCATGGCCCCAAGCTTCTCCCGTCAGATCCGTACGAAAGAGCAAAGCTGAGGATATGGACCGACTTTGTCACCAGCCGCGTGATCCCATCCTTTCATCGGGTAAGGTTATCTGGCCACTTCAATCGCAGCGCGCCTAGAATGACAGGTCCATACAGTACTTGCAATTCCAACCTGGGCAATCCTCAAACTCTATCGAGAAGGTCCGCTCGGAGTTCCTCGGATATCTCAAAGAATTCGCAGACGAGATGGACGAGGAAGGACCGTTCTTCATGGGCCGGGAGCCATCATTGATCGATTTCGTTATGGCCCCATGGGCGGTAAGACTGTGGGTGTTTAATCATTTCAAAGGCAGTCCGGGCATTCCCGAAGAGGGGAGAGGCGGAGATGACGAGAAGTCATGGTCTCGATGGCGTAAGTGGTTGTCAGCGATCAATGGACGAAAGAGTATCAAGGCGACCACCAGTGAGAGACAACATTACCTGCCAATATATCAAAGATAGTAAGTTGATTGGAAATACTCGGGCCCGTCTAAATCTAATGATTGGTAGTGCCGACAATACAGCGCAAAGCGAGCTAGCCAAGGCCACGAGGGAGGGCAAAGGCGTGCCATGAACGCGAGGAAGGGCCAGTCCAGAACATACATATTGATAGCACAAAGAGCAGATACTGATAGCCTGGTACATACAGTATAAGTAACTGCTCGACAGAATTCAACAAGCCTCCAATGGCACCTGCTACAACGCATCCTTATGTGTATAAATGTCAAGCTCATAAACTGGCTCCTCAACCAAGGGAGATCAAAGAGAGTAGCAAAGAGAGTAACGGCTGCCGACGTTGTTGGAAGCCGGTGTGTATTCGAAACGAAGAATGATGAAAAGACCAGAGCATGGATAGGCCACCCATTAAGACCTCGAAGCGACGAACTTGCACTCTGACCTGAGCAAGTGGACATGAGCAAGTTGGCATCGGAAGGATCCGTAACTTATGCACAGTTCGGCGCTGGGTGAACTCGTGTGGCATGCATGTCTTTTTAAGAAGGTAGGGCTAATTGCTTACGGTGTAAGTTCCTGTGACCTCCGAGTACGAAAGGGAGCATATTACGAGACCTGAGGTATGGGAACAGCCGACTGCTGAAACGTGAAAATACACGCTGCTCAGCTCGATTTCTCCCTTCTTTAGCTGGCCTGGAAAGTAGAGCTCCTATGCAGAGGTCTTCAATGTGGCAAATCTTCCCATCTCCCGCCGACTTTGGCCTGAAAGAATTAGGAGGAGCACGCCGACTCCAGCTCGCAGAGTTGCACCATCTCTCAGGCCGTGATGGAAATATCTTCTTACCTCACCAGCCAAAGTAATCGGACGTGAAAGGGTCATCCATGTGACGATCATTGGGGGTAGAGCGTGGGGATGGAAGTACTTCTGTACCTGCATTGTGTAACCGTTGGAAATCTGGTAGCCCTAGCTTTCTAATAATAAGGTAAGGTAGGCAGGTAAGGTAAGCGGTCTTGTCTATCGCGCAGGCCGGCCCAATGCTGCCGAGCATGAAGGATGATTCATCAGGCGCGAGTCAAAGAAATGCATGGTCTTTCGAAGCTTAATTGAGACGAGTGCCAACCGTTGTTTAATGATGGAAAGGAAAGCATATGCAAGATGATCGCTGATATCGGAGTAATGATCGGGTGCGTCTTATCAGGCCTACAGGCATTAGTATTGGCGAAGAGAATTTTGCGTGCAGATGTCGGACTTGGGTGGTGTGCTGCAGCTGCCAGCGCTTTTACTCAATGTTACTTCCGCAAATTAAACAGTGCAGTATCTTTGGAGTCTTGATCTCGACATCTCCCTCGGACTCCTTTCACCGCAGAGAGCCGACTGACTTTCGTAGGACGCCGCAGTGCTCCGCTTCTCCAGACTCGCCCCGAATCTGAACTCTGACTGCGGGAATCTGGCCGAGAGGGGATCCGCGGATTGAGCTTGACGTCGTCTGGAACTGCGTGGCCCCTTCGCTGCCCGTGGCCGTAATTGGATCGTCAGCGGGATTAACGTTCAGAGCGGTCCCTCCCAAAAGCCAGACTAGAGACTGTGGAGAAGCGAGAAGCGACACCACCTCTTGGCGTGCAACGGCAAGGCCAGCCAAAGGCGAAGGCAGGCTTTCAGTGCTCGCAACGACGCAACGACGCAACGACGCAACGACAATACACTCTCGCTATCGCCATCGCCACTTTCGGAACCACTCGTCCATCAGCTGGTCCTCGACGACGGCTGCCATCAATTGCCATGTATCGCTGACAGTGCCTACCCTACGCTCGTTGGCCTTGTGTGCCAAAGTGCCAAAGCTTCGACCGCCCTACGGCATCGCAGCCTAGTCCCACTCTCTCGAGTATCGAGGAAGACCGTAAGCTGAGGCCTCCTCTCAACCTCTAGACGCAGCTGAACGGTTGGAAGTGGAGAGAGACCGTGTTGCTGTAGCTATGACTTCGACCGATGACCCTTTCCCGTCGTCGCTGCCGCTGCCAGGCTTCGAATCTCCCCGCATCTTCGACTCCGAGATGGCTGGGACCATGGAAGACGGTGGCCTGGAGTTCTTCACTTCTGCTATGCCACAGGACTCGCCTGGACAGCTATTTGGAGGCGACACACTCGCAACATCGCCGTACCAGTCTCCGATGCCGGTCAAATCCATCAGGGCTCCCTCCGATACGAATCGGACGGTAACCGGAGCCGCATTTTCTGCCTCACCCGACAGCTCCTTACAAGATTCGTCGTCGGACTCGTCCGTACGGCATAAGCGCAAAGTCTCATCGAATTCTTCGCACTCTGCAATTCCGGGTCGAGACGTCATCATGGCCGATGGTGTACATATGAACCCATGGAAGGATGACGACCCAATGCTGGGCGTGGTCGAGCCTAACGCCAACTATCTGGCCTCAAACCTGCCCGTTGAGACTAATTTCGAGCTTAGTAACCGGGCCATGGAAAATGATTTTGATTTCGAAAGCGCGGCGAGTAGTCCGAGTCCTTACGCTACAACATTGACCTCGGGACACGTTGCCAACAACACCGTGCGAGATTTTGCGGTTCCCTACCGGACCTCTCCCAATCAAGTTCGTAAAAGCAAGGCATCCTCAGTAAGCACAAAAAGTTCGTATGCTGGATACTTGAGAAGCTGATTTGTCTTCGCAGAGTTCCCGGGAGGCATCGCCACTGGTGATGACGACCAACATCACTGGCAACACGCAGCATACTCTTCATGAAACAAATTCTTCGATCTCAAGCTCTGGCGGAGAGTTCATAAACGGCGCGTTACTGAGCGGTTTCACTCAGGATCCTCACTGGCCGCGAGCCAATGGACTGGGCAACAATGATCCATTGCAAGGCTTTCCGACCGTACAACCAACGTTAGGTAGACCTTTTGCATCTCCGGCTCCATCTTACGGTTCCAAATTTGGGAATTACGTTGCGCGGAGTCTGACAATCCACCCGACCCCTCTCAAATCACGGGTAGAGACCCAAATTCCTATCAAGATGACTTTGTTTCCTATGCCTTCAGGTGCTACGAAATTACACTTGCCGACACACACAATATCGAAACCGAAGCTGTTGGCAAAGCCAACGCCGTTGAGAAGCCCAGATATGCTGGAACTACACACCATGTTGGTCTGCACGAGCGCCATGCAGGACACTGCCAAAAAGCAAAGAGCATTTGCTCGTGCTGCTGGGTTTGCACCAGAGCCGCGGAAAGCTGAAACTCGACGAGTATCGTCTGGTGACATCCAATCGGAAGACGATGATGACAACAAGCCGCTTAATGGCGGTGAGGTCAACATCTGCGTCGGCTGCATCACCCGGGAGCGGAAGCGAGCAGCCAGAAAGAAGTCCAAGAAGCCCGAGGAAGAAGAAGCCTGGCAGCAGGATGAAGCCAAGCGTATTATTGTCTTCAACACGCAGGAGGTCAAGGAATGGCAGAAGCCTTCGACCCCAGCAGAAGCGTTGGATCCCACAGATCAAAACTATCCTGGCCCAATATCCGCAGCTGAAATGGCACCGTTCCCAGAAGGGGCGATGCAAGTTGAAGTTCCGATGAGGATTGCTTGTTATTGTCGGCACCAGAACGAAAAGCTTGGTTTTCAGTAAGTCTCCCTCCCGGCACGAGCCTTTACTTCAGCTAACCAAAGATAGAGTTATTTTTACCATCAAGGACCACGAAGACAAGCTGGTAGCGCAAGCGATGACTACTCCTATCATCATCACTGATGATCACAAGACCCACGCAACTCCCGCATCGATGCCGATGCAGAACCCCATGTATATTGAGAACCCACCACTACCAGGTGCCGGGGTTTTTGCACGGGAGCCGATAGGGAATTACGCTCCGACTCCCTTCCGCAACGCACATTCGACTACAGATTTACAAGGCTTGCAACATAATTTTAATCCTCTCCCAATGCAGCAACACGCGGCCCAATTCACGATGATGCACGAAACCTCTCAGAACACCTCGGCAACTCTGACTCCTCGCAATCTTTCTCGTCAGGCATCCCCGACAGTGGCGTCGACACCTCTTCATAAAAAGAGGAAGGCAAGTGCTTCAGGAAGAGTCCCAGACGGTCTTACTATGACAAGATTACAAACTTCGCAGGAGCAGACGAGCCCCAATGCCAATCCGAACTGGGGCTCTCGGAATGGGAGCATGTCCGCGGGTACATCACCCTATCTGCCCAACTATGGTTCGGCTGCACCTATCGAACGATCATACGGAGGACTTCCGATGCCTGGGCAGTACAATACCGGCCCTCCGACGCCCAATAGCAACGAGAATGCATTTTTCTCATCCGCGCAGAGATCGCAAAGCTTGGAAAATCTGACGGGCATGCAAGGCATGTTCTCGGCGCCGAGCTCAGCACGCCAAAGTCGGGTACCCAGTCCCGTGGCAGGTCCTCACAGCAATGGTAATCCGGTGGGTCAGTCACACCCGCAGCCATCTGTAGGGTCAATCTATGGCATACCTAACGCCATGAACCCACAACGGCCGCCAACAATCCACAAACTCATTCCAGGCGAGGGCCCTAAATCTGGAGGCATTGAAGTTACGTGCCTTGGAAGCGGATTTTGCCAGGGACTGGAGGTGATGTTCGGGGACTGTCTTGCTACTACGACAACATACTGGAGTGAGGCGTCTCTGGTATGCCTATTACCACCAGCTTTACAGGTTGGCACCGTTGCCGTCACATTCAAGCATAACTATCAACAAACCCTTCAAATGCAACGGTATCAATCATCTCCGCTACCGAAGCAACAAGTTTACTTCAAGTATGTTGATGACGACGAACAAGAGCTCTTAAGACACGCTCTTGCGATTGTCAATCGAAAGATGACTGGAAGACTAGAGGACGCTGGTGAGATAGCCAGGAGAATCGTCAGTGCTCCGGCGTCGGGAAGCGGATCTTGGGCTCCTAGCCCCTCACAAGGGGGCGATCAGCACCGGCAAGCATCCGGTCTCAACACAGCCGTAATGAGCTCGACGGATCTTGAGAATGCTCTGCTGAAGTGCCTCGAGTTGATCGATCTCGATGACAGCCCCTTCCAGGCACGTCTGAATTCCCGTCGACCAAACGGTCAGGGCATGCTGCATATGGGTGCATCTCTGGGGTACAACCGCTTAGTTGCCGGGCTACTAGCGCGAGGTGCAAACCCCGACCTACGGGATCGAAATGGAATGACACCAATGCATATGGCCTCGTTGAACGGACACCTACAAATCGTTCGTCGGCTCAGGCTGGCAGGAGGTGATCCAAATATTCGAAGCTTACTTGGGTTTACTCCCGCGGATATGGCCTCATCTCAGCCAGTGATCGATGCAACACGGGCTATTCGGAACCATTTCCGCTCACGGAGTGCGGGAGCCCGTGGTTCTCTTATCCGCAGTGGCGGAAGTAGCGTAACATCGCTCAAATCATGCTGGGAACCCCCTTCATCCGACGTCTCTCTATACACCGATTCTTCCGCCGACGAGAGCGATGATGAAGACATTGACATTAGGAGAACGAGCGGATCGAGCGCTATGCATGCGGCAGCCCCGGCCCAACTCTGGGCCAGATCAAGACGCAACAGCGACACCATCGATCCTGAGCATGAGCAGGGATACCCAGAGCATCTCGCGAAAATGGCTGCTTTACTGTCTCCTGCCGCTGCAATGTCTGCTTGGCGGGATCAACTAGCTGCACAAATTCAGCATTTTCAGCAAAGCGTACATTGGACTCTCCCGAATCTACAGATCCCCACGCTACCGCCGATGCCAAACCTTCCCGGTTATCAGGCCTACCCTGTGGTGCGAAGGATCAGTTCTCTCGTCCCGCAGCGTAATCCAGGACCGGGATCATCTTCAGGTTATGCCCGAGATGGGAAGGAGACGGATTACCGTTGGTGGGACCTTTTGACGTGGCCAGCCGCGTCGCCTCCTGCATATGAAGAAATCTACCCTCAAAAGGGTGCAGCAGCTACAGAAATAAAGAAAGCCTCAGTTCTATGCGCGGCAGCAGATACTTTACTAGACCGAAAGTGTACCGCAGAATTTGACCAAGTTCAGTTTGAAGATCCCCTGGTCATGAGCTCTGTGAAGCTCGGAAAGACAGCGCTCACGAGGCAGCAACAAGAGCAGCTCCTGGCCGCTCATGCGAAGAAAGTCAAGAAATTAAGAAGTGACAGGAACCTGTTCTTCGTCTGGGTAAGAAAGACCCGAGGAACCTGGTGGGAATAGAAGACTGACAATACTGTAGATACCATTGCTGGTCTTGATAGTTGTTGCCATGCTGCGAACTCGACTCCCTCAAGCCTGGAATGGCGCTTGCGAAGCATTCACCTATCTCCAGTCTCGGTATCTGGAGCGCGTAGTGGAGGTTTTGTAGAAGATTGGCGAAGATGTGCATGGTTTAGGCTTGTTTCGTGCTATGCTTTTGGCAGTTGTGGAAGCGTTGGCGTTTTGCGGAGTTTTCCCTTGGGAGATGCAACACGGGTCCAGGCATGAATGACGAGGCTATCATGCTCTATATGAACAAGCATTAACGAAGCGGAGGTTGAGCTCACCTCCTCGTTTTTATATCTATCTCCATTTGGCTCGGTAATCTTTCTTTATTGGTGTACACAGTTGGAGGTTCTGGATAGGGCGATTACTACGGTGGTGGGTAGGATCTATGGAATGCCGAGACAGCTACTGACAGCTACTGCAAGCTGCATACCTTTCCGTGAATTGTGTCTCCAGCGGCGTGCATGTAGGATACCGAGTGATTCAGTACAGAATGGTACTGCCTCCCCTCAGACTTTCGTTGCCTTTCAGCCCTATATCGAATGGCCCGAGCTCAAGGCAATGGTCGTGGAGGTATGCCGTAAGGCACGGGCTGCCACGGGTACCAAAGTAGCTCCTACACGCCCACAAGGTACTCTTCAACTTCAGCTATGGAGACTAGCTGAAGATACAATGCAGTTGTGAGATGGCCTGAAGATGGCGCAGGGTTTCTTTCGCCGTCCTGATACATTGCCGGCGTTGACATGGCGGACTCGAACTCCAATAAAGTCACTGGTACGCTGATACCAACGAACGTTACCGTTAATTCCGCAAATATGAGTACTTGCTGACGACGCATAATACAAAGTCGAGTATAGCGACCCTTCTAGCGTTTACCCTCTAATATCTTCCGATCTACTTGCACGGCTGCCACTCCGGAATCTGCACTGGAACTCTTCTTCGCGCCCTTTGCGCTCAATCGACTCTCTGCACATCGAACTTATACCGGACAATAAGCGGAGCTCCCAGGTTCAGTCTCCACCAGCTTCGTCTGTCGACTCCGGAGATGCTGTATCTGGAGGAGCAACGCAAAGCATTGATAATTATTTGGAGGGTGGAGGCGCATGTGGAGGAGATTCTTTGGCACCGAGTAGGGCGGTCGGATCAGGTAGAGATGCAAACACAGAGCCGAGACGAGAACGGAGACATCAGATTCCAGGTCTTCGACGCACACCCTATCTGAAGGTATATCTACTTCGGTGCGACAATAGCGAAACCTACAAAGGGTCTTCTAGGAGGTTGTTGAGGGAATGGGTTAAAGAGCATACACCCCCTTCTCAAAACAGCGCCACTATCAACACGCAGGAGAACCACGATGCGTTTGAATGGCTCATAGTTCACGTTGTCGTACCTGACACACCTGCTGCAGAACAATCTCGCCCTTCGGCAAGTGTGAAGAGTGAGGATGGCGCAGAGAGGTCGAACAGCTCGTCCCGATGGCCTGGACGTAGCTCCTCTAGTATTCTTGACAAGATACGTTCTGATTTTAATGGCACATCGAAGTCCGCCGTTGATCGGGTTGCTCAAATCCACGTTGCAAAATCCCCGGTTCACGGCCCAGTCACTACCAACCTCGCACATGCTTCGACCACTAATGGCCAAGGAGATACCAAAGTTGGAGAAACAGGGTGGGAGGATCTCGTTGGCAAGATGAAGTCACTGATCTTAGCGTCCTTTGATTTACGTGTGCGACAATACGAGGAAGACATTCGCGAGAGAGACTCTCAAAGGAACCTACCTGGATGGAATTTTTGCACCTTCTTCGTTCTCAAAGAAGGTCTTGCACGAGGCTTTGAGAGCGTTGGGCTAATCGAAGATGCATTGATGGGCTACGATGAGCTAGCTGTCGGTCTCGATCTCATTATCCGCGAACAGAGCAAGACCCAATCTGGTGTAGCACACGGAGGGCTGTTCCTTGACTATACCCCAGAGCTCTCTCAGCAGGTCAAGCAAGCATTAGTGGAAGGGCGACCCCCTAGATCCAATGAGTGTGGCAGTGGCGATACCTCCCGAGAGAGTGGGCAACAGAGTAGACATAGCGACGTCTCGTTGGGCACTTTTCTTCTCGATACAGATAGAAAAGCATATCGAGAACTCATTCTTGGAAACAATATCTCCGCCTTTGATTTCCAGTGCTACGTTTTCGCTAGACAAGTGTCGCTGCTCCTAAGGCTGGCGAGGCCGTCTTCGTCGAGTAAAGCTTCCGAAACCAGACCGTCTGGTGACAAACAGCCGGAAGACCTACTCACAATCGCCGACGTCTGCCGAAGGGCGGCTGACTTCATCACTCTTGCCGCTCGTATGCTTAGGGAAGATATAAGTCATTCATCAAGGCACGATGGGCTGATCAATGACATGCGTGACAAAATTACTGCAAAGGCATATGACAACACGATTGATAACCTAATCGCAGCCTGGACATTTTCTGCTACTCACCAGATGCTTCGATGTACGTCTGTCATGTCTGCCGCGGACATGAGGCACTCAGAAAGCCAGGCAATGAAACCGCCTAGTAGCGAGGCCAGCCAGGGAGACCGGCCTCAAGACCTTGCCGTAGGAGCTCCCAGGGTTCGGCAGGATCCCCTTTCTACTACAACAAGCTCGCTATCGCTGAGCAACACGCGAATGACTACTATGTCTAATCACGAGAAAGCCTCCTCGGATGGCCCGTTTGGTCTACGGAAACCGATGCCGACAGGTCCTATCCAAAACGGCATCGAAGAAGTAGCGGCATACAGGGCAAATCTATGCCTCCTTGGCAGACGCGCTCTTAGTAGCGTAGGAGCTCGGTATGGATGGCGGACCGGATGGGCTGAGATGGCTACAGAGTCACTTGCGACGAACGGGCACTTGGATGAAGTGTCCTTGGACCACAGGGGAACTCCAGATGTGGATGAACTGGGTCCGCGAGATTCTGATAATGCTTCAACCAACCTCTCTGGTCTGAACGATGAAACGCTCCGTGTGGCTCTCAGCAGCAAAGCCAAATTCTACGCACAATATGAGGCAGGCAACAGTAAATCTTGTTGCAGGAGGTAAACGCACTAACATGACAAGCAGAATATGACCGCGTCCGCTCTTCAACAGTATCATCTGGGTAAGAGACCCAACACCGCGGAAGCTTTGACGGCAGACATGGCAGGGCTTCGTTTGTAAGATCATCCCAACGACCATGGGTTGAGAGCCTCAGCTAAACAGTGTAGTTTTCTTGAAGATTACGCAGGGGCTGCATCCTTTTTTCAAAAAATGGCTCCCTTTTATGCCGAGCGTAGTTGGAGCTTTTTGGAAATAACGATGCTTCAGATGCACGCGCAGTGCCTCAAAAAGCTGGAGAAGACAGAAGAGTATATACACATGGTCTTGAAGATCCTTGCGAAGTGGGTCGGGAGGAGAAAAACATTATCTCTCTGGGATGGTAGGCCAGCGTTTAGAAGGGCCGCACTGGATCAAGATGATCATGATCTGGGGAATGTAGGATCGAAAAGCTACCTTGAAGACCTCTTGCTATCTTCCAAAGTCTTAAAGCAACAGGTTTCAGTGCCCCTGAGCAAGTACTTTGGACCTGTCTCGGTGGATCCGTACATACGACATTACGCGGACAAAGATGGCTTTCAACTACAGCTACGCTTACATTATCTGTTGCCAGAACCTATGCAAGCTCAACAAGTGAGGGTGAGACTCGTTAGCTGTGGGGAAGGGCAGCCACGCGATATTTGGCTGGCGGCTGATCAAGCCCAATTCATGGAAGCTGGTACTGTTAAGGTGATGGTAAGCTCAAAGGTATGCAAGCGTTTTCACAATCAAATAGAAACTAGCTTACGGCCTGTCCAGGTTCTCTTACCAGGGGCTTATAAAGTGGACAAGGTCGAAATCATCTCAGAGAATATCTGTTTTCACCACGACTCACTGCCCACGAGCAACGCCTCTACGCTCGCAGGACCCGGGAACTCTGTTGATGTAGACAAGTCTCGGTCAAGCTTCATTTTGGTATGGTCGAAACCCAGCGCCTTAGAAGCTCGAATGTTTCTGTGCAAGTCAATTCACCTCGAGAAGCCAAAGTCCGTAGAGATCAAGATTTCTACTGGATGGAACGATATCACCAAAGGGGAGCTTCTAGTACGAGCTGCATCTGCAGGGCTTAGATTGGATACGGCGGACGCGGTCACTGTGGATAGCAGCACCTCGATAGGCGAGAAAGCTCAACCTGGCGTGGTGGCATTCGGACAGATTCCTGCGGCATCTGACATGACGGTTAGGATACCGTATAGACTTGAGAATGATCTCAATGAGATAAGTGTGAAGGTCGAGGTTTCATATTCGACGTCCAAAGGGGACTTCGTCTATACTTGCAACCCAACCATATCCGTCGTATTACCGTTGGGTGTCAACGTCCAGGATGTCTTCAAAGAACGAGCTTTATTCTCGCGGTTCACTGTCAACGCTGCGACTCTAATTCCACTGCGTCTTCTGGGATGTGATCTTGAAGGCTCCAGGGACTTTGACGCATTCTCGCCACCTTTGGGAGGAGCTGGCATTGACATCTTCAGTCGGCAGCCGGCATCGTTATTGTACAAAATATGCAGAAAGGAAAGGGGCGGGAGCTCGGAGGCAGAGCATGGATTGCAGATGAAGCTGTCAATGCAACTTACTTATCAATGCCTGGATGATGAAATACTCACTGCGGTCGAGACAGCATTCTCAGCTGCTCTGAAGGACAGCCCGTTTCAAGAACTTTCTCGTCTTCTAGTGCCAGCGCTGCTGACAACGCTCCGTACCCGGCTTACCGTCAATGATCTTGAGGCAATTGGCATGCTACGTGAAGTTGATGTGGGTAAATTCGATCATTCACAATGGGACCGAACACTCGCAGGGCTTCGACCTGAGCTACGGGGGAAACTAGCGAACTGGTTGACGGAATGGCATGAGGTCCGTCGTCAGCCTCTAGCGGACTTGAAGACCTATACTAATAACCGCGCAGAAGCACTCACTCATCCTACTTCCGGACGCTCTCCATAAAGAACGATGCAGGCACATCACCATCCCGGTCGAAATACCGCAGATGCACGTCGTCCACACAGCGGAGCTACGCCTGCATCTTGGGCGTGATGAGACGTCGCCGCAACCGGCGCTTGCTGCGTTGGGCCAAGTCATCCCAGCGACTCTGACGCTCAGACATACTCGCAAATGGGATACCGGCGGCGCCTCGGCCCACGCCGACTTGATCGAATTCTACTACGAGATACACGCAAGCCCGGAAACGTGGCTGATCGGCGGTCAGAAAAGAACGCACTATAGCGCCAAGGTTAGCCCATGCCGTCAATTTGCCGCTGTCTTAAGCTTAAGCTAAATATGGTACTATAGGAAGACGAAGCCCTTATGTTTTCCATCATGTTGATCCCTCAGCGCGCAGGCCACTTGCTCTATCCCACCGTCGAAATTAGGGCTCGGGCTCCTCGGACTCAGGATACTCGGCATGAAACTTCTCGGCTCACACCTCCTATCGGCTGCGAGACCGACTACGTCAATCAGGGGCAGACGCTACTTGTTTTGCCTAATATGAGTAGTGTGACTGTGAGTCTGGATTCTGGGGGCGCCGCTGGTGGCGCTTGGGTCGTTGAGTCGAGGGCGAGGGTCGAGACTACGCAGGGTTGATGTGTCGGTTCTTGTTTCGACATCTGCCCTCGGCGCATGGGCATGCGGATGGTTGTCTCGGCGACTATGAACCGAAATCTGTCTGAGCTGTAGTGGAGCACCGGGCCAAGCGCCACGGAAGGTCCTCCGTACTCCGGAGTACCCCCAAGTCATCACTGCGATGTCCTGTCTTGGCGCCAATGTCGAGTGCGTCAGATCTGAGGGAGTGGCGTCCAAGCTTATAGGTGCGTAGTGCTTGCTGTGGAACTGGTGGAGCGGACAGGTACGGGCCTTGGGGGGAGAGCTGGAGAAGTGCCTAGAGGGCAAGGCAGATTCGGCATAGATTTCCCCGGTTTGGGAAGGGTTGGGAAGGCTATCGGTTCGGCTGTGAGAGAATAGCTAGGATAGACTTGTTCAATTAACTGAAATGCACGTTTGACCTACAGATTACTTGACGAGATCCACGATCGTTTTGGGTGTAACTGTGATCTTGATGTGTTACTTCTAGCGCCAGGACGGAGGCGTCAGTAGAAGATTATGGGTATGGACTTAACCGAGGGTGCTGTCGTCAGGTGACGTGGCTGAGGTTATGGCTGTAGGTCCACCAACAAGGACAGGACCTGCTGACGATGCGTTGGGATGTAGTCGACGGCTGTCTTCCTCTACACCTAAGCGTACGGTCGATTGGCAAGTCCATTCTACGCCACCATGTTTTGTCGTTGTAAGTTCGGGCCTATGAATGGAACCGCCAAGTTTGTTGCAGACCTACTGCTCGCTAGCTTTATGGATTATTATGGTTTGAGAGATAGGTCAGGTCTGCTCCTGTGCACAATTACATCTCTTTCCTTTCCCTACGTGTTCTTGTTCTTTCTCTTGTATCCGTCTGGTCTCTCTCCCCGCTTCCTGCTGCTTCCTCAACCTTTTCCCTTCTCTTCCCAGTCGCTCTTCTCCTCTCTCCTGACACCTTTCCTTGTCTCCTTGTTCTTCCACCCCCTCCCGTTAGTCTCTACCTCTCTTCCCTCTCCTCTCTGGCGTCCTTCTTTCCCTCTTCCCCATTTTCTCTCTTTCGCTTCTCCCCTTCCCATCTCGCCCTTTCCATCTCGCCCCTCTCCCCCCTCCCTTCTCCCCTCTCCCCCCTTCTCACCGCTCCACCCCTTCCCCTCCCCCAAACCCCTTAATCCATCATAGCACTCGTCCCATCCGCCGTCCCATCGCTCGACTTGACCGCATAAACCACCGATCCACCCACAGCCACAACCACAAACAACACCACCACGACCAGGGCGATAATCGCGTTGGGGGCTAACATCCTCGCGATCGATCGGTTAACCGGGCTGGCGAGTTCGGGAAGATGGGATCAGAGCCTGAGCGCGAGAGAGGGCGATATGTGTGGGGGGCGGCTGTGGATGTAGATGTTCGAGATGATAGGGAGGCACCGTTGTAGAGAGGTTGAGGTAAGGGGGGTGCCGGTTGTAGGAGTGACGGACGAACGAGAAATGGAACGAACGATGGCAAGCTACTCCGAGAGAACAAGACGGGCGATGAGACTCTTGATGATCGAAAAGGGGCAGCCAGGATGCAAGTGGTAGCCGTGGAATGGGAGAACAGCCGGGGAGAGTCTCATAAAAGTCAACAAACCCAAAGCCAACCAAAGCAGAACGGGCCCTGGTTGATCTTATTACCTCCCACTCCCGCACATACCAATCCAGAAATATAAACAGACACATTGGTACGCGCGGCATACGCAGCATCACCCGGCCAGCCGGTCCCTGGCGGATACACGCATGAGATTTGGTGTTGCGCCGGACGGGCACCAGCAGCGCTCATACGGGTATCCGCCATCCCAACAAGCGGAATACCTCGTACCTTGATCTGATCTCCACATCGAGAGCGGAGGCGGCCCGTGCAATCCACGGAGTAGATAGGAAGTATAGCCAACAATCCAGAGATTTCCGTCAAAAGCGGAGTCTAACTCGCCTCATCAAGCGCAGTGCCGTCCAGTTCGTCGGCCGTAACTAATCGTGCTGGCGGCTGCGGCTGAACCATCGTTAACCACGAATCACAATGCGCGGTCAACGGACTCCGGAGTGGAGCCGTGGAGTGGAATAGCGGACTTGCAACCTAGACGTTTCGTACCCGGGACTGGACTAACCCTAACCCTCTCTTCCTCAACCGCCCAACGCCAATACCGTTCAACGGGATCCCAGAGTCATCGCCGCGGTCCGCAGAACTGAGAGAAGAGAAAACGCGCCTGCCAAGCAAACTCGCTCTGGTCATTCTCCCCTTTCTCTCTACCCGCCCACCGCATCCGCCCCAGCATCCGTCGTCTTTCCCTCCTTCTCCACCCTTCCAAAAACCTCCACCGTATGATCCCAAATCCTCCCCCCCGCCCCCCCCGCCCTCAACCCCTCCAACAACTTCTCCTTCCCAACGACCTGTCCCATCTCCCCCACCAAATACGCCCCACTCCCCTCGACGCCATCACTCCCCCTCGCCACCTCCTCTCCCCCTCCCACCTCCCCTCCTCCCCCCCTCGGCGGAAAACAAGCAGAAGTCCCCACCCAAAGATGCCTCTCCCCGCTCTCCTCCGCCCCCGTAAACCAATATCCCAACACCGCCACCAGCACCTTCATCCCCGCCGTCACCAGCACCCCGTTCCCCTTCCCGAACCCCGTCTTCACCCACCCCGGAAACGCATGCACGAACCCCACCCCCGCATTCTCCTCCCGCTCGGCCAACTCCTCAAACGCGAAATCCGTCATCCCAATCGCATGTTTCATACACGCCCCCAACGAAAACCCCCTCCGCAACTCCAAATCATCCAGATCGATCGCCCCCTCCCTCCCCGCCGCCAGCACCGACACCACACGCGCGAGCCCACCCCCCTTTGCGGCGGAGCGCAACAGTGGCAAGAGGAGGAAGGTGAAGTAGAGGCGGGCGTAGTAGTTGGCGACGAGTTTGCGGTCGAGGTCGTCGGGGGAGGGGTCGCGGCCTTTGAGGGAGAGGAAGCCGGGGGTGAGGAAGAGGAGGTGGAGGGTTTTTTCGCGGGTGAGGAGGTCGGCGCAGAGGGCGCGGACGGTGCGGAGGGAGGTTATGTCGGCGCGGAGGAAGGTGGCGGTGCCGGTGGGGTTGAGGGTTTGGAGGTCGGCGAGGATGCGGGTGGCGGCGGATTGGTTCCTGGGGTTGGGGTTAGTGAATTGGGGGGGTGGGAGGGAGATATGGATTGAGTGGGAGGATGGAGGGAGGGAGGGAGGGATGAAGGGAGGGAGGCAGAGAAGGGGGGGGAGGGAGGGAGGGAGGGAGGGATGGATTGGATGAAGGGATGGGGAATTCCCCTACCTGCCGACGAAGTAAACGCGTGGCGAGGTTGTTTGCCGATAGAATTGCTTGAGGGTGTATTCGCCGATGCCGCTGGTGGCGCCCACTGTGGCGGAGGGAATGGGCCGTTAGCTTCTACTTCCGTCCGGTTTGCGAGAGCACCTGTCAGATGAACGTACCAAAGACAGCTACCAAGCCGGGCTGGAGCTTTTTCAAGCGCGCGTTCGAAGCCCTAACCACTTCTATGGACACCATGATCAACGGCTGAGCTATGAACGAGACGACAGATGCTCGTTAGCTAAGGTTAGCTCAGGTGAGGGAAGGCTAGGCCGGACACTCAGTTCGCATCCCAAAGTGAAGTCAGGTTGGCTTGAAAGCCAGTATCATGAGCACCTTCAATCATTCATCCAGCAGCTTTCGGCTTATCAATCCATCTACCGCATGAGTCATGTGGCTTGCGTCTCCACCGCAGACGGCGACAAGGACCCCTCCCCATCTGGATGCACCCATCCGATGTGGCTGCAGCCCATTGCAGCACCTCGAGCGGTCCGTTGTACACGACGGAGCTCCCAGCCTCTTCCTCTGTCCTCTCCCGCCGGATCAGACTGTCGCCGCGCCCGCAACCGGATGGTGCCGGCATGGACGAACGGGTCTAGGGGTCTACTCCGATACTCGTATTCCTTAGGAAGCCGGGTATTTGGTCAAGACCGAGCCTGATCCCCCACGTTTCGTAGTACCCGGTCCCCTCCTCATCCTCTACCGGATGTGCTCGTACCTTGATCTGCTAGTGCACGTGGGGAGAAATGGTGCCGACGCTTGGTCAGGATGTAGCCGCTGCCAGACGCACCCCGCCATTCTAGCCCCAGCTTGCTTCCGGGCGTGCCGCGTGCTGAGTCCTATCGAACCCTATTTGCTATGCCCGTCTTCGACGACTACACATTGGCCGGTCCATCACCCTGGTGTTGGCCCATATTCCCTGCTTCATTCAAGACATCATGCACGTCGGCAGTTCCACAGCCAATTCATTCAAAGGGAGACGCGGCAGACACCATGGCTTACAGAATCCCCTCTTGTAACGACTGACGTATGACTGATGTAACGGATCGCATGTTTAAAGCATCCGTCCAACGAACAGTGACCACCAGATATCTCACTCTTCTATAGACAAGAAACCATCAGAACACTCGCCCGCTCGAACTCCTATAGTGCGGGACCAGAAGAGACCGCCTCCACCAACAGACACGTGGCTCGGTGACATACAAACGTCATCCTTCATTCACCAAACTCCGAGTCTAACATCAGCATTCTAAACATCGCCTGACTTGTACGAACGTGCCTCCTGCCGCAATAATCATGGGTCGATGTCGCTGTCCGGGCCCAACTTCATGGCCGGGGCTCCTGTCGTTGGAGAGGACATCTTCTGTGGCGGAACACCGAGTCCGTTGTGGTTCCTGAAGAAGAGGACGCCTTTATTTTCGCCCTCGGCTCCCTCCGTTGGCTCCACCCACTGGCACCATCTCGCGCTCTTCCACATACTCCTCAAGAAGCCGATTGAACCACCTTCGACATCGGCACGATAATGCTTGCCCATGATCGGCTTGATGGCCTCGGTCGCCTCGTCGGCGTGGTAGAATGGAATGGTGGATACAAAGTGGTGGAGGACGTGAGTCTCGATGATGCCGTGGAGTAGAGAACGGCCGATGAAGCCGAACTCGCGGTCAATGGTTGCCGCAGCACCGCGCGCAAATGTCCAGGCGTGAGCTTCATAGTGAGGAAGAGTGGGATCTGTGTGCTGCAGGTATGTAATGGCCACTGAAGTTCTGATTAATACGCGTACTACAAAGTGTATGGGTTACGACAAGCTTACCGAGCCAGTGGTTGACCCAGAGGTATGGAAGGATATACCACACAGCCAAGTTCGCCCAGCCAAAGTTTTTGCCGATGAGGAAAAGAACACCGACGGTAATGGCAAGACCCAGATCACTCAATAGAACGAGTTTGGCGTCCTTCGCCTCATACAACGGACTTGATGGGTTGAAATGGTTGACACCGCCTCCGAGACCATTCTTCTTGCCCTTGCCACGGCCTTCATGCTGGCGTTCGTGGTTGTTGTGACCAGTGACATTGAAGGAGATGTAAAGGAGCCAGCCAACAAGTTGTTGAGCGATCATATGGCCAGCGGTATAGATGGGAGTTTCTTCCACTAACTCAGACAACTCGTGGGCGTAGTAGCCAAATCTGTTGGCATACACTTCGCGGGTTTTTGGCACGAAGACCATGTCACGATCAATATGACCAGTCGCCTTGTGGTGTTTGCCGTGCGAGATCTTCCACGAGAAGTATGGAACCAACAAGGCGGAATGGCAGATCCAGCCCACCGTGTCGTTCAGCACCTTCGATGGCGAGAAAGATTGATGCCCACATTCGTGCGCCAATACCCACAAGCCAGTACCGAACAGGCCTTGCACGAAGGTATACACTGCCCAAAGGACACCTCGAACTAGAGTGGAAGGAATATTTTCAGGAGTCACATAGTTGTGAAAGATATAGAAAGTGACGGCCAACGACGCAACGTCTCTGGCGACGTATGCAAGACCACGAGCTCCTGAGCGTTGGAAACAGTGTGCTGGGATGGCATCCCGGATTTGCTTAATGGTATAATCTGGCATCTCGAATTCATTGCCATAGGTGTCGAGCATCTTCCCGTTGCCATTTTTGAGGTTCAATGCAGTGTCCGAGCCGAAAGACGACAGAGAAGTGGACGATGGAGATTGTCTCGGTGTGTTGGTAGGGGACGCGTCGACCGAGGTGGAAGATGACGAAGGGACAGAGTCAGCGGTTTTGGTTCTTTGCAGAGCGCTTGTGCGAGGGGCGAGGGTTGACGCCATGATGATAGGCTAATATTGAAGAGATGGAAGAAAGTGGGCAAAGGGCGATTGCGGATGGAATCAGAGAGCCTGGTTGTGTTACTGCTTAGGAGGTAGAGGAGGTAGAGGAGGTAGAAGAGGCAAACGTCCTCGGTGGCCGATTTCCGGCAGGTTCTTGTGGGAGGGGCTTTTCGTTTTCGTTGAGCTTTGTTCCCACGTTCAGCTGCAAGCTGCAAGCCCTCTCATCAGCACACCGGGATACGAAGAAGACTACGGAACCACGACACACCTGCAATTGACCAGTCTGACACTGTATCTGCGGAGTGATTGTATGAACAAAGGAAGACTGAGGTGACTGAAGAGGCAGCTATCCTCTGGGAGGAATATGTCGGGGATTTTATTGAATTGAAGGCTTTGTGTGCTAGTCTCGAAGCGGATTAGCGAGGCTTTGCCCAGGTCGCCCGTGTTCCAGCCTCCAGGCGCTCTCTCTTGCGAACTTGCGATATCACCCAGTGCACCCTTGAGGTATGTTTTTGGTGAGAAGTTTCCGGGAGTGGTGTTTGCAGATCCCTGAAGGAGGCAGATATAACAGCCATTAGGTTTGACACCTGGGGCCACCTACTCCGTGTAGGCAACTCACCCTCCCCCGCCCTCACAGGCACCGAGGTAAGGCCTTCCGTCCTTCCTCCCTCACAATCTGACTCGTGAGATTTTCTACAAATCTGTAATGGCCAATATGCATCGATTGGCCTCTGAAATCCTATCGTTTGGGGCTTCATTCGTCTGGAAAGTTGGGGGCCCTTTTATTACTCTACGGAGTACTTGTGGCAGCACCAACAGTTCAACCAATTCGTTCATGAGGGTCTTGTGTTTGTGATCGACATGTGCGGGTTTGCAAACCGCATTCTTGTGAATTGCCTACGGTAAGCTGCACTCCAGGATCGAACTGCAGGTCGCTGCATGTGATGGCAGTTGCACATGTAACGTGTCACAGTTACTCGCACTGGAGAGAGAATGTGAGTGGTAGATGCTTACATTATCCGATTATGCAGGCTTTGTACGAGTACCCTCAGGAGGACGTGTTTGCAACGTTGCTTGAGGATTGGCTGGGGCCAGTAGTACCACGTACCTTCGTGTCACTCAGACGGTCCGACCGAAAGTCACAAGGAAAGTTGGCGCCTTCAGTGTTTGCGCTTTGCTCCGCCGAGCCAGGATTTCTGTTGGGGATAAGCGGCGGGCTCAGGCGGTTCTGTTGAGCCGGCCGGGACTGTTAGTCTCTTGGCCTGTTGCCTTGTCCGTGCTTTGTTGGAGATCCCGCTGCCTGAGTTTTCACTTCATGCAGGGTCTTCGATCTTCCATCTTCATACGGGACATAAGGCTGACGGAGGGAGCCATGGAAACTTGATGCGAATCCTGCCACTTGAGCTCTATCTTCATCAAGTCCTCGTCCCTTCAGCCGCTCAAGGAGCCAGGTCGTGAGGATTTCTCTTATCATTACTCGTAGAGGTATCTGCTTACGGATATATATCCATCGCTGCACTGATTAATATAGCAAGGCAGTCAATAATCCGCAAGCCGTACTCAAGTTTAATGTCGGTACAAACATCTAGGTCCGTGTCCTGGGCTGCTGGACCCTACTGCTGTTGCGCGACATCATGGGCCATCGTTGCGCAATTACCGCCTCTCCCAGGCATTTTCTAGCCGCAACATGAGGCAAGGTGCTCAACTTGCGATAGCCTTGTATTGCAGATAGGCACGGACTCCAATTATGATCTGATGCCGAGCCCGGCAACATCCAGATCAGTCTCCTCATCCTCATCATCAAACCTCGCAAGGATCCCTCCCAGCAGTATCTTCTCGTACAACTTTCGGCCCGCGAACTTTTGTGAATTCCATGGTACTGTATCCACCATCTAGCAGCTGTCAGTCTTGCATTAAGCCAACGATGGAGCCTGGAGGGACGTACATCTCTCCCGATCCCGTACCGGCGCTTTAGGTCATTATCCAGCATCTTAAGAAATTTGGTGGCCTTGGGATCGTCTCCGATCTGCACGAATTGTATACCGACCTGGTTCTCTCTTGCTCCTTCTCTGTCTAGTTCTTTGGCGTACCTGATAATCATGTGTTCGACATCATTGTCCTTATCGGGCTCTCCATCAGTGAGGACGATGAGGTTCAGCTTCTTCGTTTTCCGTTTCTGCTGTTTCCACTTTACCATGTAATCGCCAAGCTCCTGCTCCATGGCATCTTGCGTTGGGGTAACCCCATTGGGACACACTTTATCAAAGAGATCCATGACTTCGCTCGACGAGGTCAGGTTATCCCCCCTTTGGTCTTCGTCATTGAAAAAGCGGATGTCCACCCCGTCTCTGTCATATTTGACAGCAAGATCAACGACAGCAGCCAAAGCCTCGCGCGCTTGCGCCCACCGCGGCCCCATCATCGAGCCAGAATCATCAACTAAGAATATTGTGTCGAAACGCATCAAGTGAGCCAGGACGGGCTCTAATTCCGTGTCGACTGGTGGCGATGTTACATGATCACTGTTAACTTGTGGCAGGCCCGGTCGGTCTGGGCTTAGAGCTGCTTGTACGATCCTTGTGACCGCCGACATGATGGAGTTGAAACCTGCATGTTCGGCACTGGAGAACCTCACGATCTCTCTATGATCAGCATCTACAGGAAAAGCGTTATGCGGTAAGGCTTGCTTGCTAAGGTCGTAGTCCAGGACTGCAGAGGCCTGCGGAACGACCTACACTCTAGGTCAACCCTGATACGCCAGGGGTGGTCGGCATAGTTGAACTTACAATCCGGCCGAGTATAGGCTTCTGTTCGAAGCAGCTAATGGTTTCTATCTTATACCCATGACGCACTTGATCGAATTGCTCGGAAATTCTGGCGAATTCAGTAGCTTTTTCTTTCAGCTCTTGGATGAGGTTGTCGCTTGGACCAGTGCCCAATATGAGTACTCCTTTAAGCAGCGACAGGACGGTTGCATAAGAATTAGCCAAACCACTGCCTTGATGCGGTGTGGCGAAAAAGAAACAGCCTTTGACCGGACTCTGATAAGCTGGAGCGTTGTTGCGAGCCGCAATTGCCAGACCAGCATCGACCATTTCGTTCACGGCCTATGGAACATTTAGCCACCCACTTGTGTTTCCGAAGCAATATGGCAGCCTACCTGCTTTACTACTACACCACCTAGACTGTGACCGAAGAAGAACAACGGCCTAGTTGGGCACTACTGTACGTTAGTATGGGAAGATGATGTACACATGCCGAATTTCCGAACCTGCTCACGAACGGCATCGATGTTGTGGACCAGGGCCATAGCCGCTTCCGTGGTCCTCTGGTTCGAAGAGTCGATCCAGACATTGGCATTCCACCCGTAGGTCATGATACGAGGGAATATACCACTGGCCTGCATGAACTCCGGGAGGGTGTCGCGTAGCCACATGTATTCTTTTGACCCTTTCTCATGACTTGATACACTTGTGAAAGCTGTCCATGGGTGGGAGCTAAGGCCGTGGATAGCGACGAAACTACGTGTCAACTGTGAGCCACATCTTATCAACGCTCGAAAAGCTGAAAGAGCAGTATACCTACTCCGCGTTAGGTTCTCGATCACTTGGGGCGTACAGAGTCGTCAAGTCCGGGAATTCGGTATCTATCCCAATCACGCGACGCGCCCCCCCATTTACTGGCTGGAGACTTTGGCCATTCAATCTTGCGGCCTGTTTGGCAAGGTCAGGGGTCCAGAAAGTCACCGTTGTTCTCTTGACAGGCCGAACCCCGTATACGCAAAGCGGTCCGATCGTATCGATAATCGGCCGCTGCCCTCTCCTTCGAAGTCGGTTCTGGAAAAAATGTTCGAGATCCCCGGCTATGGTCTCCGGTGGGAGATTGGAGACACGAACTGTTTGGAATGGCGACATCAGAGGAAGGCTGTGGCGGACCGACCGCTACCGTATGTTGTTCAACCTTTTTGCCAGTCAAGATGGTAAGCATTTCTTCTGTGGAAGATACCAGCCGGGTCGCGGGGTGCCGCCCGCCTTTTGACCATCATCAGCCAGCTAGAGGGTCAAGTGTGACCCCTCCTGCGACAAGCGCCGGAATCTGGGGCAGTGGGTCCTTGTCACTCAGGTGGGGTACCTTCTTGCGGCTGTCCCATGGCCGTTGCCCAGCAGGTCCGTCCGGCCCGCCCTCAATACGACTGTGCAGAACTCCATGCACCAATATGCTCACTGCATCGCGCGGATTGGCAATGGTTTATTACGGTCATCTCCGCGCGCTGCAAGTCAGAACGTTGCACTCGACGAATATAGAAGGGCTTCACTTGGTTGCCTGATTGCCCTCGATTGCCGCGTGCAATCAGCGCTATTAGCTCTTAGCGCGGGTCGGTGAGGGCGTATAAGGCTGCGATCGTATCGTTCGTGAAGGAGGGGTGGGCCATGGCCTGGTTGGTACGTCGTCAATAGTGGCATACCCAAACTCGGACACTGCGGCGCAACTCATGCAATCCTATCATGTCGGCATAGTCGGCTGGATGTTCGGATGTTCGTCTCTGTACGAGTAGAATGGAGTGAGTTCTAACAATAAGTCAATGATCTAGTCCGCTCGGCTATCTGTTTCCCCATCTGAGTGCGGCTGCTCGCCAGAGGATCGAAGGTTTACTTATAGAACGTGATGCAGTATGTTCTTTGTGAATGGTGTATAGTGACGCTGCAAGGGAAGGAGGATAAAACGTCCTCTCAAGGACTGACTTGCAAAAAATCCATCACCGGGGCCCCTTTAGTGTTTTAGCCATAGGATGACACCATGCCAGCAATTCTGAATGTGGAAATCGTAGAAACAAGCAACTTTACGGTCCTGCTCTGGACTACCTTTTGAATGTGACTGAAACCCCCCTCGACTAGAAAGATGGCAATCCACTTGCCCATCGCATTGTCGACCTCGGTTCTACAATTGCTACAACAAGGTGATACATTTCATATCAGACCATACAACAGAGCCTAATCGGCTCTACAACCTGTACTTCTAGAGTTCCTAGAAACCGCTTTCCATTGTCGAGATATTGACTGCGCTAACATTAACCCTAGCCTGCAGCTGCCCAAAAGCCGCCCTTGCAATAAACTGAAAATAAAACAACTCGCATCCTCAACCCCGTATAGCACGATGAATACCACCATTCAGAGTGTAACCTCTCGACATTCATTGGACCCCATTCCACGCCTCTAGTCAAGACGGATCATATCATGTGCAATTTTGCCATCATTCCTGCGTGCGAGGGTGTAGTTTATCCTACATCCATAAAGTACGACCAGCGTGACCCAAGACTTTCTCGGAGCGAGAAACACCCGGTTGATAGCATAGGCAGTAAGTGGATGGCCTGCCTCCGAGTATATCGTAGGCGAAATAAAAAACAGGAAGGGAGAACCCTGCCAAGGAGGCCCCCGCGGGGCAAAGGGCGGGGGGTGGCTAGATTATTTGGTTCGGGGCTGATGCACATCGAGTATGTGCGTAGATTGCATCTTACATAGCTCTCAGCTGTAGATTCTACATCCACGCCCTGACACGATTTTGTTTTCCTACAAGACGCCGTTGAGCCGGGCTGCCGCAGTCACAGACGGTACAATGACCCTTACTGATCGAGCAATTTGTCCTGAGCACGCCGGACGGCCGCTGCGTATTGAATCTCCCTGTTCATTTCATATAGAAGGAAACTCGACGCCCTTTATTCCTTCGGATACATCAATGCGTCACTCATCGCATACCCAGAAGAGATATTTGCATTTGATGCCTCTTTCACCTCTACACTCGCCCTCTCTCCCCCATCCCTCGACTATAAGCAACTGCCTCCCTCTATTTCTCACTTTAGTTTCTGCCCCTTCTCCCTTCCCTCCTCAATGTCGCATAATCTTCATCGTTGACTTCCTTACGCCAAGAACGCCGTCGCAACCTTGTTGAACCCATCATGAATATCAAACGTCACAGACCCATACCACTCCTGCGTCCGCATGTAATCCATCAACGCCATAACAGCAGCCCCGAGCACCCCCCAAGTCAGCTGGTGGTTGTTAGCATTCCAAGTACTCAGTCTAATGCCGCCGTCGCCGACCATGGTGTAGAAACCAGCGGTGCCTATGATGCCGTCGCCGGCCTGATAGATGCGCGTGCGCGTGATGTCCCAGGCGGTATAGAGGGTAGCAAGGACGTCATTGTGAATGCCGCCGGCCGAGGGGGGAATGACGTGGCTGGTGGCGAGGACGATGAAGGTCTGGGTGTGGGGAACACACCATATTATTCTGGTACTTTCGCGGGGGAGGAGGACGGAGGAAGGGTTGGAGCGGCGGTTCCAGGGGCTGGAGATGATGAGATTGGCATTAGTGGTGGGTGCGAGAAGAGGGGGACTCACATTCCGGCTTTGATGGTTTGGGCGTTGGCGCAGTGTTGATCTCGGCGAGTGAGAGGAGAGATGTGCAGCAGTGGCGATGATGGGAGTGGGCTTGCCACGCTTTGGGTAATGGAGTGGAGCAGGGCTATGATGAGGGATAGATGAAAGAACAGCATTTTCGATCAATGGGATTCGGTGAGGAAGGAAAAGGTCACAGGTGGTATCATTGCATTCCAGGTTCTATACAATTGCTATGCGCCGCGTTCTAATCGCTAGGTACTCCGCAGCAATGTCCATAAAGCGTAGGAAGGAAGCATAGCAGCGCTAATTGAAGAGAGGCGCATGCACAACTGCGTTTGAGGTGTTTGAGGGATGCAATTGCAATGGTCTCAACCGGCAGTTATTGCATCCTAATCAACGCTAGAACATGTATCCAGTACCGGAAAAGGAACACATGGCCAATGCATCCAGACCAGAAAGTCAAGTACGTCCGATGCGAAAGAAAAAGAAACAGTGGGGAGTGGTCTCCTCGCAGCCCCTGCACTCCTCAGACGGGGGTCGGAGAATAGCGCGCGAGCTCAGTGTAGACGACCCGTCAACTCTCGAAGTTTGAAATATGAATAGAGCTGAAATGGCAAGACATGTGTGTCCCGAGTAATCTCTACCTGGGAAGAGAGAAGAAAGAGAAGTCGTCGCCGTGTAACGCAGAAGCATGCAGGCCCTTTAATCCCGGCTAATTCCCAGCGGGCCGTCTACCGACGTCACTCCACTAAAAGCTTGAGAGGGAAGCTTCGGGCCCGCGGACCTCGCCGCTTTGAACGACTCGTCTGATTGTGGCGGATAGCCACAATCCAATGTCACTACTCACGCTGAGATAGCTGATTTACCCAGCATACTCTTGTATATACACAACTCCGTCCAGCCCCGTTGCCTCTTCTGAGTGCACGCCTGTGCTACCCACCGACAGTGGTAGCTCCCCACTCTAGCCCACAAACATGAAGATTCTCACGAAAGAGGAGGAGGAGGCTCATTATGCGTGCGCCTTGCTGCTATCCCATTAGAAGTTCTGCGGGAAATATACTAATGGAAACAGAGCAACTCTCAAAGGTGGCATTGGCGGCGGTATTGCCGGTCTCGCCGTCGGCTTGGTGGGCGTATACGGCGCGACGTTGAGATATCCTGCCTTTCGAAGTCTTACCCTACCATTGAAAGCTTTCCTGGTTACGAGCGCGGGAACATTTGCTGGTAAGGAGGTTTTTCTTTTTCAGGAGAGGAAATGCGTGGGGGTGACGAGATGGATCATGGGCGATTTGAAGAGTCACGCGAGTATGAGCGATGAGGATTGGCTTACGTTGAAGTGGGCAATGGAGTCTGCCGGAGTCCAAACAAAAAGTCGGAAGGAGCCTAACAACTGGGACGAACGCCCCTATCTCTCGGCATGAATCGATTAGGATTTGGAATTCGTGAGGGCACCAGCTCGCCACGTTCGGGACTGGCACCACGACGACTTCCGCCCACGGCTGGAGAACAGACGGCCAAACGATCATGTTACAGATTTGGGAAACACACATTCATTGCGACCTCGAAAGCTAACCAGTTCCTCAATACAGGCATCATCTCCGCTGACAAATACTCCCGCGCCTTCGAGAAATCCCGGCATCCAGAAGAAGCCTACAAAGATGAAGCCGAGCGACAACGACAAGAAGCCGAATCGCGCAAATCGTCCTTCCAAAAACTCAAAGATTGGGGCAAGGAAAACCGATACCCGATCGTCGGTGGATCATGGGTGGCCTCGATGGTCATCGCGCTGGGCCTGGTAGGCCGAAGCCCGTACCTGACTACGCAGCAGAAAATCGTCCAGGCGCGTGTGTATGCGCAGGGACTGACGCTGGCGGTGTTGGTGGCCACGGCAGCGTTTGAGATCGGCGATAAGGGGAAGGGAGAGGGCCGGTGGGAGACGGTGCAGATCGTGGACCCGAATGACCCGACCCATAAGCATTTGATCGATAAGAAGATCCATCATGAGAGGTATGCTGGGGAGGATCAGTGGAGAGGTACGTCACTGGGGAGAACTGTCCTTGCGCTTGAGGATGGCCTGCTGATGTTCTGTGGCGCGTAGATATGGTTGAGGCCGAGGAACGGAAGCTCAAGGAACGAGAAGCGGCGGCCAAGGAACAGGAGGAGAAGGATGCAAAGGCTGGGAAAGGAAAGGGGAAGAAGCATGATCACAAGCATGCCGAGAAGAAGGGCGGAGATAACAAGAAGAACGGAGGCGAGGATAAGGAGGATAAGAATCACGATGCGGAAGGTGGGGAGAAGAAGTAAGAATCCGTCCATTGATACAAAGCGATACGTCAATATCCTGTATGCTGACTTTGATATAAGGCCAACCGTCCGTGGCTGAGTCACTACAATATCTGACCTTCCCCAACGGCCTCCGAGAACATACGCTTGCGCTATGAAGAAATAGCGGAACTGTGATACGCGAACTTGGAGTAGAGCGCTTGCTTATACTGCAACCAGCCCGTTCGAAGCTCTTCCTATTGTATCTATCAATTCAAGTTCATTTTTGCCTCAATTGTAAACAGCAAATCTTTTCCTTCCCACAGCATATCGACCGCCGAAAAAACCATCCCTCTCTCCTCACTCCCTTGCTACACTCTCCTTCCTTTCCCCTAAGCTCCTTTCTACTCTACTCTCCGCCCAGCCACAAAGTCAATAGGCGCATCGAGCACTCACCGTCCCCAGGGCACGACCAGCCCACCCCAGATCCAACAACCCCATCCTCCCTCCATCCAAGTCCCCGCATCCCCGCACCGCCTCCCCCCACAGGAAAGTCACGCGCCAAACGTAACAAACCCGCCAGGTGTCCATACTCACACGAGCCAGATCCATCAGACGACCTCCCACCGCCATTCCAAATCAACAGCAAACGTTCCGATCCGGCCTGACCAGATCGTCAGACACCGTCCCTGGGCAAAGGCACCTCCTGCAACGAGGCAACGGACGAACGCGCATGACAAATGCGACCGCAGATACCAACGACGACTTGCGATTGGGAGGGAGGGAGGGAGGGGAATAAGTAGGTGGTTACGCAAACAGCGCCACGGTAACAGTCGCCGAGTCTGGTTACGGTAGGTTGGACAAGGCTCGGGCTGCTTGCAACTGTTTAGGTTGCTTTATATATAGCTTATGCCTGCTGCGGGCTGCCTGGCTGCAGAGCGGTGTATCGGATATGCGTTTATGAATCTGAGGTAGTGCAGTCGAGGTCGGACCCTTGGGGCTGGGCTGGACCATTGAGTCGGTCTGGGATATCAACTACGTTCACGGGCTGACTGCGGTTATGGATGCAGCTGCGGCAATGGCAACAGAGATGGATTCCGGAACGCTTGGTTTGGGTAGGGGTCAATGAGTTGATGATGGATCCGAAAACCTGGATTATATAGACACTTGTATCACACCTGATTTATTAGGGCAAAGCGTTGGTATTGGTGGAATAGATTTGAAATTGTGGACTTGTATCTCATCTCATCCCATCTCGTCGGAGACGGAGAGAGCCAAATGTAATCCGTCTTCGTGTGTCCAACCACCAACCACCAAACCCCCCCACTCCTCATCCGAACCAACCCCAACTCGCACCCAACCGCACAAGAAAAGGGGGTATAAAGAGACCAAAACACTTCCGTCTTCATCTACTCCAAAGCGGGCAAAAACCTCGGGTAATAAAAAAACATGCCCCTCACACACATCCTGTGAGCAACAACCAAGCGGTTCGACTGATATTAGTATTCTGATATTCCGCTTTCCTTCCTTGCTTGCTTACTTCCTTCCCCTAACCCCGCCATCAAGGAAGCAGAGGATTTTGCCGGACAAGAGACCGCCACGCGATGCAGGAACCGTAACATCAGAACCACGAACAAGACGGCTGTTAACTCTGTAATAGAGGCCGAAAAAAGGGACCAATAGGACAGGGGGTATTTGTAAAAATCGACAGACGGACTCGGTGCGGAAAGGGGTGTAGTACGGGGATTAAAAAACGGGGGATTTCAACACTTCTCAAGAAAATAAAAAAGGGACAAAGCCACCAAAACGGGCCTGTGACCCCGCTCCAATGGGCGTGGAAAAAAAGGCACCCAAATATCACAACCCCTTTGGGCCGCACAACTCCAAACAGATATCCAGTCACGAACTCCTGCATATATCCGATCTCGCACGTTTTTTCTTTCTTACTCCAAGGAAAAGCGAGTGGCGTAGGTATAGCATAGCATAGCCCAGCCCCACCAGATCTACACGGACACGGGCGAAGGGCATTTCTTCATCGTCTTGCTCCCATCCGCCCGCCTGTACGACAGCACCTTCAAATCGGTCATGTCGCCAAGATCATCATATTTGCCATCCTCGGCCTCCACCTGTGGCACTTCCTGAGCGATGAGTGCCGCGTTGGGTCGCGCGCCGGCATACATGGGCTCGTTCAGGTGGTTGGTGTCGAACACCGCTGCGTATTGGCGTTTGGACGGACGGACCGGGTTGGATGTCGCGGACTGGGGGGTCGGGTAGCTGGGGTACTTGGTCTGCGCCACATCGACATGAGAGGCTGGGTAGGTCCCGATCGCTGACGGGGGCAGTGACGCAGCAGGCGAGGCGGGCTCGTACTTCCTATCGAGCGATGGCTGGAGCGTCTTCAAGGGCGGTAGCGCCTGCCCGCTCATGATCGGTGTCACGGATCTTGTGACAGGGGTTGGTGCGGGTGGTGGATAGTAAGATTGCTGGATTGGGGCGGGCCGGGTGTCGGTAGAATATGGATTTGCCATCTGTGTTTGATGGACCTGGTGAACCTGATGCACTTGTGGAGCAGAGACACGTCGGTAATCCGTGAGTGGCCTGTAATCATTGCTCTCACTATACGGTTGAGTGGGGAAATACTGCGATTGCTGGTACGGTTGATTTGAAGAATATCCATATCCTTGAGGCGAGGATGCCGACATTTGCCGCACGTGCGGTGTAGGTTGATATTGGTAGGCGCTGTTGCTTTGGGGATATGGTTGAGGTGGCTGAGCCATTGCCTGGGGTGGGAATGCAGGAGTCTGGTAGTGAGGTGCGGTGGTGCTGCCAAATGTCAGGTGAGTCGTATATCCATTGCTACCGATTGACGGTGGAGGTGCCGGCTGCGGAACCTGTTGGTATGTGGGTTGGGCGTAATAGTTCTGATCGTGCATCGATGAGCGACGTTGTTCCATGCTGTACGGTGTTGACATGTCCACGCTGCCATGGCTCGCTGACCGTGGGCGTTCTGTGATTTGAGGATGAGAGTACACATCAGGTGTTGCGAAACGGTCGGGCCGTGAGTAGACATTATCCTCGTCGTAGTCATCGTAGTCCTTGTTCGGCTTCGCATCCCGACGTCTCATACGTACATCGCGACGGATGCGGACACGACAGCCCTGCTCGGCGACGACGCGGCTCAGTGAGGTACTCTCTGCCAACCCAGGGAACTTCTTGGCACTGTATACCACGAAAGGATCGGATTTCACCTCAAGTCGGAAGTGCATATGGGACTGCGGTGCCATTGGGTTGTTCTTCACCGATTGATTGTTGGGATGGTCTGGGCTGGTGAGCGCAGGCTCCGCATCCGCATCCTTTGATTCCTTCAGCTCTTCGAAGAGGTTGAAGGCCAGTTTGTACTTTCCCTCGTGGCGCACGGACAGATCGGGGAAGATGAAGTAGCCTGCAGGGCTCGGACGATCTAGGTATGCCATCCCAGCAACAGGCATCCCCGTGAGAACAGGAAAAGGTGTTGGCACCGAAGCCACACGTCCTTGCGCAATCGGGCGCGCAGATTCCAGCGTGGTGTAGAGGAAGAAGTTGGCGTTGTAGGAGAAGGTGATGTCGTTTTTGGCGTCGCCCTCGAAGATACGAAGCTCAACAACTGGAGGTGGGTCGACTGGCCGACGGTCCGCAGAGGCTAGGGAGTGGTCAGGATCAATGGCCTGCGAAGTGGTAGAGAAGTCGTGACTAAAAGGCTTACATTTCGCTCCAGAACCACACGCTCGTGCACGCTCCGGCTGCTGGATGACGTTCATTTCGTACGTCAACTTCTTGCCCTCCTTTGTGACCCTCGTCACCGAGTTCCGGTTGTCATTGCTACTGCCGACGCTCATGATGCTCGCCATGGTAGAGTCGGTGACTAGTGGAAAGGGTGGCGAGACCCTCGTCGCAATGTGTCTCGCGACGAGAATAGGGAGGCTTCAGGGATTACTATTCGACCCATGCAAAGTCAGTAGGTGTGCTGTTATCGAACATGTTGTATCCTTGTGCCTTCGTGCTGCTTTCCACCCAAGTCGTTGGTCGGGACTCGGTGGACTCAGTATGCAACTGCAATTGCGCGACCAGTCCAATGACTGCAGAAGCGATCGTAAAGGATGGATACGATGGAATGCCAACGTATTGTCGAAGACAAAGATGGCATTCCAGCGATAGCCCAATCCCAGTTTGTGGGCAACGCTCCTTGTGGGTGACGCTCCATGCTCCTTGCTTTCGATGGGAATCCAGTGACCGCAGCGCTGGGAAGGGGCCAAGACCGAGACAGGAACGGGGGAAAAGGGAAAAGGCCGACTTACAACGACGAGTAGTTCAATACCGACGGCGACGATGACCTCGACGGAGAGGCAATCAGTTGTGCGATAACGACGGGTGGTGTTATGAATGTTGCCTGATTGTGGTGGAGAGCGATGGAAAACGCCCAGAGCTCGGAGCTGGCGCACTGGAGCGGCGATGTAGCTTAACTTGCTCTGGGTGGAATGCGACGATCTGTGTGGGCGGCTTCGGATTCTGCTCCACTCTGAGTCGCAGTGCTGAGAGGGCCTTAGTCGGTGTCAATTCACGCTTCCCCAACCGAGGACCTGAACCGAAAGTCCCAAACCGCTTTCTTTCAATTCCTGCACCCCGAGTGTCGGGTCCGAGGACGAAGGGTAATAGGGTGGAGTATCAACCTGGCGATTCCCCCAATAGAGTCGTCCGTAATCCCTACCTCGTCCACAGCCTGATCCGAGTGGCAATCGACGAGATCGAGTATTGGCAGCGAGAGAAGGTGGGTCGATCTCGTGATGCTGGAGCTTCTGGATGTGGATACGGATAAGAAGAAGAAGGAGTGAGGGTGACGGGCTGAAGTGACGGATGCAGAGAAAGCGTGGACCGAGGAGAGGGACGGAGGAAGTAGGGTACGGAGTACAGACTGCGCAGCTACGGTACAGACCTGCTCGTAATCGTACAGCGCTCTTCGTCGGCGCGGTAGCGAGTGAGGGCGCCCGGAGCGTCAGTTGTGCTGCCTGACTCCTGCTGATTGGCTCCTGCTCCTTTCCCGTGAGAGCGAGCCGAGCCACCACCGCTGGGGTTTGGGGAAGCCTAAGCAGAAAGTCTCCAAGCCCAAGCGACGTGTTCCACCGGCTGGAGCCTAGCAGTCCGGACGCGTCAAGGATTCGTATGGGCCGCGGGCAAGGGCGAAGCAACAAAGCTCGAAGACGTTGCCTCTGGGCGCTGGCGGGCAGCTCTTAACTTGTAAGAGGTTAAGACTCAAGAGGCAAAGGTTGAAAGGAGGCAGGAGGCGGGACGCGGACCAGAGGACCCACTCTATTGCTCCGCGCGCAAAAAGCAACGGGAGGCCTCCAGGGGGTGGGCAGCGCAGGCCAATCAGGCCCGGCGTGGGCAGCCATTTGCACGCCATTGCACGCCATTGCACGCACGAACTCCCTGGCCCTTGTACCCAGCCCAGAAGCGGGCGCGACCCATCGCAAGCACTGACGCACGCTTGAACGCAGCCTTGGAGCCTATGGGCTGTCGCCTCTACCTCTCAGTCGCTGGCTGCTGGCACACCAGAGACCCACAGCACCGCACCGTCCTCTCTTGTGGCTGATTCCCCCGGTGCTTTCACGAGCGACCTCCACCATTTGAGTCCTTTGGGAACGTGAAAGGGTGCACCCGACTCTCGGTGGGGCAAGCTGATTCGTCCCTGCACCGACGACTGACTTCGAGTGCGACCTCAAACTTAGGGATGCTGACACCACCGGATGACTCTGGTCGTGTCTCCCCAAATCAGACTTCACCATGATCGACTGCAAGAGCAAGAGTCAAAGGCGGCATGGTGCAAGTCTCACCATACACTCCACACAAGCGGGCCTGCTCGTGCGCCGTACGGAAGTACGCCATGTTACAAATGGAGCGAGTCATTGCATGAGCCGGACCAGCCTTACCTGATGAAGGTCGCGGTTCAAGCAGAAGCACGCTCCTTTGGGAAGAAGGAACATGGCATGACTGCACGATAGATCCTTCAAGCCCTCAAGCAGTACTCCGTAGCGATATTCTGGGCCCGGGGACGGAAAGGCGTCCACTCTCCAGTCTTCACCATTGGCGGTGCGCGTGGCAAAGGAATGGGCGACGGCCAACTGGGCGTATCGACATGGCCACACTGCCAATCCCTGGGGACTAGGACTACGGAAGATCGCCCCGTGATGCTTGCCTTGTAATGGTCGAGATTGACTCTCCCTGCAATAACAAATGACAAGACACTCGATTCGCCCAGCGGGCCGCAGAACAATGCCAATCGCGGACTCTGCGGTCACGAGCCCTGTGTTTCTTTACTGATCGTTGTCTACCACACACACCATTGAAGCTGCTGGAAGCCCCCCCACTACGCATGTGTGCACTCAAAGGCGTGGAGGATGATGATGCGGCGTAATTCTCTACACGCCAAGGCAGCATTCTTGCAATTTTCAGGGGAACTGCAGGACCAAAGTGCCAACCGTCCTGAGTTCGAACGCACGAAAAGCGTGGTTATCGATGTCACTAGGACTGGCGTCCGCCATCGCTTCCCTCAGCCGTGCGCGTAGGCTGCCTCCCACAGTTCCCACGAACATGAGCGTGGCGGCGCACCCACCTTGCTGTCGTCAGTTAAGCCTTCTGGATTGAGAGATCCGTAGAGTAGGAGCTACTGGTACGGCACTCTCGCCTAGCCCCGAAGTCGCGACTCCCGCTCCCGAAATCGCAGTGGCTGCTCTGGGGTGCCTCAGGGGCCCTGCCAAAGTCCAGGAGCCTGTTCTCGTATCCCGGCCCTTGTGCGACAAACCGTCATTCTCGCAACGCTTGCATGATGCATCGAAATGCGCTTGTGCAGGGCCTCGACGAGACTACTCTGGCCTCCAATGCGCAACGATTGGACGCAGCTGTAGTGCTTTGTGGGGCCGTATGAGAAGTATTAGACGGGTGGCTTGAACGGTTTTTACCCTTCTGCACCGCGACAGTCGCCCTACAAGAGAATCGCTTCTGCAAGTGTAACCGCGCCTTTTCGATGGCCGTTTTGCTATTGCTTTTGCTTCTGCTTCCGCTTCCGCGTTAAGATAGTTGTCATGGGTTACACGATGTGGAGACGGACTGTCGCTCCTGATTCTGCACCGGCTGCAGCCTTCCGCTGCCTGGAAATCCCAAGAGTATCGATCGATCCCCGCTGTGAAACGGTGCAAGGGAGGCGACCCGCTGCAGTGACGGACACGGTCACCGTTCGCCGGCTCGCTGTGGCGGTTACCTTTTCCTAGACTTTCGCGGGTCTGGGTCTACATCTAATGGTAATAACGCCTACGGGTCCAAAGTCTTGATGCGGCTTGCGCCCCAGGCGCCGTAGGCCCGTAGGATGTAGTCCCTTGGCTGGCTTACGCCGAAGCTAAAGCACCTGTGAGGCAAGAACCCAGCAACCCAAAAAGAAAGACCATGCATGGTGCATCATGCATCCTACCTTACTAGCATGAACCCTTTTCGACGTGCATTCTCAGATGCATTAAAGTGGCACCAAATCTCCGATCAGCGCAATTCTCTATCACCTGCAGGTCGAGCCGTTCCAAGCAACTTCAAGCGGGACCCTGCCACGGAGGCGAGGGCACGGCGAGAAGACGTTAACTTCTCAACTAACACCTGGTGTCTCACATTCTTACACAAAGGTACTCTGAATCCACGGTGCTGGTATATCCGAGCTGTTCCATTGCACACAATGCAACTGTGAGTCTCCCCAGTCCGGTACATGGGGCCCGTCAAGGTGGCAGGATCAGCAGGATCCACGATCTTATCATGATCTTCCAGGGCCTCGCATGATTGGATCCCAAACTCCGGGGCTCCCCAGCTCCCAAGATTCCCCACGTCTTTCCATCGTACCGATGAAGCGATGATCTACTTTATCCAACGGAAACACGGCGCGGTCAGCCATAGAGATCCCAGTGGCTTGTCAAGTACATAACAGCAACCAGGTAGCGTACGGTATGACCCCCTACAGTACTCCGTAACGGCTTTTCGAAAGCATGGAGTCCATGAAGACCACGATCTTTGGAGACAAGGTTTCGCAGCCTAGACTGGGCAGATCGTCCATGAGAAGAAGGGAGAAGGGAGAAGGGAGAAGCTTCACGCCAGGGTCCACAGGGGAATATTTTAGCCTTTAAAATCTTTTCATAGCAGCGTCCCACAATGCCCCAAGCGGTGCGACAGGCAAGCCGCGAGCGTATTGGCATTATGATTTGGCAGATAGTCCATACACCTACAAGATACAACGTACAGGACAAGATACAAGATATGCTTTGCGGATATGTGGGTGATCCTTATCGATCAAAGGCAGTCAGCGATCTGGAACTTTACTTGCGCGTCGAAGGCTTGCTGTGGTGGCTAAACCATAATAGATGAAGAATACCGACGGGACTCCGGTCCACTCTAACCACTCATGTCCAGCAGTTGCCGCCTGGATATCATCGTCCAACGGTCCGAACTCTACCGGCAGCATTCAAACCTGGCATTCAACCCAACTGAATGTGCTCTTTCACTCTCTCACAACCAACGCCATGCTCTTGTCTCACCCGTTATCTACACCACCGTTGTAACCTTTTAGATCATCTAGTCCCCTCCAATCATGGCCGCCGACCCCATTTACCAACCCCAACACAAATAGCAATAGCGCCTACAGTGGACGAATAGGACAGTACTGGACAAACGCCCTGCACTTCTCACCAAGCACGACCGTTGAGTCCTGCAGCCCAACCCTGTCAACCGTACTTCATACGGCGACTTGCGTTGAAGAGTTGAGCAGAACAGGCCGAATCCAGTATCGCATCAAGCACTGCAGACTGCCAAGTATCACGAGAATGATTATGTTCCAGAGACATTGAAAATTCGAGATGGATCTGGTGACACTCCGGCCTCGTCGTATAGCCGCACCCATCATTGTTGACCACGGACTAAATTCTGTTTTTGAAGCCTGCAGCGGCCCTGGCTTCAATCTCCATGTGATCCGTCAACCGCGTGGACGTATGTCAAAGCCGCTGTCATTTGCACTTTTGTCGCCGTTCAATTCTTCCGCCGCAGTAGTTATGCTGTTCCGGCTGTTGTGGCCAAAATTCATAGGACCGCATGGTTCGAACCTCATGTCTGTTCGAGAACCGCCATCCTCGCTTTATTGTCGCTAGTGGGCCCCAACCCGCGAAATGGCATCAAACGGTCCGGGTCCATTTTTTAATGGGTCTTCAAATCCGAGCGGGTTCGTCTCCTTTTCTTTCATTGTCTCTTTTCGGAGGATGTTCGGTCAACTCAGAACGGCCCCTGCTGTTGCTCTTATGCTTGCTCAGTATGGTTCTGTTTACAATGAATCCAGCACTCGCTCGTGTCTGGAACGAGTATGCAACGTTCCAGCTTCATTCGCCTCTTGGGAGCTATTGTTTCATCCAAGGCAGTGTCTACGCCTATCTCGTACGACTGGCCCATACGCTCCTATCTCCACTCCTGTAAATCCAAAAAGCTATGCGCTTGGCACATGTAATTCGTCGATATTCTGTCCTTTCGTTACATCTTCTATGTTCAAAAAATCGCGCATACAAATCAACATGAGGTTACAACCCTTCTTTGCTACCAAAACCGTTGGTCAACAGTCTCTGCTGCCGAAATTACCACCACTCCAAGAGACTGTAATTGCAACCCTCGACACCTCGGACGTTTCCAACCGTTCACTCTCCGAACACAGGCTACGTCCCCGGCAACGGACACAGATCCTTGGCAAGCACTTGAGAATTGAGAAACACATCTTTGAAAGCTCGCAACATAAGTGCATCTGAAAGCTCACAACATAGCATGAAACCCTTCCAACCAACATGCTCGCTCTCCGCACCTCAATAATTGCAAGCCTAGCCCAGGCCATCGCCCTCACCTCCGCCTTCCCTGCTAACAACAGCCCATCCCTACACCCCCGAAGCCAGCAGTACTGCGCCAACTCCCCCACCACAATAGCAGGAACGTGCGTCCCTCCCTCCTCCCATCCCCTTCTCCTCCCTCCACCACCGTCACCCGCACTAATCCCGCCTCTTCCACAGTCCCCTCCCTCGCACCCCTCCCCCACCCCCCTACCCCGCCAGCATAATCTGGTGCCAACCCCACAGCAGCACCCACATATCCGTCACCTACATCGCGCCGATCCCCGGCCCCTCCATCCTCGACCTCCTCGACGACGCCTACCGCTTCATCCTCTCGCACATCACCCTCTACGGCGACGGCTTCATCCCCGCGGGGGGGTTCTACTGGGCCGGCGCCGAGGGGTTGAGTTTGCAGACGGTGAATGCGGATAATCATCAGCAGACGTGGGGGGTGCTCGGGGCGGCGGTGGACGCGTTGGGGGCGTTGATGTCGGCGATTGGGGGGAGGGGAGCGGGGAGTGCGTATTTTGTTGTTTTTGATGGGGGGCGGGAGGTGGGGATTGGGGTGTTGGGGTAGGGGAGGGGGATGCGGAGGAGGGGGGAGGTTGAACCAGGGGGAGGGGGTCCAGGGTGAGGGTGGTAGGGGAACGGGAATAGAGTGGGCTCTGGGGGTTGGGTAATATTGCTTTAGTCTAGGAATAGATTTCATCCTCCTATGCTTGCGATAGGGGAAACAGCTCTGCGTCCGATGATGCAGTGATACCAGATAGATGCGACAGCTCTCCTCATTCTTTCTTTCCTCAGCGCAGCAACACACGGTGTGACTCTTTGCGTCCTCTTTTCCAACCCCTTCCGCCTTCCCGTTCCGTTCAACCGTATCCCCCTTGTCTCTTGATCAAATCCATCTACCTCCATTTTTATTCCAACGCCCTCACAACTTCAAGACAACTACCCATCTTCAAGCCCCCCAATGTTTCAACACTTTCAGCATGACTACCTCCTCCCACACTTCCTTGAGCCAACCCTTTCTCTTCTGAGTTCATCTGAGTCCAGTCAAGCATCAACCCAACAAAACCCTGCCTTTGTTCTCTTCAACCCTGCCCCCTTCTCGTATATCCTGTCCCTCATCCTCAGTTCATTTCCCGTTTCCTCTCACCCCCCTCTTTCTCACCCTTCATCTCATTTCTCATTCCTCGTCCCTCATTCATTTCTCTTTTTCTCACTCTCTTATTTCTCACTCTTCATCTTATTCTTCATCCTTCATATCACACCCCTCATCCCTCACCCTTCATCCTTTGTGCTCAGTTTATTTCCCTTTTCCCTTTCCTCTTTTCCCTGCTCTCCTCTTCCTCATCTCACCTCATTTCATCTCATCCTCACTTCTTCTTTCACCCCTTCATCCTCCATCCTTCATCCTCCTTCCTTCATACCCTAACAAGAGTATCACCCAACCCCAGTCTACCCACTCACTCACCCACCCATTCACTCATCACCCCTCTACTCCCTCTCACCCCACTCCACTCTTTTCCTTTCATCACTAGAGCTTAAAATTCCAACCACTGCACGCCGCTTCCAGCGCCCTGATAACTGATACAGCTGCATCTGGAAGGTTTGAAGTGTCCAGGCCGGTCACGCTAGAACACGCCTTGTGACGACGGATGAGGTTGAGGGGCCGCAGGAGAAGAGTTGAATGAAGGGGGAAGGTGAGAGTACAGTGAGAAGAGAGGCTGAGAGGGGGGAGTGAGAGTGGAAGTGGGATGTGGAAGTGAGAGTGGGAGTGGGATGTGAGAGGTGAGAGGTGAGGGGCTCAAAGGTGAAGGAGAGGAGATGAGGAGGGAGATGAGGAGGGAGATGAGAAGAAAGATAAGGAGGGAGATGAAGAGGGAAGGGAGGGAAGGGAGGGAAGATGAGGCTGAGGATAGGGGATCAGGTTGCGGGATTGAGGAAAGGAGCGAAGGAGCGGAGAGGAAAGAGGAAAGTGAGGGGACAGGCTAGACAACAACATCAAGCGGGGGTCATGAGTCAAGCAATGAGGTTTGGTTCTTGATGTCTAAGCGGTGATGGATGCAGCAGGAATTTAGAGACGTACTGATCTGTGTATGAGAAGGGTGGGTGCGTGAACCTGAGTGGAAGACATACATAATAATTCAAAAGGCTGGAAGGCCGCCCTCAGTCTTCCACTAAAGGCTCCAAATGGAAGTGAAAGACATGGCTAGTGCGAATAGCGTACGACCAAGAGATCATGATAACGAAACCCCGAATGAATCTGAGGTGGTGCAGCGACAAAAATGGGACAAATAAGGTAGTCAGCTAGAAAGACGGCGGATCATCTAACAGACGCATCTATCGAAGACGTCCTCGAACCCTGTTGAGACCGAATTCAACCCAGCACTCCATCCACATGCCCAAAGTGACGATTCACATCACCCATAGTACGAGTCCTTCTGCGGAACATCCGTAACATCCTGACCCGGCTCCATATCAAAGTCCAACTCAAGCCGATCTCCCAATGCCACGACACGAACTCTCTTCTCGTAAATCGCCGGCGTCTCGATCCCAGCACCCGTATTCCGCAGCGCATCCGTCTGCTTCGAATTCATCGCGAGAGCAGCAATCTCTGCGATGCTAGTCCAACTGCTAGAGCTCTCACCGGTATAAATGACATGGATGACATGGACGATAACGATGAGGCTGTAGAGCAACAGTATGAAGATAGAGGCTTTGGCAGCGGCGCCGTCCGCACTGTAGGCCCACCCGTTCACCTGGGCGCTCATGGTGAAGTTTGACGTCTGGCCGGATGAAGCTGGGGGCTCTACGAACGCCGAGCCGCCCGGTCCCATAGAGTAAGTTTTGCGAGGCATCATCTCCCGCATCCATTCTTGGTCGCCGCCCACCAGGTCACCTACCAAACTGTTGTTCCAGGTGAGGCGGCCTAGAGCATTAGCGATCATTACTGCTAGAAGCGACTCGATGGTAGCCCAGGTATTTGCGCTTGCGATAGGGTTTGTCGAGTTCCACAAGCCAGCAGCTTGAAGCATCTTCAAGAAGACGTTTGAGTTATCATGAGGAATCTCTGGGTTGAGGAATTTAGCCCATTCTGGCGCGATGCTAATCTTTGGGTAGGCATCATTAAAAGTACCATCTCCGAGCCAACCACCAGGTGTACCAGCCACCACTTTTATGTCGTCTCTAGAGCCCTGCGTGACAACTGGCGTCCATCGAGCATCTACGGTGCAGTAGTAAACAGGCGTCTGAGTGGGATCTGATTGTGGATACGTAATGGCTGCACCAATCGACGCATTCCCATAATCAGCCTGGGGAAGCGCAAACCATAAGAGCTGCGGAGCACGGGATTCGAAGGCGAGCTGCACCATTTCTAGTGCAGTGTCATTGACGTAAGCCTCCACCGGAAACTCCCCTTTACTTCTGAACGTTTCGATATCACTGAGGTTGTAGAACAGTAGATAATTGCCAGGGTTGTTGAACTGTGACACGGAATATTCCATACAGCGAGTGAGCACCAGTGGCTGCTGAGCTGATACCTTATAGTAAGCATCTAGACGGTACTCGAAGCGCCACCGATCGCCCTTGATGTTTTTGGCAGCAATCGCCCAGAGCCGACCGGCTTCAGAAAGTGCATCCGCAATTACACTGCTTTGAGTCGTCGCCATTGCGAAATCGTCTGGGTAGAGTTCACCAGGTACTCGTGCCCTTGTATATAGTTCTCGAATAGACTTACGGCTTGCGATACGTGTCGTCTCCGGTAGGGTCCCGGCATTGTGGAGCTCTGGAAAGTACGCAAAATAGTTCTGACCCAAAGTCTGCCAGTCTCCAGAAGGGCAACTTGGATCCCCAGTATCAACGTTGCAGCTTTTCGGTACCTGGGAGCCGTCGAGCATTGTTGGCCAGAGGTCTGTGGCAGATGCGTTGATGAAGAATTTCGTGCCGCCAGCCGACCAAGTCCCTTGTCGGGGCTTTAGTATGTTAGCACTCGACGGACCAACCGAAACACCAAGCAAAGTGCACAGACTAATGATCGATAGCAGGAGCCATTTGCGTCGTATGTGGTACCTGCCACGCACTGTACCCCAGAATTCCTGAGACCAGAAGAAGCTGACATTCTGGAATTGAAGACCAGCGAAAACGGCTCCAAATGGGACCCCCTTCTCCAGAACGATCTCGTGTCGGATATAGAAGAATAAAACAGCGGCCAGCGACGCAGTAATAGTCAACTCATGAAGTTTGGCCGCAAACTGTAGACCGGCAAGCTTTTCTTGATCCATTCCCGATTGCCCGGCCAATTCCCCTCCGACGTAGACACCGAACCAGTTGATACTGGAGATACTGGTAGCAACTCCTACTGGTATAAAATGAATCAACGAGCCCAGCATAGCCGTTGTCCGGTCACTGCGTATAACAATTTTCGTAGGCTCCGATACTGCATCGTCCTTGGACCGATGGAATAGCTTGTGATAGATAAGGCTGAGTCCGAGGGCACGGCAGAATCCACGGAACCGCGAGCTCGGAACAGTGTCGTTTTCATGCACATTCACTGTCTGTATGAAGGGAGTCGCGCTAGAATCGCTAGGGTATCGTTTCCTATGCGCTTGCTATTATCAGCTAGAAATCCTAGAAGAGCTCTTTCGGAAATTCTCTCGTGACATGAGTTGCACACTTTGACCACTGCGTATGTCAAGGATTGGCACCAGGGGTTGGCAAGCAACTCAGATGGAAGATGGAATAGCCATACCACTCATCCTTTCGCTTCAAGGATTGCAAAAGAGTACTCTTGCGCTGCGGGAGCCTTTGCATGTTGCTCAGAGCAGGGAACCCCAGCCTGTTCTCAGCAGTATATGATTACACGCTACATGAGAAGTGAGTTTTAGAATAAAGAAGCGGTTGAGTTGGCAACAGAAGAGGTGGAAACAGAAACAGTCAATCATCTCAAGCATACTGCCAGTCTTGTAGCCTCGCCCCTCCACGAACAAGGCGGGTATGTGCGGCACAACTAATGGTCCACACCTCCATAGTCATGTCTTGAGATAAGAATAGGCTACGCTACAAGCAGCTTGAAGAGTGTCGGTTTCATGTTAGTACTACTGTTCAGATCTGCAGAATTGGAGGCGTGTAACGAAAGCCAATCATAGAGAGCTGTATGCAATCGGAGCCGCACAGAAGGAGAAGCACAAGGATGCTTGCAAATGATTCGATGCCTGACATGACAGACGGGCTCAGCTCGGAGATGCGTGCAGTCCATCTGTGCGACCGAGTAAAGATACCTTGCTCCGTACGGAGTACCTCAAGAGGAAAAGAGCAAAGTGAGAAAGCGCATGAAGAATAGAGAGGGAGCACGCCGCCCCTGCGATCCATGTCAAGGATAGATCGTCGTAATCAGATAGTAAGGGCTATTAATTATAGATACCGCCTCGCAGTCTGCACAGCTGTATTATTATTGCCTGCTATTTGAGGAAGAGAAGAAGGTGCATACAAGTTGCAACCACGACCTGTACGGAGCCGTACATCATCAGTGATGACTCGCGCCTTGATACTACAGGCGCCAAAAACAGGTAGGCTACAAGGGGCTTGCAAGAAGTAGGGCAGAGAGAGGCGTGAGTGTTCCGGCAGTGAGGCGGGGGCGGCGGCGACAGCGAGGCAGCTGCCCTAAGATGGCGGGTTCATGCGTGAGGCACATGCATGCAGTCACACATGCAGTACCTTCAATTTAATAATATTTGCAATCAATCAATTTAAGAGTTCTTTCTACCTTGAAGTGCTCTGTCAAGGCATCATAGGTACCTCGCCGAGGCGCGAGTCATCACTTATGGTGTAGGGCTCCGTAGCGATCATCGCGTCGGCGGATGGCGCCGATGAACCCGATTTAGGCATCAGGCATCAAGCATCAGGCATCAGGCATGAGCGATATTACCCTTGAGCCTCATCAAGCTGCAACGTCTCCGTGTTCTTTATTTCTATTTCTGCGCATCCTTGATCAACACCACCTCCTAATCGAACCTATATAGCAAACAGCAGCCTCAAAGCTGAGCTCCACTCATGACCCCACCATTTGCATGGCTCAACACCTCGGCTGCGGCATCCATCTACCCTTTCGACGCGCAACCCGAATGCGATACATAAGAGCCGTCCTGGTCCTTCTCCTACTCTTTTTCTTCGTCGACTTACTATCCTTATCATGGATCCTCTCTCGCCAACCACCCCACGCAACCTTCCCCTCCCCGCGGCCAGACGAGCGCGTCTACATCACTAGTATACATTGGAACAACGAAGTCATTCTCCGGAGCAATTGGAACAAAGCTGTCGTAGATCTGGCCAAGCATCTAGGACCCGAAAACATATACATCTCCATATACGAGAGTGGGAGCTGGGATGACTCGAAAGGGGCGCTGCGATTACTGGACGCAGAGTTGGGGAAGCTCGGCGTACCTCGAACAGTCATCTTGGATGATACCACTCACGCGGATGAGCTCTCAAAACCACCGGCCTCTTCGGGGTGGATTGACACACCACGGGGCAAGAAAGAGCTGAGGCGAATACCATACTTGTCTAGACTACGCAATACCGCACTGAAGCCGCTGGCCGAGCTGGCAGCGAACGGCACTACTTTTGATAAAATACTCTTTCTTAATGATGTTGTTTTTACGGTATGCTCTTGTATCAATTACTACAACACAAACACACTCACACCGTCTCCCAGACTGACGATGTAACGACCCTACTTGCGACTCGAAACGGCGACTACGCCGCCGCCTGCTCTCTCGATTTCTCGCAACCCCCCGCCTACTACGACACCTTCGCGCTCCGCGACTCCGAAGGCTACGAAACAGCAACGCCCACATTTCCCTACTTCCGATCCCGAGCCTCACGGAATGCCCTAGTTTCGAACCGACCAGTCCCCGTACAAAGCTGCTGGAACGGCATGGTCGTCTTCAACGCCACCCCCTTCTACTCCCCAACCAACCCCCTCGGATTTAGAGGCATCTCCGATTCCCTCGCTCTCCGTCACCTCGAAGGTTCCGAGTGCTGCCTCATTCACTCGGACAACCCGCTCACGGCCCTTCACGGGGTCTGGCTCAACCCTAGCGTGCGGGTGGGCTATAACCCGGAAGCCTACGCCGCCGTGCACCCGGACGGCACTTCCTCCTGGCCGCCCACGACTGAAGCCATACGGGGTATATGGTGGAACCGAACATGGCGCTGGATTACGCCCACCATTCACAAAAGCTGGCTTGTGAACCGCAGGTTACGGAAGTGGGAGAGGGAAGGCAACGAGCGGCACGAGCCAGGCGTGCATTGCTTGATCAATGAGATGCAGGTGTTGATCTGGAACGGATGGGCGCATGTTTGATGGAAAAGTTAGGCTAGATACCCCATTTTGCTTTGTCGCCGGCTGAAGGGATTTGATTGGAGCAACTTGGACGGCCAAAGACCACTTTGGGCTAATAGATAGAACAAATGGTGGTCGAATACCCCGGAAACTCATATTGATGGTCTTATCTGTGCTCCGTGGACTGATCACGTAAAATGGGCCGGAGGGCTGCAAAGGTCCGCTTTCCCGTTCCCGGCATGACTCCGGGTTCGCCTGACGTCTCTGGTAGCTAAAGGCGATAGCAACTGGTAAAATATATTCAAAGTGACCCATGAGGTTCGCTACCCGAAGAGTGGCATCTTCTTCTTGCTGGATAAAAGTCATTGCTGACTCTCTTCTCCTGCTGAGCGGTGCGACGTGGGCGGAGGGAGGTAGGCTAATCTGCGCAGTGCACGGGCGGAGGGACTTTGTCACTATTGTTCTAGGTGGCGGGAATTGCTATCTTGACGACACTTTCCATCGTTCTTGCATGGAGACATGTCTGTCATGTTCATTCATGCCAGGGCTACTGATCTATTCAGCTGAAAAGGGTTCAACACGATGTCTGGACTGTTGAACCATAGTTCATGCTCATGAATATAATTCCCCACCCAGCAAGCACCGAAGCCTCCTCCATGATTTCGATGCGCTCCCTTCTTCCCTTTTCCGGACCACACCCCCAATACCAACACCCCACCACTCCCAACGAAATCATCCCGGTCTGTTCATAATGTGATGAAGGTGAACAGATGGCAATTCCGGCCCTCACATCGTCCTCATAACAGACCTCGGCTCCGACCATCAAGCACCCTTCGCTACCGCTTCTTCCCCTTAGTTTTATCCACAACCTCAATCCAATGCCTACTAACCCCTCTCTTCTCCAGCGCAGCACAAACAACATCCTTCTGCGGCCCCTGCACCATAATCTCCATAACCGGATTCTTCGGACTACTCCCCACCAGCTGCCCCACACTCGTTGAGCTCGCGCACGCTTTCTGCAACTCCTCCGCTAGCGCTTGCGGATTGATATAGACCGCTTCCACCCCTGACACTTTCGTCACCGTCTTATTGCCGGAGCGTGTCTCGAGCAGTATCTGGATCTTGGGCGGCTGTCCTGCTTTCGCTTTCACCTCGTCGCGGGTCTCATCGTTGCGGAGGATGGCGTAGAAGGGGGAACAGCTTTCGAGGATGCGGTCGATGAGAGCGTCGCGGGGTACGGTGCCTTTGGCGAGGACTTCGCGATCCATGGAGGAGTGGCCGTCGAAGACGGCGTTTGCGAGGACGGGATTGAGGTTTACGAGACGCTTGTTGGTGGTTGAGACTAAGTTCTCGTTCTCGATGTATGAGGTGATGATGGGGCGGAGCTCGGCGGGGGAGTATAGGTGTTTGACGCTTGAGTTGGAGGCTTCGAATACGGGGCCTAGCTTCTCTTTGGGTCGGAAGAGGATAATTTTCTTGAGTTGTTGGCCTATTGAGTCGTCGCCTGAGGGCCCTCCGGCTGCAACGGCTTTTCCACTTCCACCGCCACCTGTGTCGGTGCCTGGCGTATCTTTCTTTGGGAGTTTGTAAGGGATGAAGTCTACGATGGCGCGATCTTCAAAGTCGATGTCCATTACTACCGTCTCGCCCCCGTTGCGATCTTTCGATTTGAGGAGCTTTTCCTTGTCCATTGTTTTGATGAACTTCTTAGTGTTCTTCCAACTCGTCTTTTTGATTTGGAGGGAGGTTGCCTGAGCTGGTGTTGATATAGGAAGATATGGGAGTATTAGGTTTGAGACTACCAATGATTGCGGTATTGGGAATTCAAGGCCATGGTGTGGATCTTCTTTGTGCGTGTTCCTATGATGATGTAAACCATACAAGAAGGCCTTGCGGAAGATGACATCGATTTCTGGGCGAGTTCCATTAGAAGGAAGCCTGGAAGTTGTGGGAAGGAACTTTCACCTTTAGTAGACAGCTCTTTGTCCTCTACATCTACCTCTTCGTACGGGGTAGCATCCTCTCCATCAATAAAATTGTTGTGCGCTCGCTCAGAGGGATTATTCAGCGCTACACCACCGCCGTCCTGGTCATCCTCTGGGGCTTCCTCCGGGTCTTCAGCGCGTAAATTCTCCATCTCCCTGCTCAAGTTGCCCGTTTCCTCGTCTGTATCCCACCCATCGATGTGTTCCGGAGCGTTGCCACCCGGCTTTCCACTTGTACTCCAGGCCCATATTTCATCACCATCCCAGTGTACGCCCCTCACAGCATGACCTTTGGTACCCTGAACTTGCTGCAAACCACTGACATCAATTTCGCACACCCCAACAACCATTGGAATGCTTGGATTTTCCAGGCTTGCGATAGCCACTACAGCATCTTTGGTTGCCTTCGAAGGGAATGGAGGTCCTCGTGCCAGGCCAGGCGTCATAAGGTCGGCTCCTCCACGCAACTTCCGTAGCACAACTTCCGGTGTATGTAGTAAAGGTACCAAGCAAGGATTGTGCCATAATGTATAAACTATAACGACGAACGTGAGCAGCTGTTACTCTTGAAATGCGACAGCCACTAACCTGTGGGATACAATCTCTCCTCAATTTTGATCCACAATATCCGCTGTTCTTCTCCAGGATGAGCTCCAGCATATATTGTCCCGGAAACTTGTTTTAAATTGGGTCCAGCTGTGGTTGTAAACCTTGCTGACAGCGAATTATCAGGCAATAAAGAGTTCCGGAGAGCCCCAAGACCAGCTGTTGTGGATGTTTGCTCATCGCCGCCAGTCACAGCCGCTTCGACCTTGGGTACGTCTATACCATAATCGGCGATGATCTGGTCAGCTATCTTTCGTCGGTCTGACGAGCGCAAGGGTGATAGAGGTTTGATCTTTCAGCATGTGAGTATGTCTGTTTACAGCTAGGCAGTTGTCCATCACTGACGTTTGGCTTCTTCTTGAACATGACGAATCGTCGCCTCGAAGGCTAACAGAGGAAGAAAGCAAGAACTCTTCGGAGAGACTAGGTGAGGGCTCGACTTGGTAATTGTTCGGTAGAAAGGTACTTAATAGGTGTTTAGCTGCTTGCCTCGAAGATGCTCACAGGCAGGATGACGTCGGCTGCTTCTCGAGCTTCTCTGCCGTTGATTTGCCAGCGGGCCGAGCTTTAGCGTAGATTTAGTTAAGGGCCCCTGGGGCGCGCTATGATAGGCCCACCTTCCTTGGCCTCGGGGTCGGTCGACGCAAGCCCAGCTTAACAAAATCGTCCCTAAAGTATCCCTAAGAGCAGACACGCTACACACAAGCACTCACACCTGCTACCATTCACACGCTCTCTATCACGCGCACCCTCTTCATCCTCTCCATCCTCGCCTCTCGGCTCATTGCTTTGTGTATATCGTCATTCGCCATCGCTTCCCATAATCATGGCTTCTACCTTGTCTCCGCCGTCTCGGCCCCAAACAAACAATAGACACCCTACCGCTCCTTCTGTCATGACGGTCAACGGTCATTTCGCCAGTGCTAATGAGAAGGCAACTCCGGAACGGTATCAACATGGCATGCAAGTTATCAATGAGGATCAAGAATTCAAGTACGTCTCTGCAACTGACAGCTGCTCTGGGCCCAAGCTTCGTTCTGACGATGCATTCTCAAAAGCTCGAATCTCCCGTCGTATCTATCCCACGAAAAGGTGGCACAAGCTGGTTTCAACTACCATCTTATCTCCGTCTTTGGCTCGCAATCTACTGGCAAGTCAACACTACTGAACCACCTCTTCGGGACCGAGTTCGACATTATGTCAGAGTCGGACCGGAGACAAACTACAAAAGGCATATGGATGTCTAAGAACAAAAGAGAGCATGCAGATGGAGGCGCGCAGAAGATGGCGAACAACATACTGGTCATGGACGTTGAGGGAACAGACGGCAGAGAACGAGGGGAAGACCAGGACTTTGAAAGGAAAAGCGCCCTCTTTGCGCTGGCTACTAGCGAGGTTCTCATAGTCAACATATGGGAGCATCAAGTCGGTCTGTATCAGGGCGCGAACATGGGGTTGTTGAAGGTTGTCTTCGAAGTCAACTTGGAACTATTCCTTAAGGATCAAAGGTAGGTGCTGTCCACATGTTCTTGTTGCATGCTTGTCTAATACTATGCCAGGTCGAATCCTCGGTCACTCCTGTTCTTCGTCATACGCGATCATCTGGGTACAACACCACTATCCAACTTACGAAACACCCTTGTCCAAGACTTGACCCGGATATGGACAGGTCTGTCGAAGCCTCCAGGGATGGAGAAATCCAGGATTGAGGACTACTTTGATTTTGCATTCGCAGCTCTGCCACATAAAATACTACAACCAGAGAAATTCGTGTCAGAGGTAGCAAAGCTAGGTACGCGGTTTAGAGAGGCACATCGGGATCCGCGTCGAGATTCTCTGAAAGGAGACCAGGAGCTAGAGGGAGGTGTATTCTTGCCCGAGTACCATCGCCGGATTCCAGCAGATGGATTCTCAATATACGCCGAAGGAGTGTGGGACCAGATTGTCAACAACAAGGATCTGGACTTGCCAACGCAACAAGAGCTGATGGCTCAATTCAGATGTGACGAGATCTCACGGGAAGTCCTAGAGATCTTCGACGAGGCAATCCTACCCTTTGAGACCAAGCAGGGTGAAGGCACACGATCTGGAAAGCCTTTAGTATTAGGTGGTCTTGGTGCTGTGATGCGGACAGCAAGGATGAAGGCGGTTAAAAATTTCGAGACCGAGGCCAGCCGCTATCACAAAGGCGTTTATGGACGGAAAAAGTCTGAACTCGAGGGCAAGATTGACGGACGGCTGAAGGCATTGTTCCTGGGTCAACTTTCTGCAGCGCACAAATCAGGCGTTAACGACTTCAGCGAAGCTGTTAGTGCGGCTGTCAAAGCTGGGCAGAAGAAGGGTGCCAGTTATGACTTCGCTGAGATTGTTGATCGGGAGAAGAAGTCAGCACTGAGCAGATACGACAAAGAAGCTAGAGGCGTGCTAGTTGAAGGTGCCCCATGGAGTAGTTACAAGCAGGAGATGTCACTGTTCCAGAAAGATCTTGACGAAGTCAGCGGTCGGTTGCGTAGGGAGGAAATGCGACGACTGGCCACACGAGTGGAAAGATGGGTTCGATCTCGATTGGGCGAATCTGTGGGCTTGGAGTTCAACGCACTTGGCTCTGGTCGGGGCGGTTCGGGGGCGCCGGAGACTGGAGAAAGACCGGCAACAGAGAAGGATATCTGGGATCGGATATGGGCCGTCTTTATCAAAACCGTGCAGGAAGCCGAGAGAAGATTCACCGATCGAGCCAAGAGCTTTGATGCTAGCTCGGATGAAGTGGATGTCGGTTTGTGGAGGCTACGGCGCAAGTCATGGGGTGTTCTACGCGCGAAGATTGACGAAGAAATGATGGAGGGAAATTTGTTACTTAAACTCCGGGAGAACTTCGAGGACAAGTTTCGATACGACGAAGCTGGTGTCCCGAGAATATGGAGGCCCACCGACGACATTGAGGGGTTATACACCAAGGCCCGCGAGTCTACTCTAACTCTTATCCCCTTACTTTCCCGCTTCCAGTCGGCACGCACGACGGCGCCTCCGCCACTAGATCAATGGATAGGGCATGCCCCGCCGTCCGTCACACCTGCGGATGAAGAGGATCTGACACCGATTGGTGGGGTGGATGAGGAAGAGGGCAAGAGCTTGGAAGAAGAGATGACGATCCTGAGTGAGGCGAAACGACAGGATCTTACCGTTCGGTTCAAAAAGGCAGCCGATGGAGTCTACGTCGAGGCCAAGCGGAGCGCGATTGGTGGGATGACTCAGGTGCCGCTTTATTTCTATGGCTTGCTGCTCGCCCTTGGCTGGAATGAGATCGTCGCTGGTAGGGCCCCATTGAACATCACTGTCTTTTGTAGGTGGGGTACTAATACCGTGCTGTAGTGCTGCGCAACCCGGTCTATTTCATTTTCCTTATATTCTTGGGCATTGGGGCATACGTCACATACACACTCAACCTCTGGGGTCCGATGTTCAATATGGCCAATGCAGCATCTCACCAGGCGCTCGAGGAAGGGAAGAAACGTCTCAGAGAGTTCTTGGAGTCTTCGGATACAGGGAGGCAGGCTATAGCTATGGCTGGTCAGGATGATATCCAGATGCAAAAGCTCAACGGCAAAGGACGGAAGGTGGAGGTTGAGGATGAAGATGATGAGATATGAAGACTCGGACTGCGTGGAGTAGAGAGGCGTGGGATGTAGGCAGGGGTAAAGCATTATATCTTATGAGCGAACAGGCCTTGGTGCATTAATAACAAAGTATCCAACCTGTACCATAGCATGGTCTATGAATTTGAAATAGAAAACAACGGTATCAATTACAGAGACTCTCTTAGGCTGTGTCTCGTACATGTGCCCGTTGCTACCACTGGTCAGCCCTATGCCTCTAACCTCGGCATAAGATATTACTGATGGCTTCCAGCTGTGCCTCACTGCACCCACACTTGTAAGAGTGCTTTCTACCGTCTTTCATTCCAACTCTAGAAAATCATGGAATTCATCATCCGTCTAAGTCGTCATCTATAACATCTAATAAAGAAATACATCTGCATAAAACCCTCCATCAAATCCCCCTGTCCTCTGCCTTGCGCTTTCACGCGCTCTTACTCGTACTCCCTGCAACAATGTCTTTATCCCTAGCGCGAATAAAGAGTCTCCTAGGTCTGTCGTCAGCAGGCGGTACATGGCGCCTCCTAGCCATCATCTTTGCTTTACTGAACCTAAAGAGTTGGCCTTTCGTATGGCATGTACGTCTCACCCTCCATCCCATCTTTCTACCAAAATCCCAAATCCCAAATCCCCGAGCCCCCTCTCATCATCCTCACTAACCCCCCCCCAAAGATCCGACTCCTCCACACCCTCATCCGACACATCCTCCTCTCCCCACCCGCCTTCACCACCCCTTCCGCCCTCTTCGCCCCCATAATTTCCTCCACCCGCTCCCCCCTCCTAGAATGCGACTACAACATGCACAAATCCAACAGCACCTACTTCGCCGACCTCGACATCGCGCGCAGCCACCTGGTGACCGCACTATGCGCCCGGGGAATGGGGGTCGTGCATCGGGCCATGCGCGCCGAGGAACTGAAACAGGGGAACAAAAAGGGGGGGATGGTGAAAGTCATGCTGGGAGGAGTGCATTGCGCGTTCCGCAGGGAGGTGCGGCCGTATCAGGCGTATGAGATTTGGACGCGGGTGGTGGCCTGGGATCGGAAGTGGTTGTATATCGTGAGCCATTTTGTGGAGAAGGGGGTTGTGAGGCCAGGGCATTCCATATTGCAGTCTGGACGGCGGAAAGAGCGGAGCCGGCGGATAGAAGGCCCACCCGGCGCGGAGAAGCAAAAGAACGACGCGACCACTAGCTCAGCGAATGGCCATGTCGCAGCGGGAGATACGACCACGCAATCACCACACCCGGCGATCCTCGCCTCGAGTATCGCGAAATACGTGTTCAAAAAGGGTCGTCTTACTATCCCGCCCGCTCGCATCTTGGAGGCGTCGAATCTCCTCCCTCCTGACCCGAACGCTTCTTCTCCTTCTTCCTCCGCAACGCCTTCCGCCACCACCTCCGCGGACACCGACGAGGCCGGTCTCGAAGCCAATGGTGCGGTGCAGACGCTCGCGGTCGAGGCGGTGGAGACCTTACTTGTTGAGAGTTTGACCGCGCAAGGCGACAATGACGGCGAGGGTTGGACATGGAAAGATATTGAGAGGGAAAGGGTTAGAGGCATGAGGGTTGCGGGACTGATGGCTGAGTTGGATGGAAGGTTGGGTGGAGAGTTTAAAGGGGAGGGAGAGGAAGTGCTGGGACGGTACTGGGGGTAGGGGGGTTTTTCGCTTGGTTGATTGGTGGGTTGGGAGTACGAGCGGGGGAGTTTATGATAGATAGGTTGGCGGCGGGTATACTGACTGCGTAGAATAGAATAGATCGAAAAGCGTGGGTGTGTTTTAAAGTACAGGGTCTAGATCATTACAGTCTATTATTCTGCCCCAAGCAATCTCATTCCTCCAACCCCACTCCTTCTCTCCCATATTTAACCCCCCTACTCCGGCACGATCACCCCCACACTCCTCCAGAAATCACAGCGCACCCCCCGCCCCCCCTCCCACGTATACGCGTTCACGAGTGTGAAATCGTTCTTCAGCCCGGGGTCTTCGTATTCGGTAACGTTGATGCCAGGTATGCCCATGGTCGAGTACGGCACCCCGCCCGTTTCATTCAGGTTTATTTGATAGGGTTCGTAATTAGTGTAGGGGGGCCAGTTACTTGCTGGGTTTGGAGACGAGGAAGTGGAGTTGGGGGAGTTAGAGGAGGAGGCACCGTTGGCAATGGAGTTGGGAATGGACGGGTTGGAGGTTGTGATGAAGGCGCCCCAGATATCTAGTGGAGGGCGGGTTGTGTTAGCACTACGAAGATTGTAGGAAGGAGGTGGTGGAAGAGGAGGTGGAAAGGGGAAACCCAAGCGTACTCATAAAAGCTTTCTCGAAATCCGGCCCCTGGTTTGGTAAAGCCGGTCCGAGATAACCAGCCACGTCATACCCGTGCTGGGCGGCGGGTACCGAGTATTGGTATTTATAGGACGTACGGCCGTTGCCGGAGAAAGCTTCGGCGAGCCAGTAGGAAGGGCAAACGAAGGTCGTTTCGGCGTAGACATTCTGGATAATAGATTTAGTAAAGTATTGGAGTTGGAGGAGAGCCCCGTATGTTTCGAGAGAGTTGGGCGAGTCTTACGTCTGCTCGTTGCTGTTGTCCAGTGCCGAAACTGCTTTCATTGAGGGCCGTAGGCCCGGTGTCGCCTAGAGTGGCAAAGTCGGGAGCATCGACGTCTACGGATGCGTTTGTCGAGGGGTAGTAAAGAAGAACTTGGGCAATGTCATCGTTGGTGAACAAAGGAAAGGTGTCTCGCAGGAAGGCCACGAAGTCGTCTTCTGTGACGATGTTTTGTGGCACAAAGAATGGCCCTTCATTCGCGTTGTTCTGTGGAAAGGAATGCGTTAGCATTGTGCTGCCTCTCTTGAATTGAAGTATATACCCCTGAAAGCATATATCTTCCATTCACTTGCTTCTTGAGCAGTTGTTGACTAGGCAGTTGCTGGATGAATATGCCATCTGTAACTGGGAGGAACCCCCATGTGCCGGGTTTGCTTGATGCGGAGATGTAGGCGCTGGCATTCTGTAGCGTCGTGGTGTCTTTATCAACGAGACATGCAAAGATGCTATTCTTGATATAGTTCTGAGCAAGACCATCAAAGCAGCCAGCGGCTTGGGCGAAGGCGTAGTATGATTGCGATGGCACAAAATCTTTATAGCCATATTGCATTGGCAAGTAGGGTGAAGAAGCGATGACCTGTTTAGCTGTAAGTAATTTGCAATTGCTTTGGTACACATAGATCGTACGTTGCTAAAAAGCGAATCTCCAAGATAACCCCCAAAAGCCATCGCCTGCAGCATGACTGAACCTCCACCGGCCGACTCACCACTAATGGTGACTTGTGAAGCGTTACCCCCGAAGAGGCCGATGTAGCTTTGTACCCATTGCAAAGCAAAGTGCTGGTCGAGTAGGCCTGCATTGACAACTCCATACCTCATCATCTCGTCCGAGGACATAAACCCGAATGCACCAAGCTTCGCTTCAGTCAACATATTTGTCTGACCTGGGGGTGTCCATACTGACTCGATACTGGATCGCAACGCCAATGAAGTTGTTGTCGTTGGCATTAATGATTGCCGACAAATCTGTATTTCCTTGCCCTAATCCATATCCACCCCCATCTAGGTTCGTTAGTATGGTAAAATGCAAAGCGGTGGACGAGCTCTAGGCTTACGGATCCAAACTAGGACCGGTAGGTTGTTTGCATTAGCTGGCGCAAATACGCTCAGGAATAGACAATCTTCGTCGCCGGTGAAAACGTAGCCTGCGGGGCTGCATCTTCGAGTTAGAGTCGTTCTCAAGCTCGTTAAATGCGAAAGTAACATACAATGGCGAATAGGGAGCCTGAGGGCATCTTGGGGGAAAAGCACTAGCCGGAAGAGTCTGTCCTCGATTTATGCTTGGGGCTTGCGGTGCCTGCCATCGCAACTGGCCCGTAGGAGGAGCCGCATAACGGATACTATACGAGAACATATGCATCAGGAGAATCTGGCTAAGACTGAGTTGGTGAGTCTTACCCTTTGAATGTATGTAAGCCAGTCAACGTATCGTCCACGCCTTGGTACACTTCGTATCCAAGGTCGACAGTCAAAGACGAACTAGCGTTAAAGGACTTTTGTCTTCGGCTCAATAAAGTATCAAAAGGCCGAGGGTTGATATAAGGACTGGCGGATACAGCTGCGGCCACAACGGTGCAGAGAATGAAAAGCCTCACAGAACAGAACATCATGTACTCGTACAGAAGCCTGGAGAGATGGAGACAGCTTTTGAGCTGTTACAGCACACGGCGAAGCCATCTTTGTTGTACCTGGGAAGGTAGCAGGCAGACCTGAGGCATGGAAATCCCGACGGCTTAGAAATGCTGCAGCTCAAAGGAGGATCCGAACAGGATGATACAAATGGCAGCGAGCAAGGGAACGCGTCACGTAGAAGCGCCGTGGGGGTGCGCTTCCCCTACATTGTACCTGAACGTGGGCAGACAGCCAAAGCATGTATATATATGTATTGTTGCAGGCTTGCAGGGAAGCCTCCCACTTTGCTCTGCATGCTCGGTTTCAGGCCCTGCTACGTGGCTGGAATCGTTCAAGCATGCTCGTTGACCAGATTCGAACTGTCGTTGGCTGTGGGGAGATTGGGAGTCGACCTTTGGGTGCTAAGCCATGTTGGTAGAAGCGGCGGCAGCAATTCTTCCGGGCTGTGGCACCCTGCATTCGCACTATCAGAGCACCGCCTCTGTCTGTGTGTCCAGCAACCAGTCGTGCCAGTGTCTGACGCGCCGGCTGCAGGGTCCTGCTTATAAGAGAGCCAACGGCGCTTAAGCTAAACACTAGTCGAGCTCGGTTTATGACTTTAGTCGCCTCATCTACTCAAAATAGCGGTTAACAATCAAGTGAAATCTACTCTCACACAAAGCTTTTTCCGGATTTGATCTTGAGTTACGGAACCGTGCACCAAAAGTCATGACCAGACGCTAAAAACGCCACCTGCATGCCCCCCCTGCCTTAGACTTTATTCCTAATCGGGTAATACTTCATAAATCGAAAGAGTTTTATGTTTCAGATAGGTGAGTCAATTCAGCAGCTTTCTAAGCATACTAACATGCGTATAGGAACTGTACACCTTGACAGCAGCCTCCTCACTGTTGCTACTACTCTCACTGCTGCTGCCGCCGCCCTCACTGCCGCCGCCGGCCCCCCCCCACCTATAAAAACTGGCTCGTCGCTGCTGCTGATGTCCACCAGCCTCAACCCCTCACCCCTGGCAGCCCAAGTCAACGAAGTGCTGCCAGAATTGGAGCACCCCCTTACTGCCAGCTAGGCCTCACTGGCGCTGTTCCACGCCTCACACGGCCTCGGCCCTCACGTCCTCAAGCCACACGTCCTCATCCTCAGCCTCTTGTCGGATGTACCTCGCTGTCAGAGGAGGTGGAGACAGGGCTTGCAGAGGAGCTTCTGGCAGTGGATGCTGACTCAGGGCTAGGCAGCTCAGGCCCTGCTGACGTTGTTTCACACCTCACAACGCCTCGCCCTCCACGTCCTTGAGCCACACGTCCTCATCCTCGCTCTCACCCTCTAGCTGAACGTTCCTCGCTGGCAGAGAAGGCAGAGATAAAGCTTGTTGAGGAGCTTCTGGCAGAGGATGCTCGCCCAGGGGTAGGGGGCTCAGAGTCTTGTCTGGCTTGTTCAGCATATTCAGGACTGCTTCTTCCTTGTCAGAAGTTACCATTTTGAGACGGCCAGAACAAGGAGCGTCTGCAACATATTCAGTCAATATTATCTTTGATTTCTCTGGATCGTAGCCTCTCTCTTGAGCAGTCTTCTTCAGGTGATTTACAGAACATATAGACAAGCCTGTCAAGTCTGCAACAATCTTTGTAGGGGCTCCATACTCTGCTAGGGCAAGGGCTTGAACTCTGGTCCCTGGATCATGTGATTTGACTACCATATTGCTGGATATTGAGTATTCTAACTGACTACGAAGTCTACTACTAAAGGAAGATATTCGAAGGCTCCCCTTTTCCTCACTGCCTTTTCAGGGCGAGAATCTACCCCCTGCCCTACCCCTGCCCTACTCCCTGCCATACCCCTGTATGTGGCGCATGCACGAAAAGGCGCTAGTCATGACTTTTGGTGCACGGTTCCGTACGCAGGGGTGTAATGTGAGTAATGAGTAAGCAGCTTGAGTTGTGGCTGAGCAACCCTGAGCTCGCCGTGAGCCAACATGAGCTAGCGTGATTGCGCCTGATTTCCTCCCTGAGCAGCATGAAGAGGGTCTGAAATTGGGCCCTAATCAGCTCGTAGGGATGTGAGGTGTCAAGGACTGACTGGTCCTATTTTCGGGTTACAATCTTCCGTGGCTTAGCTCTTTGACCCCTGTGCCGGCAATGCTTTCCTTTCATCTACAGTCCTCAAGATCACTTGAATAATCAAATACACATATTTAGCTACTGGTAATAATCTTTGTAATTTTCGCGCATGAACTTGGTACGGACCAAATATTCATCTAAATCTATGAAGCAGAGTTTAAAGGGTTCTGAGTATCTAGTTTTATCCATATCTCGAGTTGCAAAGAGAGTCTACATCGATAGACTCTCAGCTCACTGAACCATTATCCATGGCCCCTTCACAGTAGTAGCAGTAGGTTCACCAGCTTCACGGTAAAATTGGTCTATTCTGATTAAGCATGCTGTCACTCGATAGGCAAAGTAGGTTCAAAGATGACTGAAGGATCGAGAGGGTTACGTAGAACAAAACAACACCACGCAAGAGTACAGGATCCGCCACCGGGAGCGCCTCATAGACTAACGAATAGCTTGACAGAACACTCCCAAACGAGCCGGAGCTACGTATTACGGGCGATCCATCGTCGTTTCAAAGCAGGCTCAAGGAGTCACAAGCCCCTTGATGACGCATCTAGGGGCGAGTTGGAGGTATCTGATTGGAGAATGAAGCCGCCATGGGGGGTAGATTGGCCGTAATTGAGGGAGGCTGTGAGAAACCACAGCTAGCGGGTCGTACTATGCTGTGTAGGGAGTCAAATCATGCTCACCGGGAGGAGAAACGGAGGGATATCGTTCCGTCAAGCGCTTCTCTGCTGCCTAAATTGTGATGTGAGCGGCGCATGATGCATAGCGAGCATGGTATAGACAGCTAGTACCAGCGGGCCTTCAGAGCGTGACCTGATGGTGGAACAACAACGTCATCTGCGCAAGCTGAATGGACACAAGAGTCCTGGTATCCCTGTGATGGCTCATCATTTGGCGTCACAGCAGGTTGCTTATCTGTGCCAACATGTCCAGGCACTCATTAGACCGAAGACCTAATAATAAGTCGTAGGGGTGATGCAACAGTAGCATCCGTGTGGTACCATGAGTTACTGCCTGGTGGCCATGACTGGGTAGCTCGACATTCATGCGAGCATGCTGTGATGGAGGTTGCATCAGCTACCACCTCTTCCGCATTGCCCAATAGGTCGGATGGCAGCGATGACAAAACGGTTAAACCACCCGCCGACGACTTTGCTGGTCAGGTGGTGGAGTTGATTAGCTGAGCTGAGGCTCACTTCTATTCGTTGGAGCGCAGGCAATATCCTGACAGTGCTGTCGCCGATGCGAAAGTATTGGTGATTAACTCAAGGAAAGCGGAGCAGTCTGAACAGTGAAGGTGCTTACGCTTAAGGCGAGTGGAAAGTCCTTAACACTCAATCGTAGCACATTGACAAGGCTAAGAATGCTAGATAGGAACAGTATAAGTGGTGTTAACCATATCTGCATGAGGTTGAAATTTCATTCACATCTTATAAATTTCGCTGATCAATTCGACTCCTGTTCTGCATGCGGGGTGTTCTGTTCTGCCTCTGACGTCTCCTGTTCTGCCTCCAGCTTCTCCAGGTACATTAGTTTAGTCCAATCAAAGACGTTGTCATACTGGAAGTGCTGACGGCAGAACAAACCCTGGAATAGGCGTCGTAAACGTCTATAGTCGAGTCCCTTGTCCGAGCGGAGAAGCTCAAAGTACTTCTTGAACTCAATAGGAACACCATTGAAGAGACTGCGCTTCCTTGCTTGCCACTTCTCTGCTTGCTGCTTCTTCTTGAGGATCATCTTCTCTTTTCCCTTAGATTTACACTTTAGGCCCTCCCAGGGAAGTGAGCCTTTAAGGAAGTATAAGAGAACATATCCAAGAGATTCCATGTCATCGCGAGGGGATTGCTCTGCAATGGCACATTAGAAAGGTCGTCTATATAATGTGCTGCACTCACCTTTTCCCAGATGTGCGTTGATGCTGGCATATCGCAGCGTGCCGACCACGGAATACATGTGCCTGTCCGGGTCTTCAATCTCTTTAGCCAGGCCAATATCCGTCATATAGACAGTATTGCCTTGCGTGCCGATACCCATGAGTAGATTGTCCGGCTTAACATCTCTATGAATGTACCCCTTCGAATGAATGTACTGGAAGCGAGGGATGAGCTGGTCTGCAAGTAGCAGCACAGTCTTCAAGGAGAATTTCCGGCTGCAGTAGTTGAAGAGGTCCTCTAAGCTTGGTCCTAAGAGCTCAAATGCCATGACCCTGAACTCGCAGTCGGAGCCATACCAGTAAACATGAGGAATACCACTGCCTCCACCAAGTTGTTTGTAGATATCAACCTCATTTTCGAGTTGCGAAGGGTTAACTTGGTTGTATTCGAGTTTAAGAGCAACTTCTTGTCCGGATTCGAGGTGATGGCCTGCACGAGTTAGTCGTCTTGTCATGAATGTTACAGGAGATGCTCATACCAAGGTACACTTCGCCGTACGAGCCACCGCCAAGTCGACGGTCTAGCTGATATTTGTCTCGCACAATGAGAGGCTTCATGGCGGGAAAGAAGGGAATCGCATGTCGGAAATCGCAATGTGTGCTTTTCACCGCATACAGCAAAGGTTGCAATCGTGGTGTGCAGGAAAACGGAGAAAACGGGGAAAACAGGAAATGAACGCGCGTGCTGCTCCAGGCGCTAAATATCGGCAGGGACCTCCCGGTTAATAGCCGGCGAATTGCAGCGACTTCATGTGTTAATGCCGCTGCCAAGCCCGTGCTTGAACTAGCGGCCCCCGCTCCGTCGCATTTCCCGGCGCGTACAGCAAACTTCCGTCGCAGATATCTATATACCCTCCCCTCCACCTTTTTACGGCCATGATGCCTCCACAACAAGAGCTGAGGTTCCAAAAACGAAAAAGAAAACAAACATTGGAAGCAGTGCCAACAGTAGAGCCAGAATCGCAACCACAACAACCGCCCGCCAAACGCCAAAAGCAGTCATATTCGTCGCGAAACAACGCCCCTCCAGAGTTCTGGGACAAGCTTTCGCGGGTACCGCTCTGTCGTCGTGCGCTTCGAGAGTTCAACAGACGAGCAGTTCAGCCAGTTGCCCCACAACAGCGCGCAAAGCGTGACGTTGAAGACAGTAAAGTCAAACAGCTCCAGCGCTTTGCTCGGCACGGTGGCCCTGACTTGCGCAGCATCCGAGGAGTGAGTTTTATCTTTGCTATGCTGTAGAGAAGATATGCTAACTTCTACAGTACCCAGAACAGGGAACACAAGCTAAAATGAGCTCGAAACGTAGTCGATCCAACCGGTCCAGCGCCCTGAGCTCGAACACGAAGCCGACTACATTCTCTTCCAAAGATGCTGCATTTGAACAGGAACTTATCGATAATGGCATCTATCCATACAACAGAGGTCAGAAGCCGAAGAACTGGGAGGAAATACAGGAGCGATTAGCCCAGCCACGGCCATCTCTGTCGCCTTCTCAATTCTCCGACGGGGCTTTCGAGGAGTTTCAGCTAAAGAATGACGAAGCCACGACCGAAGCGGGAGTAATGAGCCAAGTCTTCCTGATGATCACAGGCAAGACCAACATCCCATCGGGCTACGATCAGTTGTTCAACAACCTAAAGCCATTTGGCGATCATATCTCCAACCCGAAGCCGGACTACTTCAATGGCTCTCGCACTGCGGAGATTCGGCCCAAAGTGCGGGACGACCTTGAACAGTACATCATTCCTTCGAGCCAACGACACCGTCCCGCGCTCCCAAACTTTTTCATGGAAGCGAAAGGCCCGGACGGAAAAGCATCGGAAGCCAAGCGCCAGATCACGCAGGACCTTGCGGCAGGTGCTCGAGGAATGCTCAGGATGCAGTCCTATGGGTTGGACGAGCCTGTGTTTGATAACAAGGCCCATACATTCGGGTCGACCTACCACAGCGGCTACATGCAGCTGTACGCGATGCATCCAACTGAGCCAGGAGATGCGGACGGGAAGCCCGAGTACCATACAACTCAGATTGACACCTATGGCTTGACTGGTAATGCAAACACTTGTCGGCAAGGCATTGGGGCGTGGCGGAATCTGCGCGATTTGGCGAAGGAAAGGAGAGTTGAGTTCATTGCGTCTGCCAATGAGACGGCGGATAACGATGACGAGCCCGAGGTCGCTTCAGTCGACACGTATTTGACCTCATTCATCTCAACCAGCCAGTCTACGCAAAGCAAGCTTTTCACTGCTGATTCTGACCATGAGGAATCAGATTCAACATCCGCAGACGAGCTGGCAATACCAGCACTGCCGAAAAAACGCACAAAGGCGCGCCAGCTCGGCAATAAGAAGCGCAAGAGTAAGATTACTGATATTCTCGTTGACGAAGACGGCGAATAGCTGTGCGCGGATGCGCCCATCCATAATAATCGAGCCGGCCCGGATCTCAATCAACAGGTCACTGCCAGCAGAGCACGGTTGGTGTCAGGGACACCATCCCCAACACCTCTTTCACCAACGAGGCGCATCAAACAGGCACAGGAAAGGACTTGCTGAAAGAGAGGGAGAGCAGTTGGCATCGGCAACGTAATTTGGAACACTTCGTTTGCGCATTTAGCTTACCCAATTCACTCCGTGCTCTGCAGCGCTACAAGTGCTCTGACAAATTTAGATAATGTCTCCATATAGATGTTAATATCAACCAGAGCAAGATCATTGATATTCTCGCTTAGCATTAGCGATGTTTTTCGTATGGTCTGACGAATTACTCCCTCGATATGTACCACTTCTCGTCCCAGCTTTGACAGAGTATGTTCGGCTTCGCCCCCGTGGCTATCATTCCGTTTCCTCTTTTGGCCTTAATACGGATCAGTAAACTCGATAACGATTGGACCTTGCGTTTACCTTGATTTCGCGACCTTTGGACCTGTACGTTCTCCGGATCTTCTTCAGTATCACCAACGGATGTCGCGGACTGCTGGAAACGAAGATATACCAAACTCTCAGCGCCCTCAATGTCGATTGCGGCGTCATGGTTCGCAGAACGTGAGTCAAGCTTGCTCGTGTCAGCGGTGGTGGATAGTACAACTCTGGCTAAGAGGACGAACCTCTCCTTCTCGGATGCTTCTTCGCGATGAGGATAGTTCTGTAGGCATTCGAAATGCGGAAACAGCGTCAGTGATCGGCTGATTCATGGAGGGGACATAAAATTGGTTGGCGCATCGAGCGGACCTCAGACGACTGCCTTTTATTCCAAAACACCCTGGCTGAATGAGTACTGACAATACTGTAGCCTCAACAGCCGACCGATAAGCCTCCACATTACGCAGCGACCGTAGGCGGTGGTGGAGATCCCTGAATAGGACTTCATGCATTAAACCGCTCCCTGCTATGCCGAGTGGCTTTGCCAGCAGCCTCGCACATGAATGAGTAGTGTTGAAACATTGCTACTCATTGTTTGCTGTCGTGTCACGATCAGTTGGTTGATTGCGTGTCATCAAGCATGCTCCAAATCCTAGCAGAAGGCTGTGGGCGGGAATAATGCTCATCTATCAAAACAGCTTCAGCCACTTTGATGTCATCTCGGCTCCGTCATCTCGGCCCCTCGTGATCAGTACTCCACGGCCTACGACAATATTTATACCCCTTTGCGGTCTGACGTCTCCCCCCAAACGCCGTGCTATACGTCTCAACTACTTGCTCCTCCAGTAAGCGTCCAATCCCGCCTTCCAACGACGCCGTTTTGAGTTGAGCTTTTCTCATCACGCCTGCTGCAATCATAATGGCCAAGAAAAGAGTCGAAGCGAAACAGACGGCCGGCCGAAAGACTCCAAAGGCTCCAAAGAAAGCCAACCAGCGCCGTGCGACACAAGGGTAGCCAAGCCAACGCGACCGAGAGGCAGATCGACTCGTCTGGATGCTGGTAGGGCAGCTGTTGACAAGCTAAAGGATGCTAGAGGCAGACCACGCGAACTACGAATTGAAGAAGAGGTGCTCGCGAAAGAGCATACACAAGCCGCATCTAAGGCCAAGAAGAGCAGTCACAAACAGGAGAATAACCTCATGGCGTCGAACGAGGCGAAAACTGCAACCATGGATGAGGCTGGCGCTCATGGGAGCTCTTCCCAAGATGCAGCAGGGAGCACGAAGAGTGTGAGAAAGTCGGAACGCATTGATGCCGCGCTTGATTCATTGTCAACTGGCTGCAACCCCGCAACAGTTTTCGCCGCCCCACGCCCAAGAACAAGATTCCCAGCTAAGGAACAGAGTCAAAACCTTGGGATTGTGCTTGCCGACATTGGAAACTACACCACTACAGCTTCTAGGGTGCTTGGCCTTGGCGAACTCGAAGATATCGATTTCTGGAATGGAGCGGCTGCGGCGCGTAGTAGCCAAATACGGACTCGCGTTGTGGCTAGAAAAGGAGAAAATGGAGGATGGGACTTGGAGTTCGGGCCGGACACGGACGTGGTGTGCGAAAAGGAAGGCGAAGTGTGTGTTTTTGATAACATGAAACTCGCCATGAATCCGGCAAGTAAACACTCCCAAGTATGACGGGAAAAGGAGAAGAAGATTGGAATGAAGGCAACCTATCGTGGTCCTGCTTCTGATGCGGTGGACCCAGTCTTCTGCAAATTGTTGTAGTGCTTCTAACTTACTTCGTTGCTGCCGGCTGTTTTTATGCTCAGGCCCCCGCTCTTCAAGTGGTTGGAGGACACGACCCTTACACCTACAAGATTTTCGTCACCGCTTTACTCGATAGCTCGCTCTACATGGGCTTTCAGGTTATGCTCACATTGGACAGCATTTTCTCAATGGATCCAAGATTTCGCAATGGAGTCGCATTCGGCCTCTCGAAAGAGTTATGCGAGGCTGTCGTAGGTTGTCACAGTGTCATATCACGTAGTATCTTCGACACCGTTAAGCTCACGCCCCACTTTTCGATTTGGTCAAAGACTTGAAGGTGCTGTAACTCAGCTTGCAAAAGACATCTTCACCTTAGCGCTTTTGAGGGCTCGGAAGAGATGGCAAGCTTGAATTATCGGTCTATGGATGAAGTCGAAACGGCTAAAGAAGGGATAAGCAAGGAATCACCTACAATTACACCTATAACATGATCTCTTTTGCCAGAAGCACATCTGGCTCGCGACCTTCTAGCTTACCAGGGTTTACCAGCAATACCAGCAAGAACCGTTTCTGCAAGTCGAGCACCCTCCCCATAATACCCCCGAGGACGTGAACGTGAAGAGGTCTTGTTATGAGTCGACGGATACGCTGCATGTCTCCGTATGTGTAATACACATATAAGCACAAGAGCATTCGTCGTATGATGTGCCATCTCGAATTCCTCCATGTTCTATAGCTGTATCGCGGCTTAGGAACTTGAGGCAAAATGATCTCAATGGGTTCCCTGGCAGATTGGAGTACAATGCCAATCTGATCATCAGCGAGGCCTCTTACTCTTATGATCAACATAAGATGTGGCACCCCACATGTGAATCCACAGTTGGTGTTACCGCATGTGTACCTATAGACTGCGTTTGTTGTGAGGAATTTCCGCTCTATTTGAGATTCGAAGAAGAGAAGGTCACGCATAACCTGGCAAAAGTTATTTCCTGGTAGGCAGCTTTCGATAACAAATGGCTGAGATGAGCCCTCAAGCATCTTATCGTCATCAACAGACGGCGCTTCGATGGTGGTGCGGCTTTTTCTGTCCACCATTGTGGGTGTAAGGAGAAGACGATACCACTTGCACAAGAAGAGGAAGAGTGTCTAACTTAGGAGAAGAACAAACGCGTCTGATAGCAGGACTATATAGCTTCGACTGGAGGGGTCCAACTTCAGGACTACAAAACGCAGAACAGAATCATCATCATGTACGCAGCTCAGGTCCCAGAATTGGTCCCCTCCCTCATCTCCAAACTAATGATTCCAAATTTACCCTACAGGGTCATCCTGAGATGGTGGGCCTCCTGATATACACGACCCTAGGCTTGACATACTGCATCTCCAATCTTTGCGCCTCAACAATGCTTTGGGAGGCATCTCTCAGCTCGGCATACTTTTGGCATCTCCTCAGTTCGGGGTGTTCTGGTCCGGAAGAGGGTTTGAAGATTGAGGTCGGATCGTGAAGCTGCGAAGTGCTGCAACCTTTAGAGACAGTGTATTGGCGCTGCGAGAATGCCGAAATATTTAGAGCGAGCTCTAAATCATCCTGCTCGGCTCTCTGGATCAGGTCATGGAGCTTTTCTTCAGCTTCGAAAATCAAGTCTGCAGCTGAGTCTGATTTCCTGCTATGTGTTTGAGGTTCCATGTTGGTAATGGTCGAACTGCCATTCACAGATAGGTACTGATAGATAGCCTACCAAGCGAGAGGGGCATTTATACATCGATGAATGTGGTGCCGATAGGGGACCAGTTTTGGGACCTGCTGCTGAAATGCTTGTCCGAAGAAGGCTCGCATCGCAGCTCCCTACTGTAACTTACTGTAACATTAACGTCCATCCCTGCGTGACGCAAATCCCCTCGTGCCGCAAATGTTCTCTAGAGTTGACTTAACAAGTGGCTCCATATCACTTGTATCGCTCTGATATACTATGCACTTGATCTGTAAGCTTTTCTCTACAGCAGTAAGCCTTATAGAGAAAAAATACATGGTGTTAAGCTGTGCTGTCGCTCGTGCTTTCTTGTCCACAAGAAAGCTGCAATAGCTCTACACCCCTGTCTTCATATTATAGCTAAAGGAAATTAGCATATCGGTGCTGTGAAACAGTAGACTGATTGTAGTAAAAACGAATCCGAGAATTCTATGGATACTTGATCTTGATAAAGTGGATTCCGGATTTATCCGCGAGCAAGACTCGATCCTCTGCCTCAGCTGCTGATCTTAGCGTGCTTACATCAAACCTTGGCATACCGTATCAAAAAGCGTTTGTCATCCATGCCGGTCACGTGGGTGCTATTTCTGGCATCAGGGGGTGCCTTTGTCCAGGCCTGGTAGGGCGCTTGGAGTTGTGCTGTCTGTCGTGCTAATTAATTCTCGTAGCAGCATTCGTGAAACCACGATAGACATAGAACCAACCAGCCAATCGCCGGCACAAGTCGCCCCTATAAGTGCACCTGCAAATGAGGAAAAGAAGGTGCCCTACCATACCAAATGCTACCAGGAGCGCCGCGCACGACCTTCGATGAAGGAAAGCCACGAAGCCGGCAATATCTTACCCCACCCGAGGGGACAGCCCTTGTTGACTGTATTACGGATGGGTGCAGCAGGAACGCCCACTTAGCACACTCTAATTATTCCAAGTGATTCAATGTCCATCCCACCGTGCCGGAACGCACTTTGTAATGGATGACTTTCTCTTTCGGATGCTCAGAAAGCCCACGCCATGCCTGCAAATTGACAGGTCCAACGCGCACGTAAAAATTGCTTTGGTCAACCTCAACGTGGCTGCGTGGCGCCAAGACCGAATTAGAGCAGGCGTGGGTAGTGCTGCACTGCCACAGCAATGCTAAATATAAATGTGGCTCATTGTCTCTCCCCACCCTTTGACGCGCGACGCGGGGCTGATGCCTAATTGCCTGCCACCTAACAACTACGAACCGTGCTTCAACACAGAGATCGCCACTCTCACCTAATGCGAAACACCAATACATCTGCATATATGGATTCTCTTTCGCGTGAGCTGTACGACTTTATCGGTGAATTTTTAGGTCCAAATGATTGGAACAGTCTTCGACTCACAAGCAAACATACATGCTGGTGGTTTACACCAATCCGGTTTAAAAGTATCACAACATCATTCAGCGCAAAGGGCTTCTTGAACTTGGAACAAATTAGTCTTAACAAAGATCTATCTCCACTTGTGTGAGAAATATCCGCTAATAGCATTCCACGACTCTATCCATTCGAAGATTTTGGCCACTGGCAAGGGGGCCTCAGGCTCCCAGACGAGGCTCCGTCCGTACATGGTGGGTATGAAGGCGAAGATGAACTCATGTCTAAAACGGATTGGGAAAATCTACCTTTGGACAAGAAAAGAGACTGGTATGAAGAGTACCAGTCAGAGCATATCCGCGCAGATTCAGAAATACGAAAACTGGCTGTTGATCTGCTAGCACGTGGCCGCCTCAGCCGCGCACTGTCGGAATTTGTCAAACTTACTGCGTTCGTGCAGCACCCTGCCGACAAGCCCTCTGTCATACAATGGAGACGACTACGCTTTGCCCTGTACGAAGACTCATTCTGTGATGAAGTCTGGGGACAAAATGACGATGCAGAGGCTCTTTACTCATTGTCCGTATTATCAGCTCTAGGTCACTCTCACGCATCTCTTCCGGATCTGCGAATATTATCCATCGGTATTAGTGGTCCTGGGTTCCTCACAGCTTCTCGCTTGTGGTGTCTTTCCGTCGACAAGGACCACAAGAAGATAAGAGAATTGCGAGAGAAGGAAAGAGACAGCGACAGAGCCAATAGTGCGGCGTCAAGAGTGGACAAGGAAGTGACTGAAAGATTTGGGAAGGTCCCTTTAGTATATGAAGACCAGCTAGTAATCATGAGAAGGGTGTTCGGCTTTGTCACCCGCCTTAAGATCCATATTCTCGAAGACGATACTATCGGGGGCCTCGCCTCCATTGTTCCAGCTGTTGCAGATTTTCTCTGTCACGCGAAGAGCGTCCAGGAACTGGACTTAGCTTTCGGCCACGATAGCTTCAATTGGATTCCAGAGTGCTACAAAGACCGTGGGTACGAGTTGCTTGGATGCCTCGCAGACAGAACACCATGGTCCCAGCTCCGTTCACTTAGTCTCAGTATTGTAACAGATGCGTCTACATTGCTTGGGTTCCTAAAATCACTTTCTGCAACGCTGGAGGACTTGAGTCTCGTTGAAATAGTTCTAATGTCACACAGCGAGAGTGAAGGAGAAGACATGTCACATAGCGAGAGTGGAGAAGAAAACGAGTGGGATTTGGTACTCCCAAAAATAGCACAAGGACTTCCCAAACTGAAGAAATTGGACCTTGTTTCCTTGGTTCACTATCCACCTGGCAACTTTGGAGGATCAGTGGAACTGTTCGGCGAACAGAATAGCGAGTGCTATGAGTGCGAGACTCGTAAATCGTCTATTATTCAGGAACTTCTAGACACCAAACACCTACTGGGTTTGGACCAGACATGCCAACATTGAGGAATCCTTGTCGCAGTCTGAGAACGAAAGGATGCGAGATTACTCCAAGGACTCCAACACAAGATTTGAACAAGCAAGTGGTACGAGTAGCAAGAGAAACGGCGAAGGAAAGGCAAGCGACAGAATTGAAAATTAGCAGGATTGAGAAAGTTTAAGAGAGAATGGAGAAGAGAAGGCAGCAAAACAACGTGCGGCAAACAGAAAGCAGTCTACAACATAAACCGAATCTCCGAGAGATATGTCGATGTACGTTGTGAAATCTAGAGCTGGCAGCGCGAGACACTGTGATGACTAGCATTAGCTATTGTATGAGAGTCTTCACCGTATCGAGATGTTGTCATGTCACCATTACATATATCAAAAGCACAGCGAATCTATGACACAGAGCCAGCGTAAATAATCTCAATAGCTCCAAGCAGCATTACAGTCAAAATCTCCCTAAGGTTTACTCTGTTCACATTCTAGGTCCATGTCCATATCTATAGTGTGCTGAACACCGTCCAGGATTTAAAGCTGTTGCTGCTTCCCGTGTATGAGAAAGCACGAGCTACAGTATAGCTTAATACCATATAATACTCCGCCGCAAGCGCTTACAGTATAGAAAAAAGTTTATGGAATAACTGTATAGTACACAAGAGCCGTACAAGTAATGTAGGGATATCTATGATAATAAATCTGTAGAATTGCTCCGGCACGGGGAGATTTGCGTGACCCATGGATTGTAAGACAAATGTAGGTTTTTCTACCACGGAGCCCTTGGATGGAGCATGCCATTTTTTCGCAACAAGCTCCTCCGTCCAGCAATTGGCATGAAACAAATCGCACAAAATCGATTGTGCTGACACATCACGTGCTCTGAGTCTTGGGCTGATACGTCCAGCCACAGCCTGTTGAGCCACAAGCTTGGCGTCAGGGATGACATCGCTCAACTTACGTCAGTGGTATGTACACGTCACAGTGCGTTTTAGACTAGCCATATGCGGAAGGCGCATCCCGCAGAAGTACCGACCAGGGGGGGCAATCTGGATCAACATGATCGCCACAATTGCCCCGGATCTAGTGTCAACTCTTAAGCGTTACCAAAAGTGCTCTTAGCTTATATAAAGTCATATATGAAATGTATGAACTGACGCTGCTGTGGCTTAAACACTTTCCTAATGATGGCAATTTTTATGCTCTTCAAGAGGCTCCCTCCGGATGCGCGCGCGTATGACAACGCCATGGTAATTTTGGTATACAGAGCGCGCTACATCAACAGACAATACTATAGAACACAACTCTATTACAACGTAGTAAACAACAAAGCATGCGTCGAGATGTACATGGCCAAGGTCGAAGTATCACTCAGAATTTGCGGCACGGCGGGATTTGCGTGACGCAGGGATGGACGTTAGGAAGTTAGGTATTTCGAGAGCTCACAGCCTCGTTAGAAAGAAAAACTGAAATCGTCACAACGGCGACGTAGGAAGGGTAGCATGATCGTTCACAATATATCCTGCTTAAGAACTTCATCATTAACCCTGCTTTGGCTAGTCTAACTTCATGATATTTCCTTATTGTCCCCATTGTCATATAGCGCCATTGCCCCATACTGCTCACAAAGGTCGGACGTTGAGGCCGTAGAGCTAGATGTGCTCGTCCCGGGGTGGTTCCGAGCGTGAAACTCTGCGAAAGATTCGCTGTTCTTTCCAGCCGGCACGCAATCCTCCACATCATACTCCATCTGCATTTCGTGGAGTCGTTTGCTTAATGCCATATGTGCCACCAAATTTCGCAGATGTGCTTCTTTGTGTAGCTTCTCGTCAACAAGGCCTTGGAGATATAGCATCTCAAATAGGTACATACTGTAATGAATGTAGCTCTCGGTGTTTGAATTTGAAGATTTTGGGAAGAGGACACAATCTGCATTCCAGAGGCCTGCTTTATAGCAAAGGGGGGTCCAAGTGTGGGACCTTCAAGATACCAGAACAAAGCTCCTTACCGCGCTAGAAAGATGCATAGAAGGATATAAGTCTTTGCACTTGGAAAGTCCCGTTTTCGAGACACTTTCAGGCATACTTCCAACGTGTGAACAAGCGCATATTTGAAATCAGTTCTGATTGTAAATATTATTTCAACTTGCTAGAGCACTCTGTCAACCTCACAATACATCAGCTTCGGTTGTATCCAGTTCTATGGAAAGCAGGCCACGAATGACAACAATCTGACTTCCAATAGGTCGTGTTGTCGCTTAGCCTCTGCTCGGTGGATTGTCTCAATAAATCCTTGTATAATGTACATTGGTAGGACCTCTTAATTCAAAAATCCAACTTCATAAAATCTAGACAGCTATTGCTTTTGCAATAATAAGCCTTTCCTGATCTTAGGAATTAACTTTATGCATAACTTGACCTCAGCGTCATTTCTATAGGCTGATTCTGATTCTGGTATCCACTTGCTGGGACAGGTGGTGCTGTGACAGCGACAGCCTTGCTCTTCTTTTGCTGGCGTTTCCATATAGTAAAGAGCACAACATAGATAATAATAATAATAACAACAATAACGACTACGACAATAGCAGCTATGGCTTCTATACCGGGGCCCTTCTTCCTTTTGGACGATTTAGTTATACTAAGCTTCGACTTGCGCGGTTCAAGATTGAGGTTTCCATAGCTACAGAGGTCATCCTTTAGTGGGAGACGAGGAATAGGCTAGGGACAACATACGATGCTTCAGTAATGCTGCGCTGAAGGAGCGCGAGAGAGGCGGAAAGGAGATCGGCCATGGTGCTTTGAGATTAGGACGATATGATATGAAGAGGTAGCAAATAGACAACGAGGGAAAGCGCACAGCGGCATCCTTATATTTTGCTCTGGTTTGGGCTCATGCAGCTAATATTGACTACAATTAACATAGGGATAAGCCAGGAGCTTCTGGGTGTCCACTTCTGGGACCCCCAACAACATTCAAGAGGGAGGTCCAGAAATGGGACATCCGTTGCCTGGCAAAACTGTAATTCCCGAGATGTCTTGCCCAACACAAAGCTCACCCTATGGTTTCACGAGGACGTTAGACGACATGAACAACTTGAGAAATCAACCAACATTTTCGAACGCCTTAGAGCCTAATACGCAGGTTGCAGCCCTCGCAAATGCAGATAATAAGGTAGTACTATCTATATTGATGAGAATAGAGCCCACTGCTCGCCGAGAGATACACTGTAACATTGTAGCACTCCGACGGTCTAGGGTCTTGCCGATCAGGAACTAAGCGGCGGTTGGTGGGTTTGCGGCGAGAACGATTAATTGGGGGCGAATTCGAGGAGCGTTCAGGTGTGGCGAAAGACCGCGATTGGAGTGGGGTGCCCGAATCTGGGCCTTCGTTCACAACGGCAAGCTCTTCGGACCGGCTGTCACTTTGTAATTAGCATACCTTTTCGAAATGCGCTAAGACGTGGTCACATAACGGTGCCTTAGGTGTGCTACGCCATTGGGCACCGACACGTAGTCGTAAATCAGTGGATCTACTCAAACGGTTTAAATACACTCGAGTAGAAACCAATCCTGCCATCAAAATACAACCAGATTGCCGAAGCCAGGTTCTGAGCGTTCCGATCCCCAAACGCTATAGAAAGTTTACTGTCAAGGTGCAATGCCTTCTCCGTCTTCTTGACCACTTCAATATACCTCATCCGTTCAGCGAACTTTTCTCGGTCCGACTCCTCCTCACAATAAAGCGGTCCGTCCATCACGGGCGGTACAATGGACAAATCCTTGATAAATTCGACCATCTCCCAAGGAGCAATAATCGCATTTTCCCAGTCGATCACACTCTGAACACGGTACTCGGAATCCACAAGAATATTGCTTTTATACAGGTCGGTGTGAACGATCGGGAAGGGGCCTTCCTGAAAGCAATAACGCTGCGCGAAGTTTAAAAGTTTTAACGGGAAGTCTTTGATGGACTTCAGGATATCGTCAACATGCTCAGCAGGTGTTCTTTCTCGAATAGTATTTTCGTTGTAAGGAAACTTCATTCCTTTCGCCCAGGCCTTGAAAAAATCCGCTGCTGAGTCGAACGGGCCTCCTATTCCAGGCATAGGGCCAACAGAGTAGGTTCCATCGGAGAGTCGGACAACGCTTCCGATACTCGGAAAACGTACTGATGCCATTTCAACCTGGTTCTATGAGCTTAATATCACACATTGATCATCTGCTACGTACCTGTATTCCAGCCATTGTAGCATAGAATTGTGCCTTGAAACGGGGAGGGGTTTTACCCTTGTGTACATGCCATCCACCGAAAGAATCCATAGCTGTGTCTGCTGGAATATACTCCATAATCATAAAAGCAACGCCAACGTCATTGTCGCAGCTAGGCTCGTACGCAAATATCTCCGGAACCGGTATCGCTGACTGTTCCCGAATAACTTGAGTGGTGCAGACCTCGTGTATTAGACGTTGAAGTGACTCTGCGGTGGTGTGCAGTTGTAGTCGTGCCACCCAACTGGTTCCATCCTGAAAGTCGAGTCGGCGGACTACGTGCAGTCCGCCCATATTATACTCGGAAGAGAGCTGGCAACTGATTTCGCCATCATGGTTCGTAAGCATCCGTTTTACGCCGATCGCATATTCCTGGAGAGCCTTCCAATTAATGGGAGGCAGTGAGCATTCGGCGTTGATATCGCTCCTCCAATTCAATGGTTTAATGTTTGTGGTGTTACGTTGTGAGGCCATGACGGGAATTCTTCAAACATCTCTGCGCAACAAATTCCATGAGTTGAGGTCGGATGCAAGGTAGGCAGAAAGCCGGACGAATTTTATCCGGACCAACGCTATGCCGCATGGAGATTAATACGCCCCGTTAGAACAGTCCTTATGCGCTAATTAGGTGGAAGCTTGGCTCTCTTGCCGCTGTAACGAGTAGCTAGGGTGCAATTGACTAGGCAAACGGTGAAAGTAGGCAAACTACCTCGACGACACAAGCGGCTTGACACTGTTGTTGCCTGCTTGTGACTTGCATGATAGCATTTAGCATGCAGGCGCCATCGGCCGGTCCGTGTGCGCGAGGCAAAAGGGTTGACTCATACAAGACAATGGCCTCTTGCCTGCCGCAGCGCGCGTCCTTCAGACCTATATATGCATGGCTCGAGATCGCTACATTCGCCCACATGCCACACTGCTCACTCCATCACCCCCGTGACCTGACATTCTCAATCAGCTATTGCGCCTCCTATCCGCATTCCTCTGAACAAGCTTTTAATTTTCATCGCTAGTTACTATGGCGAGTATCACATTCCACATTCGGATCTGACGAATAATGTTTGTGTAGTCTCCTCGACCTTGTGTCACAGCCCTTGTGAACCATGCGAAGAGCCTTTACGCCAAATGTCCAACAGTCGGGTGTAAGGGTGAAATGGTGTTGAGGGGCGGCACTTGCACCTGCGGTTGGGCCCGTCCTGAAAACGACGATTAGCGATCATGGTCCTTGGTGGTGGTTGTGAGAGGGCTTGGTGTTGTTGGGTTTCCAACGTTTAGGTTCAGAGGCAGGAATTGAATAGGCAATCGAACTCTTGTCGTCGCACTATCATGGTTCAACTTTGTCTCGATTTCCACTTGTCCGTGGTGCAAGCATGGCTGTGCGGTTCTGATTGCCCTATATTAAAGGAACAACATATACCAGTAACGGTCATCGCACGTATTGCGGACTAAAGGAAGCTCTCCGCGCATGTGATCAGGCGGAAAATACCTTTTCCGATTTCAAATTTGACGCTACTACCGAAAAAGCCAGATGCTTGTTGCCCCACTAATTAAGCCAAGGCTTATCAAGAGTTTCAACATCCCGCAGCTCGCAGCAGCCCAAAGTATCACATTATTGAGCCTCACTACGAAGGTTGAAGAAAGAATGTACAGCGCAGAAGAGAGTGGTATGTTCTTAGACTGCTAAGTGTACAAAGAGTGCTAATAGATCCCCCAGACCGTCGTAAGCAGTATGGGGAAAGGCAGAAACGTTTCAACCAGTGGGCTGAAGACATGCAGAAAGGGTCTCGCGGCCGGGCGGGCAGGGGTGTAGTTCTATTTCAGAGCGCAGCCGTATGCTCACCAGAGAGGGTCGTTTGGGCGCACTAGCAAGGCGCGGACGGGGACTGCATTGCGTTTACCACAGATCAAGCCGTTCTTTCATACCTTCTCCACATCGTGATCTATTGCTGACGCTGTCCATATTTGCATGCTCACATGCATAGGCAGAGAGCAGGAAGGAACGGGAAGTATTGATTCCGTAGCATGATGCATAAGTACTCTGTACCATGTCACACGCCTCACCCCAGACATGGACTTTCATTGGTTGAGACATGTCGGCATCTTCCTATCGTTCCTGTACACCGTGGTTGGTCTGGCAGGACACCACATCGCCGTGGTCAGTCTGGCAGGGCACTACAGCCCTGTGGTTAGTCCGGCAGGGCACCACAACGCCGTGACTGGCATCAACCAAGCCACTAAATGTAGCTACAGCATGGCGGATGCATGCATGCGTACGACCAGTCTGCACGCGGCATGGCAAATGGTATTATACGTTGGCACACTGGAGAACATATGTTATAGAGCCTTTGATTGGAATTGAAAGTGGTTGGCTGGATTTCAAAGCCCTGGACTAATACGTTTCATAATGATAGCGCTCGGCTAATGCGCCCAACCTCCGATATGTTCCGATGCCTGCCCAACGTTCATCATTTCCTTCAGAAACAATTAACAGTGGCTCTCTTAGATGGCGCATCAATTCAAAATTCAACTTGAGTATGCTCACCCAGTAAATTCCGCTTTAGGAGCTTGCTGGATGGCCGCAAGTAGGGCATGCCCCGCCTGAAATGCCCTTGCCCCCACAGGTTTCACAAGGAGACGACATCTTTCGCTCAAAGAGCGGAGAATGGTTGGTTTCGTATGCAGAGCAACAAAGTCTTCGAGATGGATGAGTTTAAAAGTCGTGTTCGAGGGATGTGGAAACAGTACCGGTGGAGGCACAGAAAACGGAACCCGACGTAATATATACCCTCCGTGCTTTTTTTGGTGGGGCTGTACGCAACGATGATCGGGTGCAATGTATCATATGACAAGCCGGACTTGGCTCGCGACGCTAAGCCCCTCTTATCGAGCCGGAGAAATGAATAGCCGACAGCGATGCCCCATTCCAAGCATCATCACCCGAAACCATTTGCCTACTACTTTCGATGAGTATCAGCATGTCAAAAAGGTCCACCCGATGTAACTGCAATGCGTCCTTTCCGAGTAGTGAGTTGTTGGACAAACATCTCGCAGAAATCCGGGTCAGTATCTGAAAGCTCTTTGTCACACAAACTAACTATCTGTAGACACAAGAAGACTTGCTCGCTGCTCTAATCAAGCAGTGCCAAACCCATTCAAGGGTGGAATTGAGACAGATAGCTCAAAACACGTCTTGTCCTCATGAGGATTGTGCCAGGCGAGAGCCATTTGCAACCGGGCAGAAACTCCGACGACACTTTGAGCAGCGTGAGTTCTTGTCTTGGTCTTAATATAATGATAACTAAGTAGCAATTCGATCACAGACTTCATTTGTGATGAAACATGCGTTTATTGTTCCAAAAAATTCACGAGATTATCCACGTTCAGAAGACATGCTGAGGAGGCACATGTTAAGGATTCGCCCCCGAGCGGAATGGATAGGAAAGCAAGATATATGAGACAGGCATGCGACGAACTAAGACGCGCTGCCGAAAACGAGCTACATTCTCTTGCGCAAGGCAGGGGTCTCTTATTAGAAGGTGATGATGGACAGTCAAGAGGTTCAAAGAGAAATTGAGATGAGGCACGTCTGGATCACGAGGCCGAAAATATGGGAGCGACAATAATTGATGGACCAATCGTGGACGGATCTCAACAAATCAGTAATATTGGTCCTTTTCATTCCCGGATCTCCATTCACTAACATTAATTCAGACGTCATTTCGTCAATGCCCATGCAATCAGCTAGCACATACATGGTGACTCCCGAAATGGCAAGATTCGAGGCGGGTTCGACTATAGACGGCTTTAGTGGCGGTTCAATGGTCTTTCCGAGTGCCGTGGTGGGGATGAATGGTATCTTTGACGCCCCTCTCCTACATCAGCTCAGCTATCCACTACACGGGGCAGCAGTAGATCAACCCAGCCTATTTCGAGCTTCCGGTCAGACCTGAGAATGAGAAATTCACCCCTATTGTAGGACTCTCCATGTCGATAGCCTTCTGCCTGAAATCCTGCGAATTTGGTACCTTTATTTTAGGCCAAGCGGCGACTACTTCATCAGTAGCGAATATGAAAGTGAATGCGTAGCCGGTTTTAGTCTCAGCGTAAAGTCGAGCGTCGCGGACCACCCTGATATTCTGTCAGAGCACATAGCTGCATTGCATAACTAGAAGAGCTTACAAGCCTCCATCAGGAAAGTTTCTCACCATGGCTCCACAGCCCATTTCATCAAGTGGAGTCTTCTGTGTCTCGTGTAATTGCCGTATACCATTGACCGTTGGAAGGTTGTGTTTGTGCGAGCCGCCATAATAAACAACTTGCGAGCCTTTTGCCCACTGCTGCACCACAATAACACGCAAACCGGCTTCCGGTCCCCCTTTCCTGAAGGACTCGATATGTCCGGGGAAGGCAGTGTATCGCAACAAATGTCCAAGGCTACACTTGCTAAGGAGTGACTCAAGAATGGATTTGATGCGCTGACGGTTGTTAGCTGTGGATTTATCATAAGAATATTGGTGAAACTTTACCGTGTCGCCAAGGATGTTGTTCTTGCAATAGTCAAGGCCGTACATTGACAAGAAGGCGAAGCCCTTCTGCTCCATCTCCGAGACCAGTTCACCCACCGACATGTCTTCCAAATCCACGAATCCATCCTCATTGATGGACTTCACAGCAGCGTCCAGCGAAAACACCGTTGATATCATAAATGAGACTATGCTGTGATCAGACTATGCGTTGAACTGGTTATGTGTAGCCTGACGTACGTTTCAAAATTTTCGAGAGGCTGCAAGCTACAAGCGGGGTAGCTGATCGACTGCGCCACGTGTCCATGACGCCATATGAGCACGTGACTACTGCAAACGTGGCTTGGAGAGTTAGTCTGTGGTACCATGGCAGTAAAACCACAACTTTGCGGTGTCCTACCAATCGACCACTGCTTTGTGATTACATGCCAAACTGACCACAGCTATGTGATTTCATGCCAGACTGACCACAGCTTCGTGCTTCCAAATAAGGGACCATGTATAGTTTCACTTCCAGACAGGCATGAGTAGATACGGAGTGCTCGAGAGCGCTGACCAGACAGGGAAACCAGCGAGGCATAGGTCGTAGGCGAGGAAGGTAAAGGGATGGTATAAAAACCCGCGATCAGTGTCTAAATACTCTTTCTCACTACATCGATTCACTTTTACATACCCACCTAAGCAAAGCCCGCCCGTTACGCTATCCTTTCCCGTGTTCCTCGAGCAGGAGCAAAGCATTCGCTGTCGATCGCCTCCTTCTTGAGCAAGTACCATTGCCATATCAAAGCAGACCAACGCTCAAACTTGTCCTTGCGCATCACAACAGAAGCCACCAGGTGAGACCGGCTATTCGCTTCTTCTGAAAGACATGCTTACTTTAACAAGAAGCCCCGTTCCTCCATCATATCTGATGCCAACAGCTCCAACGCAACAGGCCCGCCAGACACCAACCCTTCAGCAAGCCCGCTCATCATGTCCAGTACTCAGCCGAGCACCCCTACGTCGAACACTGGTACTCATGTCATCAACGGAAGACTTGGGAATGGCGATGGCGAAGCCCAGAATACAACTTTAACCGATTCTGAGACTGACAACATCAATGAACAAGCCGAACATGGCAACGACAGAGCCCGAAACTCTCCTCAGGGTGGTGCAACACAACGTCGTAGAATGCGTGTCGCACTTACGATATCTACATCGACTGAAGTGGCTGCCACGGATGGACAAGAACTAGGTCTTGATGACCTAACGACTGGTAACGACATGCAAGCTCCCTCCGCTCCTACCCACGGTTTCAATGACCCGACTTTGTTTGGTGTGCCTCAAACGAACCACCACTGGGCCGCACCACCCTGTCGCCGATATGCGGACAACTTCGTAAACTTCGGCATTTCATCGGTGGGTGGACCTACAAGCGAACCCATGGAACGCTTGACACCACTTGGGACGACAACTGCGCTTTCCAGCCATCCTCCAGCAAGAGAAATCGATGACGGTGTCCCAAGCGGAGGCATTGTCCTGCGTGATTTTTCTCGCGATCTGGACGAATGGCCCGACAATGAAGAACAAGAAAATGGAAGCCAGCATAGAAACACGCTCGTGCAGGAAGGTCGACTTACGCCAACGAATGAGATATCTTCGCTTAATGTGGGCGACTTGCGACTTGGGACACCAGCCGCCCAAGAAAGGCTTGCCATGCTTGCACCATTCAGTCAATATCCCGAAAACGAGACCAGCGGTGCTGCTCCAGGCGAACACACTACAGCAAGCAACTGAGCGAACTCCACGAATCCAGTAAGGGGACATGGTCTTGCTGCTGTGGTCGAGAATGAAAACGCCGACCATGGTGATGGGCGAGCAATGGCCCGCCCAAACACCCCAGTCGATCCACCTAATGGTACTGCTGCTAGCGTTATGAGCGCGAATGTTTTCGATTTTAACCAAGGAGTCGAGAGGAGCCCTTCCAACGGTAACATTTCGAACATTGATCGTGTTCAGGAGAACGCTTTGGATGGTAGGAGATATCCGATTGGAGCTAATAACAATCGCGAACGCCGAGCTCCCTCGGCAGTTATAGCAGTGGACTCCACAGGAAGTCAGGTTGTTCGGGAGCTTCATGATGCCTTCCACAGGTCCTCTTCTAGTACTAGCTCGAATCAGTGAGCAGTCGTTCGTATAGCAAATAGTCGGAATATGCAGTCAACTAATCAAAATTTCGGTTCAGATATAGTCGCGGAGAAGTATGGGACCTGTAGGGTCTCTGAGACGCATGGGTTGCGAGGAAGTTGGAGAATTTTGGGGTGAGTTTGATGGTTCTGGCAACAACGCAGGGTCTCGTTGAGGTTGACTGATGGACAAGTTGCATGGAATATCTGCGTATTATTGTTGGGATTAATAGGTTACCGATGAGATTGTACAGTCACTCTTTTAGTATTTGCTTTTGTCGAGACGATATAATGGATGATCTGCTCCTCGGTCATCTCTTCAAGCCCATTGTTCCCTCTGGCTGTTTTGATTGATTCTATGCAACTATCTCCTCTCCTTAGCTCGAATGAGAAACGTATCCTTATTCCACTACCTCATTCAGTACATCTCGTGCTATCCGAAGTGTCTCTTTCATCTCATTGTACAGCTTCGAATTCGGGAACCCTCCACCTTCCGCCTCCTAATGAAACTGTGCCAACACTTATTTGTTTTTAGAGATGGAGTCTGAATCTGGCTCCGCTGATAATTAGTTGAAAGGCGCTTGCTAAAATTGGAACAGTCATGTCACTCTTACACTGCAGGGGGTGTGTGATGGCCCGTGATGACGTCGGAGCCACCCGCGACTTGGAAGGTTAATCGGGGATCGGTGAATCATTTTTGCCGATGGTGATGACTCCGGCTCCGAAGAATTTCCGGCTTGGCACGGTTTCGTCGCGCAGTCAGCTCCTCGCGTTCCAGCCATCTTTCACTCTCAAACGCCCATACCCCGATTTGTATCATCTCTCAACCCGCCCTCGCCACCCCCTCTCCACGGGTCTGCCTCGCTCTTCATTTCACAGCGGTTCACATCGTCACTTCTATTGACTACCTCGAGCGTTCGCTGAGCTCTCGCGCCATGGCCGATGAGTCGCGATCAAAGGTAATCAAGGCCAACCCCATTGGCAAAGGACTCGATGCCTTTCGCGACTCTTTCGAACTCAAATGCAGAGGCCTAGCTATCACAGGCGCTGATGCATTGTACCATATTAGTGGGGAAGGTACGGCTCAACGCCGACCTCGCGAGATTTTCCTAACATCAACAGGACCGAAAAATTCCCTCCTTGACCTGATACACGCTTTGCAGGGTCTCTCCGCCACACGTTCGCTGCCCTCGAATCAGGGTAATAGGGATCTTCTCGGCGACCTATTAGCGCTGAATTCAGCGGTCTACTCCGACAACTTCGACATTAAGCATATCCTACCGCTCCTCAGAGCAGTCCTCAACAACGAGCCCGATGAAGTCATCTGGAACAATGTCTACGCCGCCATCGCCGCGTCCACAGCTTTCGCAGTCGCCACACCCACGACTCCTCCGCTGTCCGCCCCGTCCCTCGCCTCCTCCTTCCCGCAGACGCCGTGGCAGCACAACACGGGCAGCTTCGCGAACTCTACCGAACACCGCAAATATGTGGATGGCGTGTTAAAGGAGGAACTAGGACAGCTATACGTCGGGGTCCCTGGTTTCTTCGATGCCTACTTCGGAAGCGTCACAGGTCTGAAGTCGGTAGCGCAGGCCGTGTTCGACAAGTGCAAACAAGGGGATAATCCGCTCTACCGAGAGGAGAGCGGCTGGCAGGGCTGGCCTGAAGGCGCGAAGGAACGCGACGTCTTAAGCTGGTTTGCGCCTCTTACCGGCCAGCTCTTGGACTTCGCAGCAGAGAATCAGCCCGCCTCCAGACCTCGACGGCGGCCGCTGGCACAACCCCACCAGCCCGTGCAGGGCTCCACCGCCGACCGCAAGTTGGATGTCGGCTTCGTAGACGACCCGAGCGCCGGCTTTGACTCCAAGTGCCGTTGGTCGCAGATCCTCATACCAGGAGAACTCAAGAGCAATCCATTGGCAGACAAAGCGTCCAAAGCGTGGCTTGACCTGGGGCGATATGCGAGGGAGGTGTTCGCGGCCCAGGACAGCCGCCGCTTCGTGCTCGGCTTTACCCTGTGCGGGTCGCTCATGCGGCTGTGGGAGTTCGACCGACTGGGCGGCATCGCGTCCGAACAATTCGACATCAACGAAGATGGACTACAGTTCGTGTCCGCCGTGCTCGGATTCTTGTGGCTAAACGAGGAGCAGCTTGGATTTGACCCCACCGTCATCACAGCCGGGGACAAGCGGTACATCAAGATCGAACGAGACAACCACACCGAGCGACTCGTCATCGATGAGGTTGTGAAACGGGTACCCTGTGTCGCCGGTCGAGCGACGACCTGCTGGAGAGCACATCGCGAGGGAGACGATTCGCGAACACCTCTTGTGATTAAAGACTCGTGGCAATTCCCAGAACGCGAGGAGGAGGGCGAATTGCTGCGCGAGGCGACTGAGAAGGACGTGGTCAACGTTGCGAGATACTATCACCACGAAACGGTCTGTGTGGGCGGCCAGGACGACGATATCCGCGGAAACGCGCGGCGTGGCCTGGACATAACAAAAGCGAAAAACTACAGGCCAGAAAGCTCGATGCCGCCTCCAAGCACGGCTGGGCGTCGCGTCTCGCGGATAGGCTGGAGCAGCAGCGTCGCCGGGCGCAAGCGGTCCTCCAGCAGCACTGGCGCACCGTTGCCGCCTACCAAGCGAACCTGCTCGAGCTCCCCGATAAAGGGAGGCAGGGCAACGGCGAATCGAGTACATCGCCGCGTCGTCGTCTGTGACTACGGAAAACCCATCTACAAGTCGAGCTCCCGGACCGGCCTTCTTACCGCGCTGGAAGGCTGCATCGACGGTTATGAGTCGCTACGCACACAGGCCGGTATGCTACAATGTGATATCTCGCCAAACAACCTTATGGTGAACGAGGAGTATGGCAACCCCTCCTGGCCCGCATTCTTGATCGACCTCGACCTTGCCATCAAGGAGCAGCGGGAGAAATCTTCAGGAGCACGAGGGAAGACCGGCACGCGAGCGTTCATGGCAATCGGGGTGCTTCTGGATGATGAACAGCATTCGTTCATGCACGATCTAGAGTCGTTCTTCTGGGTGCTGTTCTGGATATGCATTCACTATGACGGGCCGGGTAATGACATTGGAGCAACGGAATTCGAGAAATGGAATTATGTGAACATGGAGGAGTTGGCTGAATTGAAGTCAGGGCTTGTCAGCAGAGAAAGACATTTCCTTAATCGGATCACGAAGGCTTTCACACCATATTACCAGCCGTTAATTCCATATGTGAATAGGCTGCGAAGGGTTATCTTTCCAATGGACAAACCGTGGGAGAACGAAGATAAGACATTGTATTCTCGAATGAAGGAGATTCTTCGAACTGCACGGACCGATCTAGAAGGCTCAGAGCAATCGCCGCAGCAAGAGGACAAATCAGACTAGCATATCAGTATGATCCCCAATTAGAGATTTGAATATTCCTGAAGTTGATGAATCCGTCTTACCTCGCTTTAGGGGTTAACAAATTAGATTAGGACTTACATCTACAGCACTAATGGCTGGAGAGTGGACCGCTAGCGTCAAACCTTCGCACATAGAAATTGTTGCATGCTGGTCTTGACGCTAAACAGTCTCAAACCATAGTGCCACACCATATTGCTTTGCCAAGAGCGGGCCGACTGAGCCGCTCTTGGCGGATAAGGCCTGCCAATTATTATCGGATCAATCTGCACAACGGAACGAATATCAGACCGACATCGACTTCTCCATGTCGTTTACGATGACGCCGACCTAGTCTATGCGCAGAAACGGTTTGTGAGTCTCTTCCGTCGCTTGCAAGGAGTACTTCTAGGAGCCTCAACACATCATCGTCAATAGTATATGTTTAGATGAAGCAAATCGTTAGCTATGTACCCAAACGTAAGCAAACGCCAAAGGAGTGACTCCACAGTCCCATCATCCGCACAGAGCTCGGTCCTTCCCAATAACCCGTCGTTCCCAACAACGATGTGCGAAAGACCACACGCATCCTACTCGACAATGATCGTCAACCAGAACCTCGACTGTTTCCAGAATCGCCGAAGTCATCCCACAATGCCCTGCTTTCTTCAGGTTACACTCGTCTAAGAGAAGGCACTACGTCCCTAGGAGCTCGGCGGTTGCGATTGACAACGTCGTCGTTCCTGGTCGGGGGAGTAGTGCTTCGGTGGCCAGCCGGTTCAGGACTGTTCGAGATAGGGTTCGTCTGGCCGTTGGGCGTGCTGCCCTCAGCGGAAGCAGCGTTGCTAGCTCTTCTTTCCGGATAATGACTGGTAAGATCGTATGGAGTCAATGCATCTGAGGTCTGCGGTTGGATTGGGGTGTTTGGGCGGGCCATCGCTCGCCCATCACCATGGTGGGCGTGTTCATTCTCGGCCAGAGCAGCAAGACCACGTCGCCTTACTGGATTCGTGAGGTTCGCTTGGTTGCTTGCTGAAGTGTGTTCGCCTGGAGCAGCGCCGCTGGCCTCATTTTCGGGATATTGACTAAATAGTTCAAGCACGGCAAGCCTTCCTGGGGTTGGTGTCCCCAGTCGCAAGTCGCCCACGTTAAGCGAAGGTATCTCATTCGTTGGCGTAGTTCGATCTTCCTGCGCGAGCGAGTTTTCACGCTGGCTTCCATTTCCGTGTTCTTCACCATCGGGCGTACGGCGCCATTCATCCAAATCCAGCGAAAAATCACGTAAAACAACGCTTCCGTCTGAAACACCGGCATCGTTTTCTCCTGCTGGAGGATGGCTGGAAAGCGCAGTCGTCGTCCTTGGTGGTGTCGAGTGTTGCATGGGGCACAATTCACTTGTAGGGTTGCCGAAGTGAGTAAAGTTAGCCGCCTGTGAAATGCCAAAGGACTCGAAATTATCCGCATTTGAGGGACAAGGCGGTATGGTCCGGGATAAATAGAAGTGATTCGTTCGAGGAACACCAAACGAATCTGGATTATCCATAATGGCATCTCGGGTAGGTTCGGAGGGAGCGTTTTGGAGCATGCCGTTGCCAGTTGCAGAGCCATCGAGACCCAACTCTTGTCCATCCGTGGCAGTCATTCTAGGCAATGTAGGTATCGCAAGTGTGATAGGCATTCTACGACGCTGCGGTGCACCACCATGAGCAGTATTCCGGGCACTTCTGTTGCCATGTTCGGCTTGTTCGTTGATGTTGTCAGTCTCAGAATCGGTTAGAGTTGTGTTCTGGGCTTCGCCATCGCCACTCCCAAGTCTTCCATTGATGGCATGAGTACCAGTGTTCAACGTAGGGGTGCTCGGCTGACTACTGGACATGATGGGCGGGCTTGTCGAAGGGTTCGTGTCTTGCGGGCCTGTTGCGTTGGTGTTGGCGTCAGACATGGTGGATGAACAGGGCTTTTTGTAGAAGTATGTGCTTCGGAAGCGAACAGCTGAGCTTACCTGATGGCCTCCGTTGCAATGCGTACGGGCGAGCGCGAGAGTTGGTCTGCCTTTGTATAGCAATAGAATATGCTCTTGGAGGAGGTACTCAGCAATGAATGCTTCACTACTGTAGGATGAAGACAGGAAGCGAAGGATCTGACAAAGATATCCTACAAAGGAGAGATGGGCTTGGTGTGATAAAGGCGTGTCAGGAGCGTTGTACTTGAACGAATGTGTAAATACAGGAGTGACCTGGGAGGGCGGAGAATGAGGGAATAAGGAGACCCTTCGCGAGCTTTTAAGCCCAAGGACGACGAGCAGCACGGCCAATAGACCATTTCAGATTGAATCATGAGCACCTGTCAACAAAGGCTCAAATTTTGTCTTCCTTAATCGATCAGCACAAGAAGAGTGGTACATTCTCTTCCAGACTGCAGCCGGTCCAGCTAATCCATCTTTGGACTAGCCTTTATCAAGAAGCAGAGGATCTACTCGAACTCGTATCTTGCCGATCATGCAGTCGGCAAAGCTAAACTAACCACCCCAAGCGCAAGGGCCAGGACACTACTCTGCATGAGTGAATACGGGCCGGATTGTTCTTCCCACGCGTTAGACCTCTAGCTCTGTCATCTGTTATGACGCTCAAGATGAGACGAGAGAATATTTGAACTATTACTCGCTGCTACAGTTTCTTGACTAAGTCTTGAGTCGATCAGTTCACCATGGTAACGTAACCCACGGGGCAACGCCGCACTATAGGCAACGCCGCACCCCCCCCCCCCCCCCCTATTGAAATTACCCATTTCTCCACCATAATTGCATGCATTCAAGGGAGAAAGAAGTGCGTATTCTGAAGGCCATTGAGGCCTATAATAACGCTCTTACAAATCCAGAAACAACTGCAGTCTTCGCAGTCTGCTTCTCCTCTTTATCCTGCAGCCGTTTTGACTTCCTAGCCTGTGTCTCTAGCTGCTTTCTGGATTTGTAAGAGCGTTATTATAGGCCTCAATGGCCTTCAGAATACGCACTTCTTTCTCCCTTGAATGCATGCAATTATGGTGGAGAAATGGGTAATTTCAATAGTTGGGGGGGGGGGGGTGCGGCGTTGCCTATAGTGCGGCGTTGCCCCGTGGACTACGTTAAGAATTGAAATTGAATGCTTCGAAAACATCGCTTAATATTACTAGACATCTCATCGCTTCACCTTCCACCAAAATATGCTCCTCCTAGGCATCCTGATCTTGCGATCTGACGTCTATTCTGCGATTGGTGACACCAGACAACAACGCAATTACGAGCCCATCTTCGGCGTTTAGCCCAAGAACTAGAAGATATGAGGTCAATTGTATCGTTGTTGGCCATGGCACCGGACCGCGCTTCTGCCGTAAACTGGGCAACTGAGCTTGAGAAAAACGGGTTCGCATACCACTCGGCCGAAGAGATCAAGAAAGCGCTTTCGGTGAGAACCTTCAAAATGCTTCCGTAAGCCACTCCTGACATAAGCTCAGGATCCGTCGGAGTCAACTCCCGCACTTCCAGACCGGGAATCTTTTAGTACTCCCAGCAGCGACCAATTTCCTGGTCCGGCGCGTAATATGGACGCACCTCTGTATGATGGGGTTTCGCAAGGAGATAGCCAAGTCGGATTCGAGGCGACCTTGAGCGGACCTGCTAACCATTGTTAAAGTCGAGAACAGAGCCAAACTGCGCTGAGATATCCGCCTGAGAATGCAATCGATGGAACTGCACCAATGAATCCTTCTCCCTTAGATCTCGAGGTCGCAGCGAAGAACGCTTCGAATAAGTTCAGGTTCCATTGTGCGTATTACCAAAGAACGAGACACGAGTTGCTCACAAGAGGGTGGAGCGAGGTGCAAGTGTTCGGAAGATCTGAGATAGATGTTGATACAATATTGCGTGGCTTCCTAGATCCTCAGGACACGCAACCCGTTTCGACATGGTGTTCACGAACGGTGAATAAAATTCTTCCAACAACGCCTCTTCCAGTAAGACTTGCGTTGGCGTATGTGTTTACTAAGTTAATGCGGGTAAGTTTGTCGCTTGTGGAAAACGTTTGACGGCTAACCATTCTCCAGTACCTCATCTGGCCCAGTGCAGAGAATATGAATGCATATCCAGATTGGTTAATACCGCCAGTCGGGAAGCAGGATTCGTTCCCATACGACATCCTCATTGACTTCATTCCTTGGTGTGTTGTCGAGGTTTCTATCTGAACCTGGCGGGTAGGACCGTGTGCTGACTAGTCGTAGGCCTCAGGTGCGCCATTTGTTCTATCAACATCCCCAAGGATATCCGGTCGGTGCTCTTGTGGGTCTAATTGGTGTTACATGACCGTATGCGGATGACGCGTGTCACTATTGGGACATTGAAGCAGGTTACACTCGTATGACTCCTCTTTTCGAGAGCACAGTGGCCGACTTAAACAACTGGACCATTGATCCAAAGGCTCTCGACGTAATGGCACAATATTCTCATCAAACCAGTATCGTGAAGCGATAGCTTGTCAGGCAGTTGATCACAATCCAAGTTTGAGAGGCTGAGTGGAGCGCTTTGGGTCAGGACTACTTCATTCAGAGTTCCTCAGTATTAAAGTTGAAGGATTGACTTGATGTGTTCTGAGTTTGTATATTCTGCCAATCAAAAAATCCAAGGCGGAGCCATTTAATTGAACGGATGTTGTCACGTGAACTAACGTCGGTCACTGCGTAACGAGACACACTGCGTGACGAGACACCACAGACACTCCCCAACACAACAAACTCAACAACAGGTCAGAAGAATAGACATTCTCAGAATAATAGCCTTAAGCTATAGAGTTCATTCTCTCCTGATGTCTTTTAGAAATAGGCTCAGCTTACCGTGCAATATGACAATTTAGTATGCGCGTCATGCGACCGCCTTGCTTTGACTGACGGTGAGTACATCAAAAGCTCATGCATCTTGTTGAAAGTCTGTCAGTTTACAGCTTGTTATATCATCATCTTATCCTGAGCACTGCGCTTGAGCTTGAGAGGTTGTCATGCTTCTGTGCTAATTTCAAGTCCGCCTGTTAGAAGTGCTAGATGAGGAGGACCTGCATACTTAACTTAAAGTAGCTTAGCTGTAACCTATCACTGCTGACACCAAATTGTGGCAGTGGGGCTGTGTGGCTGTCTAGTGCTTTTGCCAAGCGCTCCAGGACAACTGAAAACCAGCTCAGATTAAAAGCAGAGCCAGGTTTGAAAGCCCTGACATATAACTCATGTCAATGAACACACTCAGCATCAAAACTGCAATCAGCTTCTGATACAGCTATCATGAAACTTCAAGATGTAGTGCAATGCATGACTATAACTAACACAAAAGCTTGCATATTATAAAGATAAACTGTCATGCTGCTTTACAGCTCTGCAGACTCACTGTTGATCTCTCATCTGACTCATCACGTCCTCACTCTTCTTGAGAACATCACAGCTGATATATATCACTTTAGCTCCTTAAAGGGCAACATCATGAGTTGACTGACATTTAAAGAATAAGGTGAGCAGGTCTCACTCAGCAGGCATGACTGAGAACAGAGATCAACTGACATGATATAAAATATCAAGATCTGAGTTTAAGCTTCAGCAAGTGAAGTGAGTGTCATTGAAAGAACTTCATTATTGCATGTGCATACAAAGGTGAAAAAGATTTATATATTTTGAGGACACAGCTGTTGTACAATTATACAATGAACAGCTCCTCACATGAGCACTGCAATTATTAAAATGAAGAAAACATGCTTCATTTTGATCTCTGAGGGTGATAAGAAGTTCAGATCATTGATGCTCATGAGTGTTGAGTCAGATAAAGCAGAGATTTAATGACAGTTATACTTGATAAAATATTATGTTATTTAACATTGCATGCTGTTCTGTCATCAATAATGACCCTTCTATCTTTATGCAATGCCATTCAGTGTTGACATTCATGACAAAGAATGTAACATGAGTGAGTCAGTCATCTACTTAGCTTGTGATGACAAGTTTGTCACACATTGTTTTCATTACAGCAGCATAAGCATAACTGTCAGTGTTGTGTTTCATAGACTATTATTACTGTCAAGAAACATGCTTAAAAATGTAATTATGCTCTTTCAAAGACATCAATCAGTCAGTCATGCATGCATTTCCCTCATGATGACTTGGCACCTCATGTCATTAGCAGTTTCATCACTTATTCATCTTCACTTCTAAGATGAAGTCATCTGCTTCATGGCAAGTAGCATCATCAATTAAGAGGATGTGTCAAGGCTTTTTCAGTTCACAGTCATTATGCTTGATAAAGTGATTTAGCCAAATCATATAGATCTCCTCATTGATGTAGTCAGATGAGAATATCATGATAACTTCATGATCTGTCATGTTTTCATGAAATCAAGAAATCATGATCATCACACTAAGTATAATAACTACAAGTGGTATTGCTGTACCATCTGCAGAGATGCACTCAATGATTGTAAAAGATATACAGTTTTCAGGTATTTCTGTATACATCTTCTTGATCCTCATCAAGATCACTACTTCTTTCTTTGCAGAGACACAAACCCTTGCTTTCTTCTCATTCATTATTATGTATGAACCTCTCATGCTGTATTCTCATGACTTCAAGCGCTGAATGATATTCTGTCTTAAATCAATCACAGAGAGTCTGTTCTGTATACTTGTTGACATGATGACTAGTAATGAGCTTCATCTTGATCATATGAAGTTGAAGTGTTTGTTTTAGTTAAAGTTGAAATCATTTTCAAGAAGGAGCCGCCTTCTTCTCCTTCATCTGAAATCACATGATGCAGTTATACATTATCTGCTTCATGGCACCCTTGCCTTTCATCACATGATTCATTGCATATTGTATCAAAGCCTTCTCTTGATCAGGGTGAAGGATCTTGTTCTGATCATCATATTAAGAACTTCTCTGCTCTGCTCTCCTTCACTCTCATTTTCATGCTTTTTGAACTGAATTGAGCTTCTGAATATGATAGATTCATGCAGCAGTAATAGAGCTTTCAGTGAGGTTCTCATGTAAGTACTTGAGAGTTAATTGATGCTTGTCTTTCTCTGATAAATCATGCAGAAGTGTGTTCTGAGGAGGATGATAAAGTCTGATCATAATTCACTAATTTATTGCAATTGATAAAGTTTTGTGGTTAAATTAGCACAATTGGTTTCATGAATGTGATGAGATTCACATATAAAAAATGAAAGTCAGTGTGTTAAGCATGAACAACTCACTTTTCCTGACTGAGAGGAAGGGCCCCTTAATGTGATGTCAGTAAGCAACAAATTTTATGCAGTCAGCAATCTTATGCTATCTTCTACAGGTTGAAATTCAAAATCAAACTGCATGAATACATAACTCAATTACACGTCATCTCTCAGCCTCAGCATGAAAAGATCAGAGATATAAATTACAGATCACCTTGTGATTTTTTATTTACCTGATACACCTTGTGAACTGTTTGACAGTTCAAAGGATTTAAACTTGAATGCTATTTCATATTGTTTAAAAGTGTTATGTAACTTTTGAAACAGACTGCGTACAAATTATAGCATCTCAACAATCTCCCTCTTGATGAAATCTCAACACGGCGTGTCATTTAATGATGAAGGAAAATTTGATGAAGAGAATAATATTTATGAAGGAGAGAGATCTTCTGAACAGTTAAACCCTCTGTTACCTGCATCATTTGAATCAGCCTGACAAGTTGATTCATCACAACAAGAAATCAGGCTGTTGACTATGCAAGTATTCTCAGCTGTTGCACAGATTGTTGAGGCGCAGACACTGCTCACACATTATTCACTATCACATTATAAACGTCACATTGTCAGTGAGATCAGAGAGAATTGAATATGCAAACTTAACATGACACATATCACATTCTCACAACTTTCACAGTTGTTGTTGTCACTGCTGATATCAGTACAGGTGCCTTGACACAGCTTTTCAGTAAAGAACATCACAAGAGAGTCACATTCATAACAGAGCTTTTTCTCATGAGCAGCTTGCAATGTACAATCTTTCTCAGGATGAGTGAAGTTGACTGCACATCATTGTGCACAGATGTTGTTGTCACAGATTGAAAGCTGAGCAGCTGATGTAATGATGCTTGTATTTCAAGTCAATTAAGATTGTAAACTTGCTGATCCTATTTAGAAAATTCATCAAACACAAGCAAAGTGAACACAAGGAGTTTAATCATTCTGAGTTACTGTTTGATGCTGAGTTAAGTGTTTGATGCCAAGTGAAATGTTTGATGTAAAAAGTGAGTGAGGATACAAAGCAGAAGTCATCTTTTATAAGGTTTATCATAATATAAAGTTGATCAAGAGATTTGCAGCAAATATTGATTTCTACTCAACTTTTATCTTAATGTTCAGCCATTAGTACTGTTATAACTTAATGACAGTATGACGCAATCTAGATTCAAGCCTTTACATAAAGAGGATGCATGACACAGAGGATGCAGGATGCACTTTAACAAGCTTTATATACACAACATCAAATCATGCAATATCAGAGTTATGTGAGAGGTTAGAGTGATGAATGCTTAAAGCATACAGAGGTACTTCTAATATGTTTAAGCAGACCTGTACTCAGTCATCAAAACATCACAACTAAAGTAATAAAGGCACTTAGAGGCACAAATTCAAGTTAAAATGAAGGCAATGCTTGCACTTCAGATACAGTAAGATATTTCTCATAGCAACTTTATTGTTAAAGCTTCTGCACTATAGTATTAACAAAGTATGCAGTGTGAGTGTACACATGATACTGTTCACCTTGCTCACCTGTTGAGCATGATGAGCATAAAATGTTACATCATGTTGCTCACCTTGCTCACCTGTTGAGCATGATGAGCATGAAGTGTTATATCATGTTGCTCACCTTGCTCATCATGATGAGCATGATGAGCACACTGAGCACATGAGTCTTTTATAGTTTATATAATCACAGGTAGATTCATAGTTAGGAGCTTGTGCTCAACTCATGTATTAAATGCAATCTCATAAGTCTACAACCTTCAGCTTATTCAAGTCTACATGTGATCAGTAGTTCATTGAATCAAGCATCATGATTAGATGAATGTTGATATAATTCATTGAACAATTGTATTATCCTCATCATTACAACATCACCTGTTACACTTTGAGCATCATTCTCAAGATATCAGTTGTGAAATGAACTGTGACTCATGAATCCCTCACAAGGATGACAACCTTCAATCATGATTCATCAGTCATTAAGAGTCTGATGTCATCAAGGATGAAGATCAAGATCTCATCATCAAACAAGTTCTTAAGAGAATGAAGAATGTTGAGTTCATTTCTCATTCAGCTTGATACTTATATTCATCTCAATCACATCATGTTCAAGAAGGAAGCTGACAAAGTATTGTATACATCTTTTTATTTGAGGTCTGATGCTTTCAATTGATTTAAGCTGACCCTCTGAGATTATATGAAAAATGAGAAGAAGGATTATGATGATGAGATGAATGAAATCTTCATCAATTTAAAGAAGTTCAAGAAGCAGATAAGAATCATGTTTAAGACTGTTGATCAGAAAAAAATCATGAAGTGAGAAATTTACAACATTATGCAGAAAGAAGCTGTCATGATGTATGCAGTCAATTTTTAAAAACATGTCATGTATATGAATTGAGATGACACTGCCTTGACTGTGCAGTACTACAAAGGCTTGAAGGACTTCTTCAAAGATGAAATCTCTTAATCAGAGTGATCAAGTACCTTAATCAAAATGATTAAAAAGTCAGTCATCATCAACAATCATGTGTATGAGAGATTCATGAAGAAAAGCCAGAAGAATTATGTATCACTGAAGGCAAACAAGCCTCATAAAAGCACTCAGTATAATAATCAGCCTTATTACAGCCCTCAGTTAATGAAAATCAATGCAACATTCTGCAGGAATTAATTTCAGAGAGGAATTAAACAGGTATCAAAGAGTATCAGAGGCAAAGAGAATTGTTATAACTGCAGAAAGTCAAGACATTTCACATGTAACTGTTGAATCTCAATGAAAGCCTTTTCACTGAAGAAGAAAACATATGCTGCTGTGTTAAACAAGTCAGCACTGAAGCAATCAATTCAGCACAACATTATGTCTTGAACAGCTTGTTACAATGACAGCTGTATAATTCATCAAAGTGACAAAGACAGCTCTGAATAATTTTCATGTTAATTAAAAAAGACAAAAGAATATGCTGCAACCTCTCACTGAGACCCTGTCACAGACATGAAGAAACATCAAGTCAAGCAGAAGCAGTTCAACTAAGAAGATAATTACATTAACAGTGATGATATGATATCCTCATTTAGTGAGGAGGAAGACTTCATGAAAGTAATAAATTTTAAAGACTCAAGAGAGCTTATGAAAGAAGATAATAATGAATGATTATTTACTCATGAAGAAAAGTGAATTTAAATGTATACTGAAATACTTGATGCCCTCAGCAAGAAAGAGGAGTACATGAAGTGAATAAAAAAGATAAAAAATCAGATCCTTTACATTATTCAGGATGCATTTATGCAAAGATAAGATCATGAAGAAATCAATTATTAAGATATAATCAGAGAGACACTGCTGAAAGATTCTCAGTTCATCATCAGAGGAGGATATGTTACCTCTGATGAAGCACACATCTCATGAGAACTTCATATGAGAGTATGAGAACTTTGAAATGAATACTTCAAAAGAGATCTGAACAAACATTCAGCTCAGAAGGTGAATTCAGAAGACTTTAAGTATGTAAAGAAGAACTTAAAGTTCTTCTCTTTTAATTCAAAAAACTAGAAGGCCCTTCAGGTCAGAGGTCTCTGAAGATGTTTACTTCAAAACTGTTGAGCAGTGAACAACAAAGAGAGTTCATTACTGCAGCACAGAAAGACATGAGCAACTTTCATGTTTAAGTTAAAGTTAATGATCAGTCAGCCTGACTGCTAATAGACAGTGACTGTACAGGGAACTTCATGAACTCAAGATTTACTGTGAAACATGTAATCTGAACACAGGTGAAGCAGAATCCCTTTAAATTTCAAGGGTTCAATGAGACCTTTATGAAACATAATGATGAATGAGTAAACTGAGAGACGGTTCTCATGCTTATGCATTTAGGTTGACATTGGGAAAAGATTCAATTCAACATAATGAAGCAATCAGGAAGTGATATAATTCTAGAAATACTCTGACTCTGAGTGATCAATCTGATGATTGATTGAGCTGAAAATGAGATATACTTCATTAAGAGTGATAATTTTAATAAGTTATATTCAGTCCTGAACTCACCTGAAGGTGTGAAGATCTTTGTTATGTCAATGAAAAAAACATGCAAGGAACTGAAAAATCCTGATGCAAAGATACTGTGAAGCAGATGAGTCAAAGATGATTAAAACTCTGTTATCAAATTATCTATCTTTAAAGAATATAAAGACTTTGAGGAATTATTTACAGTCATGAAGGATCAAGACGTCTTGCTGAAACATTAAGAATGAAATCATGAAATCAAGATCATGAAAGATTGTACATTAATGAAGCAACTTATTTACTCATTGTCACCTCAAAAGTTAAACACTTTGTGAGAATACTTAGAGGAGAACTTACATTCACAACTTGACAGCCTGCTCAAAATAAGGTTTTAGTTAATAGTACTTTATGCGCTCAGAGCACTCTCTGAGCAGTAAATGAGCTCATACAAATCTTACACTTTAAATAACTATTATACCTTCATGAATAATAAAAAACTTTTTACTGAAAAGTTTTAAATCTCTTTATTCTGTACACTTTACAAACTAAAGATTTCTTTATAAGTTTTAATTTGCAATAGTTATGAATTAAAAAACTTTTAACTAATTATAAATATATTAGCATATTGAATAACTATTGCGCTTTTATACTTATGATAGAACTTTCAGTTTATAAGTTGTAGAGAATAAGCTGTTTAAGAGTTTTCTTATACAAACTTTCTTTTTATGTGTTGTTGTTGTTGAGTCATTCAAAAAGTCATTAAAAGTCTGTTTATTAATGTTGTAATTTTCGTCACTGAAAGTTTGAAATCAATGTAACTTTTAACAACAACAGTTATAAAAAAACTTTAAATTATAAAACTGTTTAATAGCTTCTTCTCTACAACTTAGAAACTGAAAGTTATATCATAAGTATAAAAGCGCAACAGTTATTTAAAGTATGTGACTTTTTTTAAAAGATTTCTCGCTATTGAAAACTTGAATTAAATATAACTTAACAACAACAGCAGTTATAAAGAAACTTTTAATTTAACATTAATAAAAAATACTGTTCTTTATAACTTATGCATTGAAAGTTTCTTCATATCCGTTGAGGTGCAAAAGTTATTAAAGTGTGTAAATTTTCAAGTGATGAAAATCTTGAAGTTCTTTAAATATTCAGAACTCAACACTTATACAGTGCTTGCAGACTCAACAAATCATGATTTTTTATTGCAGAAAAGTGAATTTTAGCAAAAGTTTACTTATTATAAATTTTACTGTTATTATAACACTGCGTGTGTACTTGTTTAAACAATTGTTTCAATAACTGTTTTTTTATCGCAAAATTTTGATGTTCCGCTCAAGATTTAAGGTTGAGCTCAAAGTGCTCAAAGGGTGCTAAGAGCGGCTGTTAGCTGAAACATGAGATCAGAAGCTCAGAGCACTCAAAGTGCTAAAAATTAACTCAGAGCTAACTTGCTAAATTGCTGATGTAAATCAATGAAAATACACTCTGTATTTCACACTTTTTTATTATGACTCACTGTGAATGATTCTTTATTTAAGTAAATCAAGTCATCACTGTCACCTGTAATAACTGAACAGGCTGAATCAGAATGAGAAGTTGAACAAATTAATGATAAATGTTGATGAAAAAACAGACTACAGTATAAAGTGACATGAAAAAAATACTCACTTGACAAGACTTAATACAATGCTGATGAATTCAAACACTCACCTGAACTGAAAGAAGCATTTCATGAGAGGTACTCAAGTAAGCTGATCAAGTCACTGAATACATCAACAACAAAGCAGAAAAGTAAATGATCAGCTTATAAAGCTTATTAAATAAAAGAAAGAGTAGTGTCAGGTTTATGCTTAAACATTAAATTAAACTGAATGATTCAAATGATGAACTGAACTGAATTGAATGACTAAATGAGTTAGCAGCAATTAAATTAACAAGCTTAACATGCACATAAAAGTTTTAATCTTTATACTCTTTCTTTCTTTTGCTTCTTAAACTAGAATTCTTCTCTGTAGCTAAATGTCAGCTGTTAAAACACATGTATTAATTCATAATCTACATAGTCCTGACAGATTCACTTGTACTTTTACTTTTTATGTTATAATTATTAGCCCTCTTGCTTCATTCATAAATGAGTTGAATTTGTAATTAACATAAAATGATGATACTTCTGTGAATTCTGTTGTTGCTGTGTTGTTGTGAGCATTCAGTGTATGAAACTCACCAGGTGCTAGTTCAGAATAAGAAAGATTATACTTAACAACAGCACAACCTTGCAAAGATAACTTTCACTAATGAATCAACCTCATAGAAAGCTCAGTTAATAAACATCACTCTCAGCACTTCATGAAAGTGATTAAAGAAGTTAACATCATTGATGACATCTTGCAGAGGTGTGATTCAATAATGAACACTTCATGAAGGCAGCTTCACTGAGGTGACTGCTTCATGAGATTTTCCTCAAGCAGACTAACTTCAGAAGAAATATATTATGAGATTAAAGCATGTTTCACTTTCTTTTTTAACAATAATTCTCTACCTACTAGCAATATCATACTATTGCAAATCACCAATGATAAGCTTAAGTCATTATTGTCACATAGCTTCATAATTCCTTAGTTAAGATATTACCTCACGGTAGTACACTTACAGTTGTAAATTAATTAAGTTATTAATAAAAGTTCTACTCAATTGATCTGTTGATAATTGACATAACATTATAAGTACTGTTTTAATATCTGATTTAAATGTTCAGTCTGTCCATTCATCTGAGGATAATAAGTGATGAACAGCTTATGATAAATCCTTAGTTGATTCATTAATGATTTTCAGAATTTAAAAGTGAAGAGTTTATCTCTGTCTGAGATTATTTCTTTCAGTAGTTCATGATTGACTGCTATGATTCTCAGAAACATGTACATGAGTTCTTCTGCTGATGATGACTCTTTATAAGGTAAGAAGTATTCATACTTCATGAGTTAATCTGTTATGACAAGTATTGCATTGTATAATACTTTTGTCAGGGGTTTCTTTGACTTTGATAATTTTATCATGAAGTTTAATGTGATACTTGATCATGATTGTGCTGATGTTGATGATGATTTCAGTAACTCATATGACTTATGACGCTCTGCTTTATTTTTTTCAGCAGGTGTCACATTTTTAAATGATTTCTTCAACTTTCTTCCTTATTCATGAGAAGCAATATGTTCACATGAGTTGTTTCAATGTCTTTTCAACTTCTTGATGTTCATTCTTTTTGCTGAAATGACATTCTTCTATCAGTGCTTCTTGTAAGTTAATTGATACATAAATTAAACCTTGAAAAAGTAAGAGACCTTCTTGCTTTTTAAAGCTTTCATGATCATTAATATTCTGAAGGACTTGCTGTGTTAACTTGTTATTCTTTAACACTCTTCAGATTCAGTTTTTGAAAATGTTGTCTTTAACTTTTATTGTAAAGTTGACTTTCTGATTATATGTTATACTCTCATGCTCATTCTCCTGAAGGATAGCTTGATTTACAATTAATTTTTCCTTCAAGTAATCAACTCATCTGTTGAGAGCATTCACTTTAACATTCTCTGATTCCTTTTGATAATGAATCTTGAAATTGTGTTGTAATAATTCTTTCAACCAATGAACCTGTCTGTTATGAAGTTAAATTTAACTCATATATATTTATAATAAACTTAGCCTGCTCACCTGCTCCTTGAGTGGTAAAACTGAATAATTTAAAACAACAAAAAGACACCTTTTTACAACTCAGAATTTAAAATTAAAGTTATAACATTTGATAACAACACCTGCTTTTTGAGTCCTCTGTTGATTAAATGAAAATTAATTTACCTCAGTAAATAATCAGTCCTTCATCAGCTCAGGTGACTCTATCAGTCAGCATCAATTAACTTATGTAGTTAATCATTACCTACTTACTACCTCTTTTGAGACAGATAAACTGAATTCAAAAGAATTACCTGAGCTTGATAATAACATTATAACTCTGAGGCATCAGTTTCATTGGTTTGTAGTCTTCAAAATTTCAAATGTGAGAATTTTGAGAGAGACTGATCATCTTTGTGTGAAAATTATTCATTGATACTACCCTTATAAGCCGTCCCCTAAACCAACAGGAAGGTCAAGGTTGATTATTAAAAATCTTCAAGAAGCATCAATAATATTCATAAACTTTACTGAAAGTTCATTCAGTCAAGGAACTTCAGAGTCTAGATTTCCTTTAAAGTGATTAATTAATCATATTAAAGGCAGTTCTCTTCACACTGCCCTTAATAAATTCTGTATAGAAACTTTTACCCTCAGAGAGACTTTTTACTTCATTGCATTCTCTCAAGTAAATGACTTATCTTTATTCAATGTCTCATTGATAACAGAACCCTTCATCACATGAGCTTTAATAAAATCACCCTCTACTCAAGATAAATCTCTTATAAGCTTATCAGAAATTTCTTCAGAGTCTGCAACAGTAATCACTGAAGCATCTTAATCCTCAACAGCCTTTTCATCAGAAGAAGAAGCTCAGTTCATTATAAACTTCACATTAATTGAAATGTATTAATTTATCATTAATCTCCCCTCTGAAGAGTCCTCTGTGAAAGAAAGATTGATCAACACTTCAGTTATGTTTCAAGCTTACATCAACTGAGCATTAATGAGGTTTATAAATGTTTTTTGTGTTCATCAGCAATTTAGCAAGTTAGCTTTGAGTTAGTTTTTAGCACTTTGAGCGCTCTGAGCTTCTGATCTCATGTTTCAGCTAACAGCTGCTCTTAGCACCCTTTGAGCGCTTTGAGCTCAACCTTAAATCTTGAGCGGAACATCAAAATTTTGTGATAAAAAAATAATTATTAAAACAATTGTTTAAACAAGTACACACGCAGTGTTATAATAACAGTAAAATTTATAATAAGTAAACTTTTGCTAAAATTCACTTTTCTGCAATCAAAAATCATGATTTGTTGAGTCTGAAAGCACTGTATAAGTGTTGAGTTCTGAATATTTAAAGAAGTTCAAGATTTTCATCACTTAAAAATTTACACACTTTAATAACTTTTGCACCTCAACAGATATGAAGAAACTTTTAATGCATAAGTTATAAAAAACAGTATTTTTTATTAATGTTAAATTAAAAGTTTCTTCATAACTGCTGTTGTTGTTAAGTTATATTTAATTCAAGTTTTCAATAGCGAAAAATCTTTCAAAAAAAGTCATATACTTTGAATAACTATTGCGCTTTTATACTTATGATATAACTTTCAGTGATGAAAATCACAACATTAATAAATAGACTTTTAATGACTTTTTGAATAACTCAACAACAACAACACATAAAAAGAAAGTTTGTATAAGAAAACTCTTAAACAGCTTATTCTCTACAACTTATAAACTGAAAGTTATATTATAAGTATAAAAGCGCAATAGTTATTCAATATGCTAATATATTTATAATTAGTTAAAAGTTTTTTAATTCATAACTATTGCAAATTAAAACTTATGAAGAAATCTTTAGTTTGTAAAGTGTACAGAATAAAAAGATTTAAAACTTTTCAATAAAAAGTTTTTTATTATTCATGAAGGTATAATAGTTATTTAAAGTGTAAGATTTGTATGAGCTCATTTACTGCTCAGAGAGTGCTCTGAGCGCATAAAGTACTATTAACTAAAACCTTATTTTTGAGTGAGTTGTCAAGTTGTGAATGCATGTTGCTCACCTTGCTCACCTGTTGAGCATGATGAGCATGAAGTGTTACATCATGTTGCTCACCTTGCTCACTGTGATGAGCATGATGAGCACACTGAGCACATGAGTCTTCTATAGTCTGTAACAGGTGGTGTCATAGTGACGGAGATAATACAATCATTCAATGAACTATATCAATGTTCATTTAACCACGGCGCTTGGTTCAATGAACTACTGATCACATGTAGACTTGAATAAACTAGAAGGTTGTAGACCTATGAGATTGCATTTGATACATAAGTTGAGCATGAGCTTCTAACTATGAATCTACCTGTGATTATATAAAACTTTAAAAGACTCATGTATGACTGTACTGCTTGATGTGTGTAACATTCCTGCTCAGGGTGCTCATGCTCTGAGCATCATGAGTGATTGAGTGCTTGAGGTGCTCATGCTCTGAGCATCATGAGCAGTATCACATGTACACTTACTGCATGTATCAATCAAGTGCTCAAGGTGCTCATGCTCTGAGCATCATGAGCAGTACTGCATGTACACCTGCTACATGTATCATCTGAGTATTATCTACTGAGAGGTGTAACACTAGCTTCTTCCTCAACATTTTCATCCTCAAAAACTCAACCTCCCTCATGCCTTCATTCAGTATCAGAAAAAAGAAGTCATTTACTTTCTGTCATTCTCATTTGACTGATTCAATCACTGAAAATGAAAGGATTATTATATGAACATGTGATCACTGCCTGACTGATGGCAAGAAGTGCAAGGTGTCAGATGATTACAATAAGTGTGATGCCTGCATTCAACTGAGCATCTCTTGCAACTTGTTCATATCTTCAGAGGAGATCAATAAAGTGAGTGTGAAGATTCATCACCTGAAAAAGGAAAAGAATGCTGTCATGACACAGAAGTGAGAAATAAGAGTGAAGAAAAAAAGGCTTCACAAACAAATCACTTTTCTGAGGAAGAAGCAGTTAGACTTGATCTGTACTGAACTTTAAAACATTGAAGAGTTGAAGATGAATGAGTGCATGACTGCTGTAACTGCTGATCTTTCTAACAGGCCTCCCTTCAACTTCCTCATGCTTAAGATTTTTAATCTCAGCAGCATGAACTGACTTCCTGTGAATTTCTTTGCTGAAACTGACACAGTTTCACTGCACAATGAGTAAGATTTTCTACTGATTCTCATGTGTTTCCTCTATTATCATATCCTTTTCATTTGATCAGATAGTGTGACTCATCATTTATATCTTGCTGATTTAAGATCTCTTCTATCTTGAATTCAGCATCTTGACTTTTCAGGTTGATCTCTGATGAATTCTCTTATATTGATGTTTTCAGGTCTGCTGATTCAAGTAGTGATATGTGAAATACTGAATGTATTCACATAGTGAGTGAAAGCTTAAGCTCATAGTTGATGCTTCCCTTAGTTTTAACAATTTGAAAGAGTCTCAACTTCATGTGATTCAATTTGTTGTTAAATCACTTTGTCTTGATATTATGATGCAGAAAGTATACTTTATCCTCTTTTTTGAAAATAAGTCTCTTATCTCTCTTTTTATTATAATATACTGCTGATCTTTTTAAGGTGAATTTGATGTTCCTCTGCAACATTTCATGCAGATTCTTGAGGTGGTTCACTTGTACTCTTGTTCATTGTGCTATCATTATTAGCCCTCTGACCTCATTCATAGCTGGGTTGAAATCATAATTGATGTAAAATGATGATACTTCAGTTGTCTCTGTTGCTGCTGAATTGTATATTAACTGAGCTATTGATAAAAGTTCTACTCAATTAGTTTGTTGATAATTATCATAACATCATAGGTACTGTTTCATAGTCTGATTAAATCATTCAGTCTGCCCGTTCATTTGAGGATGATATAATGTTGATAACTTGTGATGAATCCCTAGTTGATTCACTAATGATTTTCAGAACTTGAAGGTGAAGAGTTTGTCTTTATCAGAGATTATCTCTTTCAGCAGTTCATGATTAACTGTTATAATTCTTAAAAACATATATGTGAGTTTCTCTGCTGATGATGCTTCATTATAAGATATGAAGTATCTGTACTTCATAAGTCTGTTGATGATAATTAGTATTAAGTCATAAACTGCTTTCATCAGGGGTTCTTTTGACTTTGATAACTTAATCACAAAGTTTAATGCAATACTTGCTCATAATCTTGATGATGTTCTTGATGACTTGAGTAAACTGTATAATTTATGTTGATCTGCTTTACTTCTTCAGCAGATGTTGCACTTTTAAATGATTTTTTCAACTTTCTTCCTCATGTGTGAGAAGTAATAAGTCCTTGTGAGTTGTTTCACTGTTTTGTTAATTCCCTGATAATTGTGTGTCTTGTTGAAATGACTTTCCTCTGTTAGTTTCCGTTGAAGACTAACAGGAACATAAATCAAGTCTTGAAAAAATAATAAGTTTTTCTCCTTTTCAAAGCTTTCATGATCTTTAATATTCTGAAGAACTTGCTGTGCTAACTTATCATTCTTCAACACTTTTTAAATTTTATTTTTAAAAATGTCATCCTCTACCCTTATGATGAGGTTGAACTGTTTATTGAAAAACATGTTCCCTTGCTCATTCTTCTGAAGAATAACATGACTGATGACTGACTTATCTTGTAAGTAATCAGCTCATCAACTGAAAGTGTTCACTTTGATGTTCTCTGATCCTTTTTAATAATGAATTCTGAAATTATACTGTGATAATTCTTCTGATCAATGCACTTGTCTTCAATTTAAGACTTTCATTGTCATGAAATACAACAGATTTTTATGATCTGAGTATACCTGAACTTCATGTTTAGGTCCTTTCAGATACACACATCATTACTTAAATGCATCAATAATAATTAACAGCTCCTTATCATGTAGCTTGTAACTCATTTCAGTGCTTACAAACTTTCTTGAATAAAAAGCTACTGAGTGCAGACATCTCTTATCATTTAATTGATTGATGCATGCTCTTATAGCTCTGTCTGATGCATTCATCTCAAGTGTAATAAGTTTCTCAGGGTTGAAACTCATGAGAATCAGTTGAGAAGTGAATTTCTTCTTCAACTCATTGAAGGCTTTTTATGCTTCAAGTGATCACTTAAATTTCTGATCTTTCCTGATCAACTTCATTAGAGGTGATGTGATTTTTAAATACTTTTCAATAAACTTTTTATAGAAGTTCATGAACTCAAGAAAGGATTATACTTTCTTGATGTTTCTTGATATTAATCATTCAATCACAGATCATATTTTCTTAAAGTTCATTCATAACTCTTCTGATGTTACAATGAAACTCAGGAAGTGTACTTCCTTGAAATGAAAAAGACTCTTCTCAGGCTTTACCTGCAATCCTGCATCCTGAAGTGCTTATAAAACTTTATGAACATGCTGAACATGCTGCTCTTTCATCTTGAAGTAGATCAGTATGTCATTGAGGTACATAATCATGAACTGATTCAAATACTCTCACAGTACATTATTAATGAAAGCCTGAAATGTTGCTGACATGTTTGTCAATCTGAAAGGCATTACTAGATACTCATAAAGTTTGAATCTTGTTTGAAACACAGTTTTTCATTCATCTCCTTCTTTAATATGAATCTGATTGAAGGCTCCTGAAATATTGAACTTGATGAATCATTACACTCTCTGAAACTGATCCTGCAGTTCTGAAATAAGCAGCAAGGGATAACTGTTCTTGATGATAATGTTGTTCAATGCTCAATAGTCAACACATAACCTGAGTGAAAAATCTGATTTTGGCATGAACAGTATTGAATATTCAGCTGAAGATTGTGATTCTCATATGAATCCTTTTCATAAGTTCTCCTTTAAGTATTCTCATAAAGTGTTTAACTTCTGAGGTGACAATGAGTAGATAAGTTGCTTCATTGATGTGTAATCTTTCATGATTTTAATTTCATGATCTCATTCTTAATGTTTCAGCAAAGCATCCTGATCCTTTACAGCTGTAAACAATTCCTCAAAGTCTTTATATTCTTTAGGGATAAATAACTTGATAAAAAAGTCTCAGTCATCTTAAAATCAACTGCTTCACAGTATCTTTGCATCAGGATTCTTCAATTCCTCATGCATTTCTTCTGTTGACATGATGAAGATCTTCACACCTTCAGGTGAGTTCAGGACTGAATATAACTTATTAAAATTATCACTCTTAATGAAGTATATCTCATTTTCAGCTCAATCAATCATTGAATTGATCACTCAGAGTCATGATATTCCTAGGACTATATCACTTCCTGATTGCTTCATTATGTTGAATTGAATCTTCTCCCAATGTCAACTTAAATGCATAGGCGTGAGAATCATCTCTCAGTTTACTCATTTATCATTATGTTTCATAATGATCTCATTGAATTCTTGAAGTTTAAAGGGATTCTGCTTCACCTGTGTTTAAATTACATGTTTTACAGCAAATCCTGAGTTCATGAAGTTCCTTGTGCAGTCACTGTTTATTAGCAGTCAGGCTGACTGATTATTAACTTTAACTTAAACATAAAAGTTGCTCATGTCTTCCTGTGCTGCAGCAGTGAACTCTCATTGTTGTTCACTGCTTAAAGGCTTTGAAATAAACATCTTCAGAGACCTCTGACTCAGAGGGCCTTTTAATTTTTTGAATTAAAAAGGAAGAAACTTAAGTTCTTCTTTATATACTTAAAGTCTTCTGAATTCACCTTCTGAGCTGAATGTTTGTTCAGATCTCTTTTGAAGTATTCATTTCAGAGTTCTCATACTTTCATATGAAGTTCTCATAAGATGTGTGCTCTGTTAAAGGTAATGTATCCTCCTCTGATGATGAACTGAAAACCTTTCAGTGATGTCTCTCTGATTATATCTTAATAATTGATTTCTTCATGATCTTGTCTTTGTGTAAATGCATCTTGAATAATGTAAAGAATTCAATTCTTTATCTCTTTTACCTGCTTCATGTACTCCTTTTTCTTGCTGAGGGTGTTGAGTGTTTCAGTATACATTTAAATTCACCTTTCTTTGTGAGCAGATAATCATTTGTTATTATCTTCTTTCATAAGCTCTCCTGAGCTTTCAGAATCTGTTACTTTCATGAAGTCTTCCTCCTCATTAAATGAGGATATCATATCATCACTGTTAATGTAATTACCTTCTTGACTGAACTGTTTTTGTTTAACTTGATGTCTCTCTGCATCTGTGACAGAGTTTTGATGAGAGGTTGCAGCATACTCTCTTGCCTTCTTTGATTAATATGAAAATCATTCAGAGTCATCTTTGTCACTCTGATGAATTATACAGCTGTCATCATAGCAAGCTGTTCAAGACATAATGTTGTGCTGAACTGATTACTTTGATGCTGACTTTTTTAACACAGCAGCATATGTCTTCTTCTTCAGTGAAAAGACTTTCATTGAGATTTAATAATTGCATGTGAAATGTCCTGACTTTCTGCAGTTATAACAATTTCCTTTGACTTTAGTACTCTTTGATAACTGCTTGATTCCTCTCTGAAATTAATTCCTTCAGAAGATTGCATCAATTTTCATCAGCTGAGGGCTGTAATAGAGTTGATTGTTATACTGAGTGCTTTCATGAGGCTTGTTTGCCTTCAGTGATATGTAATTCTTCTGACTCTTTTTCATAGATCTTTCATACACGTGATTGTCAATGATGACTGACTTTTCAATCATTTTGACTAAGGTACTTGATCATTTTGATTAGAAGATTTCATCTTTGATGAAGTTCTTCAAGCCTTTGTAGTACTGCGCAGTCAAGGCAGTGTCATCTCAATTTGTATACATAACATGTCTCTGAAAATTAATTATGTACATCACAGCAGCTTCTTTTTGCACAATGTTACAAATTTCTCACTTCATGATTCTTTTTTAATTAATAATCTTAAACATGATTCTTATCTGCTTCTTGAACTTCTTTAAACTGATGAAGATTTCATTTGTCTCATCATCATGATCCTTCTTCTCATTTTTCATATAATCTCAGAGGGTCAGCTCAAATCAATTGAGAGCATCAGACCTCAAATAAAAAGATGTATATAATACTTTGTCAGCTTCCTTCTTGAACATGATGTGATTGAGGTGAATGTAAATATTAAGCTGAATGAGAAATGAACTCAACATCCTTCATTCTTTTAAGAACTTGTCTGATGATGAGATCTTGATCTTCATCCCTGATGACATCAAACTCTTAATGATTAATGAATCATGACTGAAGGTTGCCATCCTTGTGAGGGACTCATGAGTCACAGTTCATTTCATGACTGATATTTTAAGAGTGATGCTCAAAATGTAACAGGTGATGTCATAGTGACAGAGATAATACAATCATTCAATGAACTATATCAACATTCATCTAATCACAGCACTTGATTCAATGAACTACTGATCACATGTAGACTTGAATAAGCTAGAAGGTTGTAGACTTATGAGATTGCATTTAATACATGAGTTGAGCATGAGCTCCTAATTATGAATCTACCTGTGGTTATATAAAACTTTAGAAGACTCATGTATGATCATACTGCTTGATGTGTGTAACATCTCTGCTCAGGGTGCTCATGCTCTGAGCATCATGAGTGATTAAGTGCTCAAGGTGCTCACGCTCTGAGCATCATGAGCAGTACCACATGTACGCTTACTGTGCATATCAATCAAGTGCTCAGGGTGCTCATGCTCTGAGCATCATGAGCAGTACTGCATGTACACCTGCTATGCATATCATCTGAGTACCGTCTACTGAGAGGCGTAACATAGTTTATATAATCACAGGTAGATTCATAGTTAGGAGCTCATGCTCAACTCATGTATTAAATGCAATCTCATAAGTCTACAACCTTCAGCCTATTTGAGTCTACATGTGATCAGTAATTCATTGAACCAAGTGCTGTGATTAGATGAACATTGATATAGTTCATTGAATGATTATATTATCTCTGTCACTACAACATCACCTGTTATATTTATCACAAAAAGTGAGCGCGGGCTTCACCTCCTGATGCTTTGATTAAACACTCATGACGTCAGATTTCTGAGGATCTCATGCAGAGTGTTGACAGCATGAAGTGATCCTGAGAGAAAACCTGAAGTATTGAAAAGCTTAAAAAAATCAAACCTCAGAGACATACATAACATTAACATGATTTGCATCTAGATTCTACAATAGTCATAATCAACTGATTATCACGTGAACCTATGACTAAACTGAAGGTCAGAAGCAGAGGTGCTGAATAAAGAGACTTTAACTTATCTTCTTAATTACATTTTTGACTTTATCACATGTACTGATTGAACTGCGGGTCACCACTTAGCTGAAAGCTGAAAGCTGAATGCAGTCATAATTCAAGCTTTTTATCACAGTAGTGAAGAATTCACTTTTAGCTTAACATCAATGAACTGAATAAATCTGCTGATGTGTCAGGTTACATTGTCCACCCTGTCATTGCAGATCAAGTCAGGCAAAGCAAAGATTAATACTGTAGCAGAGGCAATCCTACTCAACTCAAACACAATAACCTGAAAACCCTGAAGCTTGATCAGCAGAAGTGTGAGAGCGTACCTCTGCTTAACACCTGTCATTCAGCAGAATGTAACACGTGTGTAGATCAGTGACTTCAAAAGTTAAATTCTCAGCGCTGATCAGAACTCACAGCAGGAGCCAAAATAAGATCAGTAGCTGCAGGGCACATGCAGACCCCTGATGAAGCATTTCAGTTTAAGCTCATCCCAATACACGGAACCACAGACACTCAAAGAGAAAAGATTATCATGACTAATACACTGCACCATGGGTTGGGTTTTACCCAGTGGGTTTGGGTTTGGGTTGGGTTTGGGTTGGGTTTTGGGGTGGGTTATACATGTCAAAACCCAACCCAGAAAAAACCCAACCCATTTAACTCAAACCCAGAAAATTCTGGGTTAACCCAGTACATACAAATAGTTATGGTAGTCTTTATGGTAGTCAAAAACGTCAGTTCAAAAGGTGCCTTCTCAAGTCATTTTCAAGGTCATTTTTTGAGGCCGTCATCAAAGCCATTTTGGAAGCTGTTTTGAAAGCTGTTTTGAAAGCCGTTTTTCAAGGCTGTCGTCGAAGCCGTTTTGGAAGCCGTTTTTCAAGGCCGTTTTTCAAGGCCGTTTTTCAAGGCCGTTTTTCAAGGCCGTTTTTCAAGGCCGTTTTTCAAGGCCGTTTTTCAAGGCCGTTTTTCAAGGCCGTTTTTCAAGGCCGTTTTTCAAGGCCGTTTTTCAAGGCCGTTTTTCAAGGCCGTTTTTCAAGGCCGTTTTTCAAGGCCGTTTTTCAAGGCCGTTTTTCAAGGCCGTTTTTCAAGGCCGTTTTTCAAGGCCGTTTTTCAAGGCCGTCGTTGAGGCCGTTTTGGAAGCCGTTTTGGAAGCTGCTTTGAAAGCTGTTTGGATGAGTCATATACGTGAACTTGAACTGGGTTACCCAGTGAAAAACCCAACCCAAACCCAAAAAAACACAACCCAGTGTGACCCAACCCAAAAAAAACCCAACCCAGTCTGGGTTGCGGCCTTGGGTCACAATAGTCAAAACCCAACCCAAACCTAACCCATGGTGCAGCATAATGACTAATGCAAATTTCCTTGTACATTACAGAGTCTTTCATTGATATAGGGATATAACAATAGCTCTGACAATATGCTTCAAGCAACATACATAGGGAACATGAAAGAGGGGATTCAAGCATTCATCACTTCAACCCCTCACATAACTCTAGTATTGCATGATTTAGTGTTGTGTATGCAGAGCTTGCCAAAGTGCATCCTGCATCCTTCATGTCACGCATCCCCTTTAGGTAAAGACTTGAATCTAGATTACATCATACTGCCATCAAGCTATAACAGTACTAATGGCTGAACACTAGGACAAGAGTTGAATAGAATCAAATATATGCTACAATGTAACAGGTGATGTTGTAGTGATGAGGATAATATAATCATTCAATGAACTATATCAATGTTCATCTAATCACAGCGCTTAGTTCAATGAACTACTGATCACATGTAGACTCAAATAGGCTGAAGGTTGTAAACTTATGAGATTGCATTCAATACATGAGTTGAGCATGAGCTCCTAACTATGAATCTACCTGTGATTATATAAAACTTTAAAAGACTCATGTGTAACTGTACTGCTTGATGTGTGTAACTTCTCTGCTCAGGGTGCTCATGCTCTGAGCATCATGAGCAGTACTACATGTACACTTGCTACACATACCAACCAGGTACCGTCTAGTGAGAGGTATAACATACAAATCTCTTGACAGACTTTGTACTAAGGTAATTTTTATAAAAGATAGCTTCTACTTTAATCCTCACTCACTTTCTAAACCAAACATTTCACTTGACATCAAACACTTGACTCAGCATCAAACAGTAACTCAGAATGACTAGACTCCTTGTGTTCACTTTGCTTGTGTTTGATGAGTTTTCTAGATAGGATCAGCAAGTTTACAATCTTAACTGACTTGAGACACAGGCATTATTACATCAGCTGTCTGACTTTCAACCTGTGACAACAGCATCTGTGCACAGTGATGTGCAGACAACTTCACTCATCCTGAGAAAGATTGTACATTGCAAGCTGTTCATGAGAAAGAGCTCTGCTATGAATGTGACCCTCTTGTGATGTCTTTTACTGAAAAGCTGTGTCAAGGCACCTGTACTGATATCAGCAGTGACAACAACAACTGCGGGAGTTGTGAGAATGTGGTACATGTCGCCTTGAGTTTGCGCATTCAATACTCTCTGATCTCACTGACAATGTGGCGTTTAAAGTGCGGGAGTGAAAAGTGTATGAGTGATGTCTGCACCTCAACCTGCCCTCCTGAGCAAACACTGTGCAGCGGCGTTTGCGTTGATCTCAAGACTGACTCAAACAACTGCGGGAGTTGTGAGCATGTGGTTGATCTCACGAGGGACCCAAACAACTGCGGGAGTTGTGGGAGTTTGGTACGTGTCACGTTGTGTTTGTACATTCTAGATGTTTTCTGATCTTACTAACGCTTTTGCAGTGTCATGGCATGTGCTTTGGTGGGGTATGTTACATTTGAAGTTTTTTTCACCGGCCAATGCTTTGGCGGTCTTTTTCCCCCTGGGAGTTAGGGACCGGGATGATTCCTAACCAATACACTCTTTGAATATACACTTAGGGGTCACGTGAGGAATAGTTTCTGTTCCTCACTATCCTTACTATTCCTTCAGGACATGAAGGCCTGTATAGAACTGAGCTTCCTCTTAGTAGATAGGGGCTTCATGCTCAATGCAAATAGTATTCTCTTTGCATACTAGTAACGTCTACCGACTCAAGTGATATTCGATATCAGCCCTTGCTATTTTTTACTCTACATTCATTACAACGCAGCCTTGATAGGCTTTTCACCTGATTCTACAAGTAACTTGCATCAATTAGGCATATCTGATATTCGTTTGCGCACCTCGTGCATTGTAATCTTACTTCATTCATCCTGTAAAGACTTTCTTTGATTCCTGGTCTGAATGCTAAAGATGAACTCTTTACTTAATATATCTCAAGTACCTTGCATAGGGTTCAGATCAGGTGACTGTGCAGGGTATGTAAGATTATCAATCCAATTAGCCCCTTGAGACGTTGTGCAAGGCTAACTTCGCGCTTTTCATGAGGGGTCACCGTCTTCCTGATAATCCAGGGTTCTGAGTCCCCCAAGCGGCGCTCTTGAAATGCGTCAATATAAACAGGCAGTAAAATGCTCTGTATAGTATTTCTGTGTCATTCTATTGCCTTTTGGCTTGACTTTTTGCTCACGAGGCAGTAGAGCCTCCTACTCTATCGCAATTCTTTCTCCCGCCAACCGCTGTTGGGTCTAGAGCGTTTTGTTGTTGGTTTTGATGAGCCACATCATGATTTCCATGACCCGCTCTGCATGTTAGTAAGCAACATGCAACTGCAACAGGTACTTGGGCAGTACCATGACCTTGCCACCGCTAGCGGAACAGTGGCCGACCCGCTCCAGCCATAGGGTTGCCATGATCGTCTGGAATGAATGGCGTTGGGAAGAGCAGAGGGCCCTGCCAAGCCTAGCCACCATCACGGCTCTGCTAGTACTCCTCTCTCACCAACACGAACGATCCAAACTCCTTATAACCCTCAGAAGTCAAACTAAAGCAGTCTCTACGGCCTTAGAGATTGCAGTGCTCATGCAAGGAGCTGTTGGTTGTTTGATCATATGACAGCTGTACCACCAAAACATGTCAAGCCTTCCACCTTCATATGCGCTTGCAACAACGGCGTTACGCCAGTAACACCTAACCCACTTGTCAAAGTGCAGGCTTCAACTTCCAGTGTCACCGCACTCTATTTTACCTTATACCCCTCCTACCTTTATTGTGTTCCCCCTTTAACGAGCTGAGACTAGATCTCGGCTGCCGCTTGGTCTAGGAATCGGCGGTGGTAGGTTCAAGAAGCAGATGGACGTGGTTGCTTGAGCAGGTCTTTCCTTCAGTCAGTGAAGGGGATTTCAGCGGATTTCAGCGCTTGAGGGCGACATGATGGTATGTTTCCACATTATAAAGTAGGTATCACTACGCGTTGGACCACATCTCGAAGAGTGTAGAATGGGTAGCACGGCTGTGTTGAAGCTGGTTTCAGCACTGAAAACGCGTTGGCTGAACCTGACAAGCGCCGTGGCCGTGCAGGTCTTGGCACTGCTCCTAATCATGATCCGGATTTAATCATATTCCGAGCGCTTATGCAATCCGCACAGCCGCATATCTTACAATAAAATACCCGCGGACATATGAGATGGGACGTGAGGGGTCATCTCACATTAGCCAGGATCAGTGATTCACTTCCGCTAGAAGTACCTCTCAACGTGGTGACCCTGCATGAATTTGCCCGCGACAGCGCGCATAAGGCTGATGATGACTTCCTAGCATTAGAATGAGGTTCTAAAGCTCAGACAAGGTCATTCTATGAAAATTCAGAGTGATAAAGGCTTGATGTTAGTGCTGTAGAGAGGGAAGTCTGTTACACTATGAAAGAAGATGCTGTACAAATCAGGCTCAGAGGTGGTAATGTGAATGTAATTTTTAGGGAAGGGTAGATCACAGGCATTCTGAACTAGGTACAGCAGATTATTTCATTGTGTGCATAGATTTGTAGCTGCTCAAAGTCAAAGTACCCCTCATTTGTCTCAGCACACAGGGTGTCTCACTACGCAGGGATGCACCTTACATTTTGAAGCATGTTTCTTGGCAGTAATAGTAGTCTATGAAACACAACACTGACGGCTATGCTTATGCTGCTGTAATGAAAGCAACATGTGACAAATTTGCCATCACAAGTTATGTAGATGACTGACTCACTCATGTCACACCCTTTGTTATGAACGTCAACACTGAATGGCATTGCGTAGTGATAGAAGGGTCATTATCAATGACAGAACAGCATGCAGCATTAAATAATGTAATACTTTATTAAGCATAACTGTCATTAGATCTCTGCTCTACCTGACTCAGCACTCATGAGCATTGATGATCTGAACTTCTTATCACCCTCAGAGATCAAAATGAAGCACATTTCCTTCACTTTAATAATTGCAGTGCTCATGTGAGGAGCTGTTCATTGTATAATCATATAACAGCTGTGTTCACAAGATATATAAACTCTACTCACCTTTGTACATGCATGCAATAACATAATGCTTTCAGTGACACTCACTCTACTTACTAAAGCTTAGACTCAGATCTTGATATTTTATATCATGTCAGTTGATCTCTATTTCAGTCATGCCTGCTGAGTGAGACCTGCTCACTCTATTCTTTAAACATCAGTCAACTCATGATATTGCCCTTTAAGGAGCTAAAGTGATATATCAGCTGTGATGTGCTCAAGAAGGATGAGGACGTGATGAGTCAGATGAGAGATTAATGACAGATCTGCAGAGCTGAAGGGTGACATGACAGTTTATCTTTATGACATGAAAGCATTCACGTTAGTTATGATCATCTACTGCACTGCATCTTGAAGCATGATAGCTGTGTCAGAAGCTGATTGCAGTTTGAGTGCTGTGTGTGTTCATTAACAAACATGAGCCAAATGCTGAGAGCCTTTAAACCCAGCCCTGCTCTCAATCTGAGCCGGTTTTCAGGTTGTCCTGGAGCGCTTGGCAAAAGCACCAGACAGTCACACAGCCACACAGCCACAGATCTAGTGTCAGCAGTGATAGGTTACAGCTAAGCTACTTTAAGCTAGGTGCGCAGGTCCTCCTTATCTGGCACTTCTAGCAGATGAACTTGAAATTAGCATGAAAGCATGACAACCTCTCAAGCTCAAGTGCAGTGCTCATGATAGGATGATAATATAACAAGCTGTAAGCTGATGAACTTTCAACAAGATGCATGAGCTTTCGATGCACTCACCGCCAGTGAAAGCAAGGCGGTCACATGACGCGCATACTAAATTGTCGTATTGCACGGTAAGCTGAGCCTATTTCTAAAAGACGTCAGGAGAGAATAGACTTTATAGCTCAAGGCTACTATTCTGAGAATATATATTCTTGTAACCCGTTGTTGAGTTTGTTATGTTGGGGAGTGTCTGTGGTGTCTCGTTACGCAGTGTGTCTCGCTACGCAGTGACCGACGTTAGACTAGGGCTATAATACCGGTGATTAGCTCAATAGTAGAGTACATTAGAGGGTTTTCCTACATAAAAGGATAGATATTAGGTAAATCAGTTATTTTAAATTTCTATACGAATAGTAGGAAATCTAGTAACAGTCTAAATATTCTTATAGGCTAATCGCCAAACAGAAAATAGAGAGAAAGTTTACCACTAGAACAAAATACAGCTCTGTCTGCCTTTCTATCTCATCGCCAAGTTCTTTTAGGCCTAAAGCCGTCAAATACCCGCCTTTCAGTTGGTATCCTCCCGTGCACATCTGCAGGACGTTGAGTTCAGACATGCACACAATGTTCAAGGGTGAAGTCATTACCTCATCTCGTATCCTGTCGTTGAAACATGGGGCGTAGAGCCTTAGATTGATAGTTTTGTCTGAAACAGATACCTTGTACCACGCACCTTTCATTATTCCACCGGATGTGCTCAATGGTGCGCCAAACGCCATAAGAAATGTTTTATCTGAGTCCGGTTCCATTTCCCATTTGATCTGTCGTAGCTGGTATTTGTCGTTGAAGACCCGATTTCTACTGGCCTTTCCTGTGGTACTGAACTTGACCATCCGGTCGAGCGTTGTTGTTGTTTTGTTGCGGATAGGGAAAGTCCCAATAAGGTAGATTTTTAGCCTTCTCCTTCCATGTTCTTTTAAATACTCTTCTGTATGGTGCAGCCGTTGTGTAAGAGCTGGTACGTCACTACCGAGTAATAGTAGCTTCATCCCTTCTTGTAATAGCTCTTCCATCTCAGATACGTTCCAAATTAAATCACGGACTGGATTCAGAATTTTTCTCCGGTCTGTTTGTAAAATGCAATCCACCACCAGACTGAGCTTCGCAGCATCATAAGCCGAGATGTACTGTAATATAGCTCCCCAAATTTCATACGGTAATGAGAATAGAGTGACATTCGATTTCTTTTGATAACGGCGTGGTGAGAACAATCGATTTGTTTGCATGATGTGTAGTAGCTATAGAGAGGGAGAAAAGGCGGGAATACAAATAATAAGTTACATTTCTAGACTTGCGTCTCCATTTGGGAAGGGGACCAAAAATGGCACCCGGCGGTATAACATTATCGCCATATCCTGGTGTCCTCTAATTGGCTGTAACTAGCTGGGGTTCAACCTGACCCATGATGCACAGCCACGAATATGGAAAGCCTGGTCATTGAGCAACCAATCAAGTGATTGGATGTTTGGGGGGACTAAAAATGGTCCCCTTAGGACACTTAATTGAAATACATCCGGTAATGAAATATAAAATTGCTTAAACAGTTACAATACTTCGCTGCAACAGACTGAGACTATGGAGAGTAGAAAAATGCGTCAGAGTAATGCCGACCGTGACCAGTGGAGAGTATTGTGCCGTGAGCGGCTCTCAAAACACATTCGTAAGTGAACAGAGAACTTTATGGAAGTATAGCTTATACCATTGAAGAAAGCACTCTTGGAATCAACGTAAAGCCGTCTGAAGTTCGCCTCAGTCCTAGCCCAAACGACCCATATGCTTGGAAGATTTTGCCTGAAAAACGCAGAATTTTTTCCAGAGATATTCACCAAGAATCTAAGTCAGCATTCCATCAATGCATACAAAGCCTTATGCGAAGGAGTTGGGATCTCATTTGAGGCTGTATATGCATCTACATATGATACCAGCAAACTGGATCATTTCACTCCTGTAAGTCCAAGTTCAAGACGTCACGCCTGCGAGATCTTCCTAATGCATATAAAGCTTCGATCAGGCGACGTTAGCTTCAGTACGAAGATCGATCATCTACAAAGTGCAAATGTTAAGCTACAAGAGGAGATTGAAGTATGGAAGGATAAGGCAACCACAGAATCTCAGCGAGCAAAGCTTGCAGAAGAACAGCACTGCGGAGTCCGTGAGGGTTTAGAAGAACAGCTTCGCAAGATGTATGAAAGTAATCAGCAGCTTCAGGAGCAGGTGGAGAGGTATGCTGCTAGCACAGAGTACTTGAAAGACATGCTTGCGAGATGCTTCGAAGGGTTAGGAACGGCGTTGCCAGTGTTGGAAGAGATGAAGAAGGGGGTTTCCTCAGTAGTCTCTTAAGTCGGTAGAGCTGCTATCAGGAATAGAAAGGCTAGCTAAGGTCTTAATTTTAGTTTTAGACGCGGGGCCGCGTACAAAGAATAGAAGACTTACTGAGTATACCTACTGTCAATTGCTTGAAGAACCTACCTTGAAGGGGTTGATCGGCAGCTGCTCCGTAGGATGCATTTGAATGGTGCATTCAGCAGCGAACTTCAGCATATCCGTGCGCTACAATTATATTATCCTAGCCTGCTAGCATCAAGGCTGACGGTAGCTACATAATCTTTGCCAGAACCGATTACAAAATGGCAATTATTTGCCGCTGCTTCCTCTTGAGCAAGTGCGCCAACAGTCACCAAATGTCCAGGAACGATGATGAAGGCTCTGAAACTCGTCTTCGTGGAGGCAAGGCGACAAGGCTTTAGGTTCACTCTCCAGTCTCGACCCACAATGTCTGTCCGCCAACGCTGCACAGCGAGTACGGTCTGTACACTAAGAGCGTTGCAGCGGGATGTGATGAGAGGCTCAGAATGAGGGAAAGAAAGGTGAGGGTTCCGATCGCGTCAGCGTGTTGATTAGTCATCCTGCCAAGCAGGCCGTGAGGCACCCGTGGCGTAAGAATCAAGTAAAGTCTAATGGCGAGAGAATGGTCACACGAAAATTTGCTGCTTTCACAGGATCTTGGTTTTCTTTTCACAGTGCACTTCTTGCGAAATGAAGGGGATGTGATATATACGTTCGATGCCGTGGAACCTAGCCAACCATTTCATCTTCTGGATCTCCTTCTCCTTTTAGCTTTTTGGCGACATTCGTCTTTCCTATGATACTCTTCTACCAGGTCCTGGCACTTCTCGAGAACACCAACAGGTTCCCAAGTATTCTGTGAGCTAGGATATCCTTCCCATTTGATCCTATAATACCGTGCCCCTTTGATTATCTTGTGGCTAATGATTTGTTCAATGTTGTATAATTCTTCACCTTCTAAATCTGTGCCACTCTCTGGGCCAGTCTCCATCTCGTCGAGAACCAAGTCGGTAACGGTAGCAATACGCATAACCTCTGCGTCGGCCAGAGATTTGTCTATAAATGGTCAGATTAATAGCTTGCTAAATGGCAACAAGGCTTACCCTCGGGATCGGTCAGGGCCGGATCAATGACAGACAGGACATGTTGGACAGGCTCCTGATGATTTGTTGGTGTAGACTCAGGACGATAGTCTTCAGCATGGTCCAGACCAATTCCATTCTTCTCTCCATCCCTTCTCTCTTCGACACAGTCGTCTATATGAGCTGTCAAACCAACTGGCTGCGACCACTAGACTTTCATAAACTCACCATGATTGGCAAAAGCAACAAACCCCTTAGAAAGTGGACTTCCAGGGGAAACGTAACCGGAGTCATTCCAATAGGCTCTTTGGGAATCATTGTCTTCTTGGTCATCTGTCTCTCATTAGTTCCGATAGAACGAAGGTTTGTCACACCTTTCTCACCTATACCTGTCAGATCTATGGTCTCAAGTGCCTCTTCTTTGATGCTATTCAAAGGCAGAGCCAACCCATATCCAGTGGAAGCACCAAGAAGATCGTCAATGTCGATGAAGTTGCACTCCGGGCTCTGGATGGCTCGGCGTGAAACCTTCATTTCAGAGTTTTCTGTTTTTGTCGTGTCGTAACTAGAATAGTACGGCCCGGAAGTGGCATCATCTTCAGCTGTAAGATCAATACCCCTCAACTCATCGATATCCATAGGATCGCCATCTTTGCTCGAATATGGATCCTCTGAAGTCGCCGATCGAGAAGGAAAGCTTCCCTCAAGCGGGTCAGTCTTCGGTACAAACTCGCTGGAACGTTGTGGATTGGGCGAAGGTCCACAGCCAACAAAGTCGACATCGAAGTAGCTGGACAACTCGTTTTGAGACGAGCTGCTGATTTCCGCTTTGGGTGAGATCCGCCTTGAAAACGGGCCTTGTCGTTCTGTTAATCCCATGGCCATCGTATTGACTGTGGAATTGCGAAATTGAAATTTCACATCGTCCTTCTCCTCTTCTTTTGGAACCACCTGCTGTGCACGGTGATTTGGGGTGCGCAGATTTGGAGTTCGTACGTTCTCGTTGCCCTCCTTCACAACGCTCCAGAGGTTAGGTATTCGGACACCGTGATGGTCGTAAAGGTGGAATTTAAATTCCAGAATGGAGTCGAATGACCCATGGCGACATCTTTTCCTAACACAAGGATCGCTGAAGTGTTCCATATAATGTTCAGCCCATGTGTGGCGCCACGTCCATTGACGCATCCGCAGTGAAGCAGGCAATCGAGGGTTGATTAAGCAGCACTCGCAAAATCCTGCGGCTGCTAAAACTCCATCATACATTAGTGGATCGATCCATGTGGGGAAATTTTCCAGATCGTCGATATGGGATTGACAGTGGTTTTCCCAGTCTTCCTCGCTGTAGACCCAGATGTTGCATAGGAAGCAAAACTCGGCAAATCTGTGAATACGGGACTGTGAAGTCTGATGGCATTCGTATATGTGTCTCCAGTCATATGCTCGATTTTTTGAACAAGAGCACCTGGAAGGCTCCAAGCCGGGCCGGAACATGACTTCCCTAGGCTGGAGATAGTAGGCAACCAAGTCCAAGATGGTCTGTATGCCTATGTCGCTTCTCAACTCAACCTCTTCAAAGAGATTGATCTCCAGACGAAGCCTCTCAGCTGAGAACATAAATCTCACCCGAGAATAGATTTCATGCTCGTAACCAGGCGCGTCACCGAAGTTCTGCTCGGTTCGTAGCCATTTCAACTCCTCTAGCTTCAGTGATTCGAGCTGCCGTTTCAGCTTGTTAGGTTTTTTGTTGGACGTTTCGCTCCCGATCTGCTCTAGTAAATCCTTGTATTCTTGATTTTGTTGAAGCTCGTAGAGCTTTTTCGCGGGCAAAGACTGCAGGAGGTTCGGAATGTAGGGGATATTCAGTTGCTGGCTAACCTCAAGGACATCTTCCCGTGCTTCTAGTCCGAGGAAGTTGGCCGCGCCATCAATTGTTTCTCTGGGCTGGTAGTGCCCACGGAACATTCCAGGCTTTAGGTGACCCCCAAGTCGCATACGAGAAGACTCTGTGTGCTTTTTATCTTGTAAATCTCATGTTAGCTGCAGGAAAGATCAATCGAAACATTCCGACTTACCGGCTTCTGAAAGCCCGTATCTTCTGGTGTCGTGGAAGTTTGGGGCATTGGGTAGCCCTGCGCGGTAACAGTCTTCTTTGTGTCTATGATGGACTGCGCTCGCCTTTTCAACTTTACCAGAATCATTTGCTGCACACTCAAAGAAGGGCATGTCATCAAATTCATCCTTCCAATGTATTTGCGCAAACCTTTGCTCCTCCTTGATGTTGATATTTAGAAGCTTTTGCAGGAGTTCCTCTCTATCTGAGGACTGATAATCTCGGAAAGGCATTCTAGCAAGCAACATGCTTAGGCAGAATAGAAAGTTGTTTTGGTAAAGAGGGCCTTTAAGGTCTTCATAGAACGTGCAGTGGCCTCTGAGGTAGCAGTAAGCATCAGAACACGTTAGAAGGTAAGCGGGAATTACCTGTCTTGCGGGTTATCGCCCTTCCCCTTTTCATCTTTTGTAAGTCTGATACAAAGCTCCGTCTTTTTCTCCTGCTTGTTGAACATTGCAAACATGCATGCATCCTAAAATTCGTCATTAGTGGCTATCCTGAATATGCTATAATGGGTAATTACCTTGAAATGTAATCCTCTCAAGTCACGTTCAGCATCATCTTCTGAGTCTTCTTCGGGGTCCTCTCTTCCGTCAGACTTGGCAAACTCGCCAATCCTGCCCGCGCTGTAGAAATTCGTAGTAGTTATATGATGCTGAACAAACCTCACCCTTGGTTTGGCGTGTACAACATGGCTTCGTCTCCATCGATAAATGCTTAGAATTCCGTAGTGAAACTCGCCAGAAAACTTTGATTCCCTTGCGTAGAGTCGTAGGCGTAGCGCCTTCTTGAGGAATCGCTTATTGTACTAGACAGCATTAATATCAAGAGCATATCAGCGTACTCCCTGCATGTCTTACCTTTGTCATGTGTTCCTTATTTTCGGGGGAGATTGGGTGCCCGTTGTCTGCACACCACGCGCAGAAGTTGTTCCAAGCATTCCGGACAGAATTGTAAACCGCAGTGAGTTGTTTCTTTTCGTCACGACCTTTACCCTTTCCATTACGCCGTTTAAAGTAGTAATGTTGTAAGGAACGATTATTTAGAGGCCAAATAAATGTATTGTATCTGCCTAAATATCGCCCAAATGATATAAATGAACGTGAGGAAGAAAGCAGAAACTCGAGGCTTTCGAGCCGTTAATATACATGTTAAGGAGCTTTTCGCTAAGCCAAAACATATGTACACCCATGACGTGACTGCTTCTCTTGCTAGGAACCCCTGCCCCAATGACGTCTGCTCAGCGGTGAATCAGTGAAATTCAACACTCCCTCTTCGGCTTCGCTGCCAGCGGCTTTCAGGGGTGACTCTGAAACATAAAATGAATAAGATAATGTTTAACGAGCGTTAGATTTGGCCTCTGTAAGTGATAGGTAAAATGGCGGCCAAAATGGCTCAACTAGAACTGAAATAAAAACATGAGTTGACAACCACGTGCTCCGAAGACCTAGGGAGTTCGTCAGAAGGGGATTTCAGTACACTCTTTTGAATGATTGTACTGGCTAGGCTTGAAAAAGCAGTCCTGAAGAACCCTAAGCGTTGATGAGACCAAGTAAGGAAAGTTCAGTCTGAAATTTCTCCCTCATAAGTGGCTTCATCAAGCAGTCAGCAGGCATATCAGCAGTAGGAATGTAGATGAGTATAATAAGGCTGTCTTTTAGGGCTTCCCTTACATAATGATACTGCACCTCAATATGCTTGGTCCTGGCGTGGAATTCAGGATTTTTGGTGAGCTTCATGCTTAACTGGTTGTCCTCATATAATTGAGCTGAAGAACAGTTTAAAAACCGTGTTAACTTGACTCCTTTAAGTCACTCCGTGATCCAGGCTGCTGTCTTGGCGGTGTTGCATAATTCAACATATTCAGCCTCAGTGATTGATGTGGCAGTGGTCTTTTGCTTTCAGCTAGATCATGATATTGCTCCCTCAGCAAGGGTAAACACATATTCATATGTGAACTTCCTGTTCATGGCGTCTCTGATGTAGTCTGAGTCTGAATAGCTCTTTATACTCATAGGGGTAGCCTCTGAAAATGTAATTTTCAGGTCTTTCATGCCTTGCAGGTAACAAAACACACGCTGCAAGCCTGCTCAATTTCAGACAGACAGGGCGTGACAAAATTGACTGAATTTACTCACAGTGAAGGTCAAGTTCAAGTGAGTGACAGTCATGATGTACATCAAGCTTCTGACCGCCTTTTGATATTTCAATTGATCCGCCATTGGCTCATCATCTAGGGCTGATTTTATGTATTCATAGTCATCTATTGATGTAGAAACAGCTTTTAAATGATTCATAAAGAACTCCTTAAGAACCTTGCTAACATAAGCATATTGATTGATCATAAGGGTTCAATTTTTTCAATTTCAGTGTATTTGAATTCTGAGGCAGACATTTGACTCACTTAAATCCTTCATATTGTACGCCTTTTGAAGCTTCATTTTAACTTCTGTAATTGCTTTCATTTCCTTTGAGAAAATGAGCAAATCATTGACATAGAGGGCAATAATTACCCCTGAATTCTCATTTAGAAAAATGAAATTGTCTCTGAACAGTCTGACAAACCCTAGGTCATGTAGGGTGACTCAGAAGATGTTGTTTCAAACTCATTCAAACTGCTTTAAATCATATAACCCCTTGATTAGGTGGCAGGTCATTTTCTTAAACCCCTTGTATGACAACCCCTCTGAGAGTTTCATATATATTTCCTCTTTGAGCTCACCGGTGAGGTAAGCGCTAACAACGTTCATTTGATGTATATGCATGTCTTCATACGCTGCAATAGCCAGAAGCATGTGTAGTGAGTTGAAATGTAAAATTGAGGCAAAGGTTTCTTCATAGTTGATCTCATATTGTTGAGAAAATCCTCTGGTGACTAGCCTGGCTTTGAAGCGCTTGATAAGGCCACTGAAAGTGTATTTAACCTTGAATACTCATTTAGAAGTGATTGGTTGGCGCCCTTTAAGCAGTTCAATCAATTCTCATGTCTCATTTGCTGTCAAAGAATTTAACTCTTCTTTTATGACTTGTAATCATTGACACTGATAGGTAAGGCTCCAGACAGCCTTCTTGTATGTAGAAGGCTCATGTATATGCTTCTGCACTGTCATATTAACATAGTGAGGGTTTGGTTTCATTATTCAGTCAGATCAAGTAGTGTATGGCACTGAGGCCTGCTGCCGCGGCGGCCCCAAATTCTGCTTCAGAATTTCAGTGGCTGATTCAGAGGTCAAGTGTATGGTTTCAGAGGCTTCTTCAGAGTCAGAAAAACCTTCCTCATTATCCTCAGCTTGTTTCAGTTGCATATCATTGTTGTTTGAATTTTCTTCAAAATTTTCAGTTTGATTTTCAGGCCCCTGAGTTGACGTCAGAGGCTCTGATAAATCCATCACTGCTTCAGGGCCTTCAAGGCTTGAAGACATTACTCTCTCACTTTCAGTGTGCCTCTGAGCAAGTTCCTGTGATGTTAAAACCACTGAGTAATCATCATCATCTGTATATGGGTTCATGAAGTCCTCATTTGCTTTGAAATGTTCTGGATTTTTCAGTAGGCTTCCGCCTTTCTCTCCCTTGAGGAACAAAACATGTGTATGTATTTTCACCTGCTTTTTCACTTGGTTTCAGACCTGAAATTGCTGGTTGCTCTTACAATAACTCATGAAAACCCCTTTATAAGATGTGTTTTCAAGTTTCACTCATTTTTCCTTCAATATATGACAATGAACAACACACCTGAATGGGCGTAGATGTTCAATGAAGGGTTTAAACCTCTTATATAATTCATATGAAGTTCTTCCTTCATGATCATCTTCTAAAGGAAGGTGATTCTTTAGGTAGCAGGCAGTTTTGACAGCTTCATCTTAAAATTTAGTTGACAATTGAGTGTTGTAAAGCATGCATCTAGTTGCTTCTGTAATCATATGATTTAAATGTTCAGAGACGCTGTTCTGCTCAGGTGTGTAAGTGATGATAAATTTAAATTTCACCCCCTCTGGCCCTTATATGCTTGCCAATTTCATATATTCTTCATCATTGTCAGCCTGTACAATCTTCAATTTCTCATCAGTTTCTTTCTCAGCTTTCATCTTTCAAGTCTTGAATATTTCATAGATATCCGTCTTCTTTGCCATTAAGAAAATATCAGAATATCAGGCAAATTCATTCATAAAGGTAACAAAATACTGGTTTTCACTCAGAGTATTGACATGATAAGCTCCTCAAATATCTGAATAAACTCATTGTAAGTGTTTTGTAGCTGTTGGCTTTGACTCCTTGACCTGTACTCATATCATCTTATTATGCAAGCATGTTGAGCAGGCTTTCTCCGCCTCATTAAAGTGTAATTCACGGGTTATACCCTTCACACACGGCTTGAGGCGTTGCATACAGCTTGCCTCAGCATGGTCAAACCTTTGATGCCACTTCCAGTAGTCAGATTGAGCCTGTGTGGAAAAATTGAAATTTTCAGGGGTTTCAAAGGTAATGTGCCCTAAACCTGTTTTTGGATAAGGGGTGACAGAACTGACAACCATGCTGCCTGATACTGCTCTTATTAGCTTTGAAGTGAGCCTTGATGTAGGTGATCCTCCCTCTGCTGTCACTGAGGCTGCCAGGCTTCTCATTGATTTTTGATAAGCTTGAACCTTAAAGGTCACTTTTGCGCTCATTGACTCAACAACATAAACTGAACCATGTTGGTTTGCTGTGATCATGATGCTTTCATTATGCTTAAAAACAACATTTTTAAGCTTAAATTCAACTGTTATTCCGTGCTTACTTGCTGCCTCAATCAACAGCAAATTTCCGTTCAATTCAAGGACATAGAGGACGTCATTTAAGGTGAGTTTTCTCCCTTCAAAATCAACTTCCACCTTGCTCATACCAGCTGCTTTTATTGAGTGCTCATTGACTAAGCAGACTTCCATGTTATAGTTCTGAATTTCAACAAAAATTGCTCAATTCAGAGTCATGTGATGGCTCACTCTGGAGTTCACAATTCAGCAGTCAGAGGTTAGTTCTAGGTTGACTAAAGCTTTCATAGTCACTGCCTTTCATGTTTACTCATCTGAGTTGAACTTGTTGTCCTGGCTAGTCAGATCTTTCAAATTTTTCAAATCTTTCACTGGCCCTGAATTTTCATTGGCTTGCCGTGCATTTGCCTTGAACTTTGATGATGATTTAACTTCATTAGGAGGTAGTTCTTCCCTGTTTTTTGTCTTCAAAGCATAGCAATCAGAGGTGAAATGCCCTCTTTTCTGACACTGAAAACATGTTTTTCTTATCTTGCTGTCTTTGCCTTTGCTTCCTGCTTGAGCTGCGTTTGCAGTGGCATTATTAGTTGATTTATTATTCAACGCTTCTTTCATTTCTCGCTCCTTCAATTAGCGTAGAACAGTCTCAATTTCAGGGTTCATGATTTCATTGTTTATTTAAAATACAACTGAGCTGTAAGGCTCCTCCTTTAAAGAGTCAAGGAACACTTTCTGAATCATGTCATCATCAATGAGCACCTTTGATTTAAGCACTGTAATCTCTGCCTGAATTTTCTTCAAGGTGTGATAAGCCTGCTCTGCTGTCTCCTTCAGTCCTTGCTTGTAATTGATGAATGCTTTAAGCTGTGACTGATAGTATGACTTGCCCTTAAACTTCTTGATGTTCTCAAGGTGATCTCAAAGCTCCTTTGCTGTCTTCAGTTTGTAGAACGTTTCATCCTCCTGAGAGCAAAGTGACAATATGTTGTTTTAAGCCTTTCTATCAGTCCTTCTCCACTTCTTATACTCCTCAATGAGAGGCTTCAATGTCTTCTCATTCAAACCCTTCTTCTCCTCTGACGCAGCGTCAGTCCTGTCTATGATGTCTCAGTAGCTTCATGCTTTCAAATAACCCCTTGTTCTCCCTGCTCATTGAGCGTAGTTTATCTCATTGAGTTTGACTAGGCCTGAGGCCTTCAGAGACTCATATTTTATGCTCTTTTAAGGCCGTGTGACTGCCTTCTGCGTACGCGGCGGCGTGGATAACGACTCAGGGGTGTGAGTATTTATTCAAAGTTCTATTGGTTGAGCCTTCATATATATATAGACGTTTCTATTCATTTGATTTTTGAAGTGGAATTCATATGAAGAATTGACGTCTTTTTCAGTCAGTTTTTCGACTTTATAACTGGCTGATATTGAAGGTTTATATCAAAGCAAACTTTGGTTGCTCGACTTGCTTGACGGCGGCGGGGGTGGCGACGGCGGGGTTGGCGGCGGCAGGGGTTAGGGCAGTGAGGGTTAGGGCGGAGGCGGTAGGCAACAGCAACAGGCGGTAGTTTAGACACTGACCGGGCTCATAACCTGTTGTAAGGAATGATTATTTAGAGGCCAAATAAATGTATTGTATCTGCCTAAATATCGCCCAAATGATATAAATGAACGTGAGGAAGAAAGCAGAAACTTGAGGCTTTCAAGCCGTTAATATACATGTTAAGGAGCTTTTCGCTAAGCCAAAACATACGTACACCCATGACGTGACTGCTTCTCTTGCTAGGAACCCCTGCCCTAAACCCCTGCCCCAATGACGTCTGCTCGGCGGCGAATCGGCGAAATTCAACAAGTAATCATCTCCTTTCTTGCCCTTCATGCCAGTCCCAATGAGGAGCATGAAGTCTTCTAGATCTTTAGTGCACTCTAATCTCGCATCTGGACGAGCTATCTTGAAGCTTTAAAGATTAGCTCTGCTGAGGCCATGGCATAACGAGTGACACGGAACTTACAGTCCCCAACGACGACCTTGCCTGTTCTTGTTGTTTTTGTACTGCTTGCTAGAGTCGTCTGCCATAGTTTTGTTTTTGACCTTCGATGGATCCATAGCTGCGATAGTTGCGCTGCTGCGTGCAAGAAACTCTTGCTCACGTATAGTCAGTGTCACAGCCATTGTGATAGTGAAGCACTGAGTGTAACAAGTGAATCCCTCTGTATGGGGAAATGTCATCCAAGAAGAGGAAGAAGAGAGAACCAGATGTACCAGTCACACAAGCAAGAGCGAACTAGCTTGACTATAAACACTCCATAGGGAGACCTTGCCATAACACCCGGAGCACCGCCTTTTTACGGAGCATAGCCAACAGGAACTATCATCCATTGGGCTACGTGTTCCACGCAGTCTTTGCAGGGTCCCAAAACTGGGCCCCCTCCCCCCCCCGACCCGGTAATTCGGAAAGGCGCAGCCCCGGAGCAGACACCAGGTCACTGAGGCGCAGTAAAATACCTAGATTACAAGGTGGTCCCTGTCATTTGAGGGGATGCTTGAACATTGCCATTTGAATGTATTTCGAGAGTCGCTGTACGGAGCCCCTGCCATATAGATTCTGAAGACAGTTAAGATGGGATATGCCGTGAACTAGCTCCTGATACAAGATTGTATGAATGTCTATCCTTCCACTGTGCATCTGTCAAAAATGGTCATACAGCAACTGCCAAAGCACGTAACTGTATGTACGGTCAGCGAGCGCAGGAGCGAAATTGGAGGGTCTTGGCGCTAGAACTCTCTAAACAGTGGTATCTTGTACATCCGTTTAAAGTTGCTGATATTGGGATAAAAAGAACACAAGGTTGGAAAACTAGAATCAGGACTGGAATCAGGCCAAGGAACTAAAAATGAGTTGAGCATGAGTAGCCTGAGACACCATGGTTTTGATCATGAGCAAGCCCGAGTAAGCGTGATTTAGGCTGAGCATAATTGAGCCGAAGTTGAGCCGCGTAAGATTCTGCTGATGTAATGGGCCAAAACCAACTGACCTAGTTGGGTGTATGCCAAGAGTAGATTTGACTTGAAAATAGCACGACTAATACTGAGGGACTACTCAGTTTGACTTGGGACAGGGACTTTCTTCCTGGACAATTCTCCCTGTCCGCAACAGAGTCATGCCGGCGCGGCGTGGAAAAAAAATATCCAGCTGCGCAGGCATATTAGCAATTTCCTTGGCCTTTGTAGCGTCCGGAACCCTATGTTTATGTGCATGGTATTGAAAAGGGTCTGAATTTATGAAGTCATTGTGTTCTTGATTTGTTCAGTCAATTGTCAATGCTCCTTTCTGTTTTTTATAACTTATTTATAATCTGAATTTGCAACTCATGACCTGAACATTCATGAAGACTCATTCTTGAGAGAATTCTTTTATGTTTTGACTGTTTTGAGTCTTCTCATGAATCATAATGATGAACACATTGAATAGTTCACTGATGCTTCTTTGAACTCTCAATACATAAGGCAAGGTGTTGAGAGAAAGCTCAGTCTTGTAATCACTTATATCCTGCCTCAAAGGAGTCTGCCTTTTCTATGATGACAGTGGGTTTAACAGTCACTGACAATGACAGAGTGAATTTCATAATGAATATATTATTATATGAATGATTTATTTTCTATCTAGAGGCTCCTAATTATGGGAGACGGCTTATAGTAATATTCAAAAGAGCGGTGAGGAATCTTATTCACACCCTACCCCCGCCTAAACCCCTCCGCTAACCGTATGGGGCAGGCAAGCTTGCGGACAGGGAGAATTTTCCAGGAAGAAAGTCCCTGTCCCGAGTCAAACTGGGAACTTCTAATCTACAGATGATCAAAGTTATTGATTCTGTAACACACAGTTCAAGCGTCACTTTCATTGTTGTAATGTCAAGAGGATGTTATTGTACGAGGCGGACTGCAAGTAGCGATATTCCTTCGACACTCCCAATCATTTCGTCTGCATGTAAGAGTCTGTGCCTGTGCCCTTGCCGAATAAGAGAAATTTCGTTCTTTGCTTTTTGGAATTTAATCGTAAGTGAAGGTAGTGCTCGTATGTTGCTTCTGCTCGTAAAAGTTTTGGGGAAATATCCGCTTATGCGTTAACACTAGGGTAAACCATTAACAATGCCACCAGATCGCGGCACCCTGAGTCGCGGTTGTACGCTTCCCGCCGCAATCGTAATTCCAGGGAGAAGTTGGCAGATGCAATAATAGACCCGATCACATCCACCCTTCTCCCGCATCTAATCCGTCATCGACTCGTCCCTTTTGCAGCTCTAGCTACCTCTACTGCCCTGCTCCAGCTGCCGGAAAGAAGCCACCGTCTGCGCAGTCGACACGGCCAGGGATACCAGGGCTAGCATGGTCGTGACAGTGCCGAAGGCAACAACACTCCAGAACGTGTAGTAATTGACAGCGTCTCTCCTATCAGTCCACAACTGTTGCCAAGTCTTCGGCTTCCGCTGGTCCATCAGCGCTTTCAGCTGGCGAAGGCGGTCGCCGAACATTGGATACTGGCTGAAGGCCTCCGTCTCCTCCAGAGGCCTGTTGAGTATAGCCTTCATATGCATCAAGATGTCTATCGAGTACGGTGGTCCCGGTTGAAGAAGTTCTTCGATCGTCATTGGGTGCCCCAAAAGCGCGAGTCGGTGGTACTTAAAGGAGTCTAAAGATTCATCGTTGATGTTTAGATTTGTGTTGGGATGAAAGTAAGTCGCACGCAATGGGGCTGGAAGTCGGAGATAGCCCGCGAGTAGTTTCCTTGCGATTCCACGGGTAGGGTCGACACGTTTTTGTCCGGAATATAGCATGTCCGGCGTTGCTCGTTCTTTACCAGTTTTAGGATCAGATCTCGTGTAAACAGGGTCCAGACATATTCCAAGTTCACTATAAGGACTTTCGAAGAGCTTCGTGGCTTGTTCTTTTGGATAGCCGAACAGCAAAGCATACGTGGCTCGGAGCTCTTCTTCAACGCTCTGTGGTCGGTAGCCCCCAGTTCTGGGGTCCTCCCTGGTCGTCTTCAAGTAAGCTCTGGTCCCAGACAGTCTTACGGCGAAGTTTCGGGGCTGCAGCCTACCTATATGGACTATCACTTCCAGCATGCCAGAACAGACTAGAAGGGCAATGGAAGCTAGACTTCAACACCGTGCGGACCAAACTCAGATTCCAGAACACAGCCAACTCTGTCCCTTTCGGGTCAAGCTGCAGATGTTCGGGGAAGAAATGTGTCCATCGTATTCTTATGCCTCCCATTTTCAAAAGTGCCAAGTGATGTAGGTCGCCCGTGGAGAACGTTGGCGTGTTTGATGCGGGGAAATTCTCAATCATGGGTGCCACACCGTCAACAACCTTCAAAAGACTCTCTATTGGGATAACAGCTTTGCGTAAAACACCAATTATGTGACCTGACATTGCCTTACTGTATGGGTTCGAGTGCGAGTTGACGGACGAGATAACTTTCCACAGGCCTAGACACCCTGCCAATGGACAACAACCCAAATGGGGGATGGCTAGATCTCGGGTGGTGAAGTCCATAAGGCCAAGTTTGCTGAGATATTGATTCAGATTCTTAAGCGTCCAACACCTGTAATCTCCATTATGCCTCATGTACCGGGCAATACCGATTGTAAGATCCACTACTCGATCGAGTCTATCACTGGTGCACCTACCTTTATCCAGTAATAGATAATTCAGGACACTTCGCAGCAGTGGGACTAGCATGAGGCCACAAGAATAATGAAGCTCATGGCTAGAGAAAGAATCCCTGTAGTTGTGGAATTCTGGTCCAAAAACAGCCTCAAGCAGTTCAAGTCGAAATCGAGGCGGATTGACGTGGACGTCACAACCAGAATGAGTCTTGTGAAGATGAACCAACATCTCAGATATGGTGCTCCACCTTGTATAAGACGCATGGCGCTCTAATGTGTAAGAATCAGAAGGGTTTGATTGCATCGTGGAGGTCTTGAACAACTTGTCTATCTAACATTGTCAGCTTCAGCTAAAAGCAGCGGCGCAAAGCATTGATAGCCAAAATATTGATCCAGTAACCCACATTCATAGTCCTTCACATGGTCAGGCCCTGGAGGCATTGCTGAAACTGCATCTTTCGGCAGCCAGCTCGGCTTCCTGGACAAGTGCTTCAATCTATCGTTTTCGTTCTCGGCCTCAAACAGCGCGCAGGATTCTGCATCTTTGGTTGGTAGAGGGTCTTTAACATCAGAGAAAGCCTTTTGGTTTCCGAAGTATTCACGCATGAGATCAACGTAATATTGGTCTCTTTCCGGAATAAACGACTCTGTAGTGGAAATCTCAGGCTGCTGTTCAACATCATCGGGTGGATTCTGTAAGCCTGAGCCTGAAGGCCTGGCGTCGATGCTTGGAAGTGTCGTCGGTTCGAAGCACGGCAGTGCCTTGCCGGCTTCTAAGTCAGTCATGTTGAAACAAGAATCAGCCACCCTAGCTATAAGCTGGTAAAGAAATCTCACAGTGTGGAGGTTAACATCAAGAGCATGCCGAACTACCCTTCATCTCTATAGATATTTAAATATAGGCAGCAATCGCCAAGGCCAGGTGAGTTCGCAATGTGCAAATTCCCGAAGAGAGATCATGTTGAACCGTGCATAACGGCTTTACAACCCGAGCGGGGCCACTACCTAGTCTCAGCCATCTGCCGCGACCCGCGCGAGAAAGAGGCGTCGAGGAGCACGCCAGTTGTTCGCCAACCTCTCCGACGTCAGTGTCACCAAGCAAGGTTGGAACAAACTTTGCCAAAAGAAACATTACACAAGGCAAGCCGGAAGCAAAAACATGCATGGAGTAGCATAGGCAGTCATGTTGTCAACCTTGCCATGTCGGACAGAGCGATGCCTCGCAGCCCATCAAGGCACTGGAGGCGATCCGTGAGTAACACAGCTGCATAGATTAGGGTGGCAATCTTCTCCCACGCTCTCTGGTATGCCAATCCATTCTAATAGTCAGCCTGTGTAACCGCACGACTCCCCCCCCCCACTTCCGAACACAAATTGCCTCTACATGCGCACCCCTGTTTTGCACTGCTCTAATCGCTGTGTTCCTCCTTAGTGTTGAGTTTTCACTGTCGCCTGCTTAGTGGCTTGGCATCCCCCCTCTATATATTCGCACCACTTTTCGTAGCAATCGAACTCTAGTCAATCCGTTGAATAAATTCAACACTTAGTTCACTCTTCCTCTTCGCCCTCGCTCTCACCGATGAACTCCCTGCATCTCTCCTTCTCGGTCTTAGTCAACTCGAGGCTTGGGCCACGCTTCTTCAATAGAAGCTCCAGGCCTAAGCCTGAATAACCGCTGTAGCCAGTGTCGAACTCACAATGCACGAAAGGGAAGCCACGGTCATCTGGGCTGTGTAGGTCTAAGCTGCATTGCCCATGAATACTCCTCTCCATTGATGGGTTCAGGTCTTCCACCCCAACACCAAGTCCGTTTTCCTTGGAGTAGGTTCCAGTCCATCACTAACGCCAGGATCCGTAGACAAGTTCCGCGACCACAGAGATCTCACCTGGGCCGAGTGGAGGGTCCTGTGGCCTTGGTTTTTGTATCGGGGCACGAGAGATTGTGACGGTGTGATCCGGCCACGACATTTCTTCGGACCCGCCAAGTGTCTCGTACTTCCGAACGACGTTGTAGCGACCTAGCGTGTCAGTGATGTCGGTTCTGGCTTCAGTATCTGCTTGGCCGCTGTTCTGGTCATCCTTGTCGTTAGCTTTGTCTTTCACTTCTTTGTCTCTGTCATTGTCTTTGCATTCGTCTTCCTCTTCCGTGTCTCCTCCTCCTCCTTCTCCTTCTTCTTCTTCTTCCTCCTCTTCATCACTCGACCCGACAAGACCCCTACATCTGTCCCGCTCGGTCCTAGTGAAATGAAGAGAATGGTGGCCTTGTTTCTTGGCAAGTATCTCCATGTAGGTGCTGGAGCAACCACTGTAGCCAGTATCGGAGTCGCCTCTATGGCATGCATATCCGTTATCGTCTATGCTGTAGAGTCGCAAGGAGCAGTCTTCATGGATGCTCTCCCTCATGGACTCGTTCATGGATTCCGGCTCCAACCCAAGCCCACTTCCTACGGAGGGAGTGCCTTTCCATATAGCTCGCCAGTCCCCGTAGATGAAACTTGCGATCACACGCGTTTGTCCTGGTCGAAGCGGTGAATCATCCGGGCCTCCTTCTTGGTTTGGATCGCGGGTAATGAGTATGGAGCTGCTTCCTTTGTGAACAGTTTCACCTCCGTCAAAGCTCCAGTCTGCGTCCGGGTCGGGACTGTACTCGTCTCCACGGCGATCACCCATCGTTTCATATTTCCATACAACGTTGTAGCGACCCAGTATATCGTTGAGGCCAGATTTAGGCTCTTCTTCATTTGCTACCGGACCACTCACACTGAAGACTCAATTGAAGAATACAACGCCAGAGATAAAGACCGCGGTGCACAGGGTATAGCAAAGCTCGGTATGAGATTTAAGTAAAGATTCAAGCGTAGGAAAATATGAACAAACATCTCAATCGATCTAGAAGCACCTAGCAATGGACAGTAGACAAAGCGTTCGGGGGCCATCCAGAGTTTGCCAAACTCTAATGAATCAAACTGGGATGCAAGAGGTCATTCACCAGACCTACCATAAATATCCATCACCTGTCACCTCCCGTATATTTCCCCCTTAGCCACCCTGTGCCAAACTCAACATCCCATTCCCAATCAGGTTACTGCCATCAAAGACCTAGAAGACTGCACTTCACCACACCCCGTCGGTCTGCATGTACTGCCTCAAGGCCCACAAAGCAGCGCCCAAAGTGCCCCAGGAAAGTTGGTGATTGTTTGCATTCCACACATCCACCACCATCCTGTTCACGGTGAATTTGAAGCCCCCTCCTGCCACTAAACCGTCGCCTGATGCGTGTAGGTGGGCGTAGACACTGTTGTAAGCATCAGAGAGGACGGGAATGACGGCGTTGGAGGCAAGAGTAATGGTTATGCGGAGGTGGAGATAGGTACGAGTGCCAGCAATGCACCAGACCGTGTCGAAGGCGCGGATAGAGCGGGGAAGGAGGGACGAGACATCATGCGAAATGAGATCCCGTCGATCAAACATCCTGAAGAGTAGTCAAAGAATAGTTTCAATTTGCTTGGCATGGTTAGAGGGGTCCTTACGTTCCAGCTATGGTCTTGTGAGAGTTGGAGCAGATCTCGCTTCGAGGAGTGAGCTGGATAGGGGTTGAAGACGTTAAGGAAAGATTGGCAATAGAATGGCCATAAGGCAGAGGGCGGGAGGGAACGGAAATGCAAGCATGTTGGCAGGGACGACATAAGTTCTAGAATGTAAGAGTAAGTCAAGCCGTCAAGAGAATGTAGTTTGACGGCCTGGATTCTGAATCTCAGTCGGTTAATATATGAGTCCTCATCGGCACAGTTTGCGAAGCCATGACCCTCATCGGAAGTCGCATCTTCGCAGCACATTGCACAGACAGTAGCTTTGGTCATCAACATGGATGGAATACACCAAACCATTTTGATGCCATCCCCGAGGCCCCAGCGGCTTCATATACCCGGCTCACAGAGCGTAGAGCTTTGTGCCGATATGGACAAGGATCAAGGATGAAGATGAGCCAGCGGAGAAATAAAAATTTCCTCGCGGTTACAAGTGTTTCAGCACGGATGTCCATCTCGAATGAAGACATTCCGGGTCTTGGTTCCGAATGACAGGCTGTATCAGATCACTGCGGTGAACCCAGTCCGTCATGAGAGAAAACATGTCAAGTACGCTGTCTATGTACCAAGATCTCTGTGGCCGAAACTTTCAAATACCAAGTATGTGGATGCACAAGCCTCCATCCAAAGCGACTGTGGCCAGTGAATTTGAAGAACGTTCGCCGACGACGGCACGAACGAGCAATACCAGTAAACCCTGGTTATAACGAACTTGGCAGTAACGAAATCCGGGTTATAACGAACTGAAATTGTATCCCCTAAGAAATTTTATTGTAAAATAACGAAATACTGGTTATTACGAATTCGTTAACATTTCGCCGAAGATTCTCTAGGGTTCGTTACTATTCAGGTTAGTCTGCGTGAGATCTGACCATACAAATCTGTCTGAGAACAATGACTCAGCACTGAAATGGGTAAAATTTCTTAAAAAATACCCCCGTCAACCTTGACATCTTATGATACTGAAGCCCGCCGCTGCTTACTAAGAAACTGTTATGACGAAACCCTGTTATAATGAACTGCTTAAGCGGATTTTTTTATTTTTATTACTTCAAGTTTTAAGTGCTTATGCAGCCTAGGGCTATGAAACATTATCATCATAAGGTGATAAAAGTACTGTACCTCACCCTTCTGCCTGAGTGACTAGCCCCTGCTTCTGACTGAGTGTTGCAGAGAACCTGGCCCCCAGGGAAAACTCTGATCTTATAAACATATGTAGTCTGGGAGAAAATCCTGATGATGCCAGTGTCACTGGACGCTACAATCCACATCCAGGTTTAAGCACATGGAATTCCTACTTAAAAAGTTGACAAAAGCCTTAGACAATGCTTCATGCACATCAGTTGTATCCCTCTTCTTATTAGTCATCTGCTATTGGAGCGCTTGAATATGGGCCATATTCGCTCAGTTGAGGTGGAAGCTGGCCATGTGTAATGAGCTTCCGAAGTCGTGTTTGTGAACTCAAGGAGCCTGGTATGTGGAGTGGAGGCTGACCATGCGTAATGAGCTTCCGAAGTCACGTTTGAGGCAATGTTTGTGGAGGCTGGCCATGCGTAATGGGCTTCCGAGGTCGCGTTTGTAGACTCAATAAGTCTGGTCAATGTATGTGGAAGCTGGCCATGCGTACTGGGCTTCCGAAGTCGCGTGTTTGAGGCAATGTTTTGAAGGCTGGCCATGTGTAATGGGCTTTCGAAGTCGCGTTTGTAGACTCAATGAGTCTGGTCAATGTTTTGAAGGCAAAGCCTTCGTGAACTCATCTTAGCTTCCCTACCAGGTGCACAACGTCTGGTAGGTACTGACAGGAGACACCACGTGAAGGTGTGAATTCATTGTCTCCCACTGCTTAAGCGGAATTTTCATTTCGTTATAGCCAGGGTTTACTGGTAGTAAGGTAGGAAGGAGGTAGGGAGGTTCTGCGGCGAGAAAGCACGCCGCTTTTACGTAGTTTAGTATCTAACCTCAGCAGATTAAGTGGCAGGCGTCGGGTCGAACCAGGGGACCCTCAGCATACCAAAGCACCAACCTCAGGCCTTAAGGATATGAATTCTATCAATCTTTAGAAGCTGTTGGGCTTTGTAATCCGCAGTAGCAAGGTTTTCAAATATTGCAGTCTACTGATAATTTTTTGCTGGGGGCCGCCTGGATCCTTTGCCTGGAACCTTTTACTTAGAACTGGTGGCAATGTTTGAGAGCCTGCGACGAGCCTCCTTCGCCTCTCTGCCTCCGTAGGAAGGTTCGACGCAAGACATGTCCCGTAACTTGGAGTATGCAGCAGCGTCTCAGGGCTCAACCCTTCCTAGCATCTGCACGCTTAATCCTGGTTGAAGCTCAGTGTCGGTGCACTTGGGGTGATGCTGCGCCTCCACCATCTATCCATGAACCTGCATATGTGGCATCATACCTTTCAATTCTTAATTTCGCCGATGGTTATGCTACTTACCTTACTTGCTACGACCAATGGTGACGGCGACGAGAGCGGTGACCATTTTCGGTCGCGATTCTCTTATGAACAGCGAAGTAAGGTGCTATTCATACCAGTCTCCTCCGTCCATTGGAGCCTCACTTGGACTAATGCAAGCCTCGGGCGCTGTTCCTTACTGCGTAGCCCCAAGGACTCAATGGAGTAGCCTTGACAGAGGAACCCAACTGCGAAACGTAATCGTGGTGGAGAATTTCTTCGCGTTGCTACCCTGTCGAGGCAGTGAATGATGGAAAGACGAACACATTCACGAACGACGAGAAGCTCGTACAGACCTTCGTATGAGAAATCAATCCGTCAATATTCGTCGAGAACAACCATAGGGATAGAAGGCAGCCGTGGAATGGTGGACTCAGAACGGTCCCTTAGGCAACCTCATATATTGACTCCGCGGTGCGTCCAACTCTCCTTCCTTGGGTGAATGCAGTGATTGCTACATTTCACTTTACAATGTTACTCATTGCCACTATGATTTAAGTTTTCCTACTCCGCTTCATACAGTCACCGCTTTCAAAACTGCCTTTGGACTCTTTCTTTCCTGCTGTCTTCATCTATCTCGCCCCTATCAGAAAACACCCTTCGCCGAACGAACGTTAGCTTTCTATCCCTCGTCAAGCAGCGCTTCTTACGAGCTTTTGATCCTGCATACAAAAGTCCCCTCAGCGAAGAATTATGTTTAAGATTTTCAACAAAGAAAAGGTGAATAGTGCTGAAGGAGGCAGGTCGTCTAGCACCCAAAGACCCACGCCAGAAGAACTTGACTTGGAGCTTGCTCGACAACTTCAGGAACAAGAAGACGCAAATGCGACTGCTCTATCGATGGTCCCTGCCAAAGGCCTCTCTAAGCCAACAGTACCCTTGTCTAAGACTCCAAGATATAAGAGCGCATACCCCAAAGAAATCGAGGAAGATCTGAAGGATGTACAAGACTTTGCCAAAGACGTTATAGGGACGATGTGTCGGAAGTGTGGTACTGAGCTTATGACTGATTTCAGCGTCTCGGAGTGGCTCAGCCGCTGGCAAGATGCGCTAAAGCGCAATGAAGTATTCTCATTCCCAGCCGCCAAGTGTAGGGTCAAGTCGTGCAGCGCCATGACCTGCGTGGGATGTGCCAAAGGACCTCGTATTGGGAAATGTGTCGCCGAGTTTGGTGATGAAGTTGTGGATTGGTGCTGTTCCGATGGTAGACTGTTTGCAGTCTGGGTATTGCTGTCTAAATATGACCAGACGGAGCTAAAGGTACAAGCTAGGAGCATTGAAAAATCCTTGACAACCTCTCACCGAGAGGCTGGGAACATTTCCAAAGGCACAGGCTATGGCCAGGTCCAATACTATTCACCATTTGAGACTGGAGATCCTTCTAGTCCTTTCTTTGGAGGTTACAATCGAGGTTATCAAGCGCTCGATTTCAAACAAGCGGATGATAAGACAGATAATTTGACTAGGAAGATTCTAGGTCTCGTTACTGCGTTGCTGCCCTCTACAGACCGGGAAGCGAGCCCAGCTCTGGCGGCCATGATCGAGTTAAGCCTCATCCATGACAGGACAGCACAGTTGCTACGAAACGACTCCCTTCAAGACGCTATGAAAAGAGAAGGTCTATATCATAAGCTGCTCGATTTCATCGAGTCTGTGGGTGGCCATCGAGACACCGAGTTTCTGGTTATAGACAAACGTTATGTAAAGAAACAGAGCCCCGGCCTCATGACGTTGTCTCTTCGCGGCAAGAGCCAGGGCGACCCCAGCCAGCTTCTAGAGATGAGCGAAGATGGAAGGGCGTCCTCCTTGGTCTCTTGTATGGAAAATCTCGCTATACAAAGCCGGATGCTTCTACAAGGCTCTCAAGCGGCGGAACGGGAATTCAAATCGAGTTCGGGACGAGCGACACTGAAGCTAGCTGGGCGTATTATCGAAGTTTACGACAACCTAGCTCCTCGGAAAAGCAGAAACCGGAAAGATGGCAAGAAAGGTGACAAGACAACTGAATGGGCAGTTTATCACAAACGCAATGCCGTCAGCATGGAGGAAAACGTCGTCAATTTTCTTAGCGGTTCTTTGCAGAATCACGCGCGGTATCTCACTCACTCACCGAAAGAGCGAATGAAATGGCTGGTCACGGAGACGGCGGAGATGTCGACATCGCTTCCACCGAACATATTCGTCAAGGTTGACTCTGTGCGGCCTGACGTGATGAAGTGTCTCATCGTCGGACCTGATGATACGCCATACGCAGGTGGTTTGTTTGAGTGGGTGGGATCCTATTGATACTGTGATAAAGCAGCGACTAACCTCGATTTTGTCTAGGTTCGATATCTTTTGCCCAGCAGAGTACCCAATGGTGCCCCCAATGGTCGAATTTCGTACTACTGGCGGAGGCATGGTAGACTTCAACCCTAACCTTTACGCCTGTGGGAAAGGTAAATTACCCCTACGAAGATCCCGGCAACGAAGCTGTAACTGACAGGATACAGTATGTTTGAGCCTACTGGGGACATGGGCCGGTACGCCGGAAATGCAATGGCAACCTCGTCGTTCTACCATCATGTCAGTCCTCATAAGCATCCAAGCCATGATCCTCAACGAAAAACCTTGGGAGAACGAGCCCGGGGCCGAGGTCTGCGACCGCATCTCGCAGCAGAAGTCCGACAGATACAACTGCCGACGTCAAGCGCTGACTATCCGCTTCGCGATGCTCGACTGGCTAATGAGACAGGATATGCGAGGGGGGCTTTGGAGGGATATTGTGGGCAAGTACTTCGAGCTAAATGATGAGAAGATCCTCGCTACGGCGGAGAGGTGGGCGAGGAGTAACAAGGAGATTGAGAGTTATGGAGGCGAAACTACTTCGATGACTAGGGCGGGCTTCTATTGGACCCAGAATTTGCTGGAGGATCTGCAGAAACAGCTTGGTCGGAATAGTAAGTATATGCAGGAACATGCAGTGACTTCCAAAATTGAGGGATTGAGCCTGGGAAGGAATAATAGGTAGGGTTTCGGGGGGCGAACCAGGAGGCAGTGAGAGGCTTGATAATTACAGTTACATGTGCTATTGTTGGTGGATTTGCGAGCGAAGCATTGGGGCCACATGGATGTTGCTATTGGGTGATTGCGCTTGGTGCGCTTATGAATGCTTATGTATGATATGCTTTACCTCATTTGCTGATCTCAGGATTTGCAAACTTCATACAGCTACGAGGCGCCGCCCAAAAGTGAGTTCTTTACCTATTCAGGTATGCTATCCTACCAATCAGAGCCTTCAGATCAGAGCGTTCCGGTCTAAAATCTTTGATGAGTAAGGCAGTCGATCTGTGCAGAGACCCAGAAAAAAAGCGACACGGGGTGGTTGAGCCAATCAGACACGCTGCCCTCTTAGAAACTTGCCTGAACGGGTAAAGAAGTCACTTTTGGGCTGCGCCTCGTAGACAATGTCAACCGCAATGTGCGAAGTTCGGCCTGGTACCTTGGCCGGTACCTTAGTGTCTTGTCGCACAACAGGGCGGGCGGCTGGAACAATTCTCCGCAGCGGGATGTCTTCTCGCCCGTCCAATCCATGCCCTTCCTCCATCCCCCGCACCTTAAATCTACCTAGGTACGTTGGAAGGCCTGCACTCCACCCTCCCCAAGATCCACGTCGTACAAGCACTTAGTACTCCGTAGATGTACATCATCAATGTAGACTTAGTTCGCATAAGTTATAATTTTAACAGGCGACTTCGTTGTCGCTTTAGCCTCTTCCGCCCAACCCCCTCGCCACACTATGACACCACGAAATGTCAACACCACGCCTGCAGAACGGAATACACGCCTTAGCCAGGAGCGGGGGTGGGGGTGCCGCCCTACTCTGAGTAATTCTGGGTGTGGACAAGCAAACGCTATTTGTATTAGCTTTGGGGCTCCCCAAACCATGCTTCTTTCCCCCAAATCCCCGCCCTGGGCCTGGGTGATTGATCGTCTCAACCATCCCTTCTACCTCCTGTGTTACTACTGTTCTCTTCCAGTGTGCGACGGTGGCTACGTTATTGGTGTTGATTGACCCGGATACGCCAGGATGAGGCAGGCTTCGCATGATGGCGGCGCTGATGCGGCGCTCGCAAAGATGGGATACAAGTCCGAGCTGCCGAGACATTTGAGCATGCTGAGCGTGCTGGGACTGTGAGTACTGTTTCAGTCTGTCTGCTCTGGTCGATGTATACAGAAGAGGCAGACCAGAATCATGGGTATGCTGTGTGAAGTCACAGGCGGCTTTTCGGGGTTTGTTGCTAGGACCATGGTGCCGTAACATATTCTGATACGGTCGATCACATGGGTCAATGCTCGCCGATTATCAGGACTTTTGTCTTGCGCGCGCAGGGCAACACAATTGTAAATTGTCTCGCTGACAGAAGCCGCGAACAGATCCTTCGCCATCATCGCTGCGCCCTACGGTCTCAGCACAACGTTCTACATCAGCCTCACGGATGGCCAATCCGTCACTGTGATATGGGGCTGGGTTCTTGTCTCCCTGATCTCCCTCTGCATTGCAGCCTCACTAGCAGAAATATGCGCCGTTTACCCTACCGCGGGAGGAGTATATTACTGGAGTGCTATGCTCTCCACAAAGAAATACGCACCCATCGCGTCATGGATAACGGGCTGGTTGACGCTTGTGGGAAATTGGACTGTTACTACCAGTATCAACTTCGGAGGGGCTCAACTGATCTTGTCGGCCATTACCTTATGGAGGGACGATTATGTTCCAAATGCATATCAGACTGTTTTGATGTATTGGGCAGTGGGTCATCATCTTCTCCTCCCCCACACGGCTCCAATACGATGTGAACTGAACCTAGAGATAGGTAATGCTGGTGTGTGCGCTGGTAAATATCTTCGGAAGCAAACATCTCGATCTTTTTAACAAATGCTGCATCTACTGGACCTCGAGTACGATCTAAGCCGAGCTCAAGCCATCTACCAAAGTCTCGGCTAACTTTGTTGTAGGCAGTGTGATTATTATCATGATTACGGTTCTCGTTATGGCTCCTTCAAGGCGCTCCGCAGAGTTCGTGTTCGCCAACTTCGATGCTTCTGCAAGTGGATGGTGAACTACTCCCAACATATGTTCCCAGTAGCATAGGCTGACAGATCCATTCAAGGGCGCCTGGATGGGCTTTCTTTGTCGGCCTCCTACAAGCCGCCTACACACTTACTGGTTACGGCATGGTAGCCGCCATGTGCGAAGAGTTGCAAAACCCAGAGCGAGAAGTACCCAAGGCCATGGTACTTTCTGTAGCGGCGGCAGCCGTGACCGGTCTCTTTTTTCTAATACCAATCCTCTTTATTCTACCTGACATACCAACTCTACTCGGCGTCCCGAGCGGTCAACCACTGGGACTACTGTTCAAGATCGTCACCGGATCCGCCGGCGGAGGCTTTGGGCTTCTGTTCCTCATCCTGGGCGTCATGTTTTTTGCCGGTGTCGGGGCTCTGACCGCAGCAAGTCGATGCACGTACGCTTTTGCCCGCGACGGAGCCATCCCAGGGTCGAGGTTTTGGTCCAAGGTTGACAAGCGGCTGGACGTTCCCATCGGAGGTATAATCCTGTCCACGCTCGTGGATTGCTTGTTGGGACTCATCTACTTCGGATCGACCGCCGCATTCAACTCTTTTACTGGAGTCGCTACGATCTGTCTTTCCACGTCCTATGGCTTACCAATCCTGATCAGTCTCGTTCGGGGAAGGAAGATGGTGAAACATTCGTCATTCTCATTGGGGAAATTCGGTTTCGCTATTAACGTGCTTACCATCGCTTGGATTGGTCTAGGTAGGTGCAGACTCTCTACTCAGTTGTAGATGAGGTGCTAATCTTCGTAATAGCCATCGTAATCTTTTGCATGCCGGTGGCTCTACCCGTCACTCCGACGAGTATGAATTATGCCAGTGTCGTCTTCGCAGGCTTTGCTTCCATATCGGTGCTATGGTACTTTATCCGAGGGAGGAAATCCTTCTCTGGTCCGCCAGTGCAGAGTGATTTGCCGCCGGAAGAGGTGGGTGTGATGGCGGGAAGGACGGTGACAAGCGAGGAGGACTCCCCGGTGATGGGTAGCAAGGAGAAGCAGGTGGCTATGGAGTATGAAGGACTGCCGCAGAAGACTATATAATGGGATTGTTCCCTAGACTTTAGACAGTGAGAAAACTACGAGCGCGCCATTGACGAGTCACTGTTTTCAACCTCCGAGGCGTCGAGGGCGTATTCCGCGCAGGCCAGTACTCCGTAGTGGTTGATGTGGCGCCCTTGGTACTTTTCCATAGTACCTTGATCGTATTTACCCTTGCTACCGTGCTACCCACCCGTGCCACTTGGCAGCTGCAGCTCGGCAAAGATCCATGTTGTTCCAATATACGCGATCTCATTTGATGAGCTCACCTTTGTCCTCGCACTTGGGATGCGATGAACTTGACCAAGCCATGTAGAGGCTTCTCCTTTGCGAGATGACCTGACGGTGGCGGCATCTTGTTACCACGAAGTCAACGTTTAAACTCACCTCACGGAACTTTCACGACGTTTATGATTTCCACTATCTTTACCTTCCTACCACGCACCAGAAACCTCACCTTCCCTTCATGATCAAAGCACCCCGCTCTGGATGATTCTATAACTTCAACTATGTCAATTTCTTGTCCATTGTAGAGTATCGACGAGCAATCAATTTCACAACGCTCAGCTTTACCAAGACATGGCTCCGGGCGTGAGATCAAGAGCATCCAAGGTTCGTCTGATTTTTGAGGACGCCGTAATGCACCTTCCCGTTGTACAACGTCCGTTCCAGCCACTAACTCTTATGGGCCGTTACACAGGATCCAGCAGGTCAACACACCCCTCAGAAAGCAAAGTCGGTCACCAACCTGGCTCATGCTTCAATAGACAACCAGACTACAACTTCGAGCGCGAACGCAAAGCCACGTAAACGTCCTCACGGTGACTTAGAGGGGGAACAATTCGGCCATGATGAGGACGATAATGATACAATATACGTTGCCAACGACTTACGACATCCTGACCACAAAAGGATTCGCCCGGCTGAATGGCCACTCAAAAGCGAAGAGACTAAACCTACAGGCAAAGAGAAACAGACAGGACGTCGGAATGCGCACGCCAAATCTCCATCTTCCCGCCGACATACAAAGACCAAAACAAATCGGCCATCTCGATTCATCGAAGGGACTATGAAAGATCGTGCCAGCGCCAAACCTCCAAGCTTGTACACTGGGGACGAGTCGGATTACGAACGCAACACAAAGCAGCCCAGAGATGGTGGCATCGGTGGACAGGGAGACACGCCAAGCGAGTACGGGGATCGGCAGTGGTATGATGCGGGCATAGAACCATCAAGACCATCAGGTATGTATAGGTTTGGCAAAGCTATCGTCAATGCGTTCAACCCGATATGGCACGGCATTCACGGGATGTGGAAGGACAATAAAGATGAAGAAACCCCGCCTTCGACATCAGTCCTACAGGAGCGGCAAGTCAAAGCGGAGAAGGCTTACGCTGAGCTGAAGAAGGCCGGATTCAAGGGTACGAAAGGCGCAGCAAACGTGGAGATGCCGACTATCAAGTATGAGGACACTGCAGAGGTTTTCCCATCGGCCCCCAATCGAGACTCGGGCATTGATGTTGATGGGCGATCGTCTACTGAGTGCAAGAGAGAGGGCCATGTATTCGATACCGATGAAGCCCTCGTGCCACCCCCACCCATCTCCGGATTTGGTCCTGCTACCAGTCCGATGTCAGATGTACCCTCGAGCCAGAAGTCATCGCTCCACGTCCGAAAATCTTCATTCCAGAGTTTGAAGAAGGTCAAATCACATCTACAAATACCTTCGGCCAAGAAATCTCCTGTGCCTGCCACGCCCGCGCCTACCACCGGAAAGAACACAGGTGGCCAGGCTTTGAAGAAGCAACCTTCGAAGAAAGAGTTGAGATTGAGCAAGAAAGTTAGTAACCTTGAGGCGAAGCTGGAACATGCCCGGAGAGAGCTTAGGCTTGCTATGGGTGATGCTCCGCCTGTGCCTGATCTGCCGGTGAACCTGGGCTTGAAGCCTTTTAAGCGCGGCGCGCTACCTTCTTTGCCATCGGGTCTGGTTGTTGACGGTCACGGGGCTGGGGATACGGGCAAGGGCGCCGAAGGAGAGCTTGATAGTACCGACAGTGGTGCTATGGTGCCTGACTCGGCTCCAATAGCTACTACTCAGCAGTCAACTATCACCCAGCCTTCAGCTACTACTGAGCCGTCAACTACTACTCAGCCTTCCAAAGTGGATGAGTCCATTGCAGCACTGGCAGATGTCTTGTTGCAAAGTATCGAGGCGAGCGAGGAGCCGAAAGACGAAAAGCTTACGCCTCAGAAACCGGCGTCGAAGAAGAGAAAGAGTGGTCGAGTTTCTAGTGTTGATATGCAATACAAGCCCGACAACGATGATGATGACGATTTCGAATGGACTTTGGCGAAAACGGTGACACCAAAGAGGAAACCCGGACGCCCTAGGAAGGCACTGAAGATGGAACAATCAAAGACGCCAGGTTCAACAGCGGCCGAGAAAAAGGTACCAAATGGCCCCAAAACCACTAAAGAGTCACCAAAGGTAATTAAGCCTGCCGGGCCAGCTAAACCAGCTGCAATATCTTCCCCAACCCAAGCGATCTTTGATCCCGCCAAAGTTGACCGCACCAAGCTCCTTCAGATGCGAATCGAGCCAAACCCCTTTGTGCCATTTGGCAAACTCTCGGATGACATAATCAACCTCCGCAAGGAATTCCCCACTGTCACAGACGAACAGCTGGTCCATTACTTCACCTCGACCTCAAGCGAAGGAAAAGTCCATTCCGAGGCCCCTGAGCCGGCAAAACCTTCAGCTTCCGCTCCGGCATCTACGGCTGAGAGGAAGGCCAAACCGCCCGTCAACCCGACTTCCGCCGCAATCAATAACTCGCCTCATACACCACTCCTCGGTCGCCCGCGCTCCACCTCGCCCACCAAGTCCAAACACGCCATTCAGACCCCAAAGCGCCCACACTCACCTCCTCCAGCCGGAAAGAACTCTAGCCCCGCTCCGGCGGCAGCGCAGCAGGAAGAGGGGGAAGAAGTCGTCACTGTTGATCCGACCAAGGACGCAAACGTGCCGCCTATGCCGACACTTGCATTGCGATTGGAGCAGGCGAATGTGGCGGTGGAGAAACCGTTACCGAAGATTCAGAAGGAGGACTATGAATGGCCGGAGGATGTTTTTTGAGGCGGCTGTGGGAGAATGAGTACCGATCTTGTATCTAGGCGATTTTGAACTTCGCTATCACAGTGACTTGAGGGTAGGTGGGTTGGTCTGGGACATGGCGATGCTTCTTTGAAAGCTTGTAGCAAGTGCGGAAACTGGAAGATATGGATTCGAGCTGGGGGTTCGTGGTGGCTGAGGGGATAAGTTGGTGATGATTAGTGAATGTACATATTGGACATCGCCCTTTGATTTTTCTTAGGGAGCTCTTAGTAGCATCGTACATCGAATCTAGCGGTATTGCCGAACTTGTATAGCGGTACTTGAGGTTTAGGGAGCGCTCTCTGGATCACGATGATGCTTTGGGTTGCCTCACAGGGCTTAGAGAAGGGAGAAATGGCTCGGTATCTTGCCGCTGTTGTGACCTCTCTTCCCCGGGCATTCATGTTACGAGGTGGCAACCCACGATCTTTCAAGCGGGACTGTCATCTTCCATTGGCAATACGAGTAGAAGTTTGGACTATGCAAATGATCTCATTGGTTTGGACCTTGATTTGATGACGGACCAACCACAACCTTAGACAGCTAATCCCTTAAGTTACGCTCCAGAGGTGCTCCCTGTAGATATCATACCCATCATCCGCAATCCTCCCCAATCGTCCTAGAAAATCGCCGTACCATTGACGTGAGTGCTCACGCCGCCTATCATCACATTCCATCAGCATCGTCTGCACGCCGATCAAAGGAAGGGGCAGCAAACCATGCACATTGGCCGGCGCGCTCGTAAAGAAGAAGAACCAGCGATTCCGCTCCCGACACTTCCGCGCCAACGTCTCCAGATCCAACATCTCCCCAATCGGACACCCCCACAGCGCCAGTAGATGCTCGTGGAGGTGATAGTCTGCCGTTCAATCCAGTCTGTCAGCTCCGCTCTTTCCAGACGTTTGAATCGACATGTTTTTTCGGGAACCAATAACCCACCTTCATGCGTCGGCCACGCCTCAAAGGCCGGCGCATCCCCCCCCACCGCCGCGAAGTAACTGTCATGCAACCAATCCAGCACCCTCTCCTCCTGCGCCACCCCCGCCCACCGCTGCCCGTCCTCCTTCCCCAACGCATGCGGCCTCAACGCCCCCTTCGCCCGCTCGTCCGCCGATTTACTGTTATACGCCTCGACGAACCCGCTCCGGATGAAGAGGATGTCGCCCGGTTTGACATCACCGCCTTGGGCTTGCGGCCGGATGTCGATGCCTTGGTCTTTGCCGCATTGGTATAGCTCGGAGAAGGAGATCGGGTAGTAGTCGTAGGGGTCGTATTGGATGCCGGCGCGGTGGGCGTAGCCGCGGTAGTCGAGGAGGAGGCCGCGGCCGGCGATGCCGTGGGTGGCCCAGTGGTGGATGGAGCATTTTTCGTTGGCGTGCGGGCCGGTGATGTCGGTGCCGTGGGTGTTGTTGTAGAAGGTGCCGGTGGCGAGGTGGGCGAACTGGAGGTTGTTAGTGGACGTCTTGGAGACATGGATGGGAGAGTCACATGTCGGAAGCCGTCCCATTGGGTCCCGCTTTGCGTGTTTAGGTGGTAGATGTCATCGTAGGCGAGGTTCTCAGCCAGGGTCTTGATCTCGTGCTTGAAGGTTTCGCGACCGAATGCGGGGACTGTTGGGGTGTCTAAGGGTAGGCTGGGACACATTGGTTAGTATGTGAAAGGTCAATGGGTTTGGTTATGGTCGTACTTTGTAGGCACTATCTCTCCAGTCTTGATTTCCGCCGCCGCAGCCTTGACCCTCGTGGGCGTGAGCAAATTAAGGCGGCCCACCTGCCAATCGTCATGTGTATCAGATACTAGATTGCGACTGATAAACCGGGGCTCTTACATAGTCATTTTCTCCCCATACCCAAGCAGCTCCTGGCGGTGCACCTGGTATCTCGGGCAACTCCTTCCTGGTAGGGAACTTTGTGGAATCAGGGTCGAATGGAATGGTCAAGGCGGTCTTGTTGAAGGTCAAAAAGTCCTTGACTTGAGTTAATCGAATCTGTGCCTTGGATTTGCCGTCCGCCATGATGAGAAGAAAGCCAACGATGGTGTAGCTGGTGTAGGCGGTAACGGATGAGGACAGTGAGCATTTGGCCCTGGTGGAGACATGGTCAGCGTCGTCTAAAGTCGGCTCCGCACCCCGCACACCGCAATGTGGTGCTACGATTCGTTTGTACTAGTTGCTACTGCCTTACTCGGACAAGTACCTTGAGTCAGGGCTTGATTGGAGGGGAAAGGCATGGACACGGCTTGAACACGGCTTTTGTCCCGAGGCTCCGCTGGACCGTTCCACCGGGCTGCCGTCGCCTCTTCTGTAAGCGAATCAATCAGCCGGGAGAAGAAGCGTGCAGCTTCAGCCCTACGGTGGATGATCGATCATCTCTCCCGACTGCCCACCCTCTGTCATGCAACACTGCCTCCGTTCCTCCTGTCCACGACCCATTGCACGTACAACAAAGCGCTCTTCTGTACATGAAGCATGCTGTCTGTCGCTTGCTCACCCTGGTTCCCTGACACATCTATCATCCCGTTCAAAGGAGATTTATGACATAGGAGGCCCCAAGCCGCTATTTAGCGTCACGATAGTTTTCCCAGATCAGCTAGTATCTCCTCGGATAGGTCGAATCAGATCTTCTCCACCTGCAAGATTCAGCCACATCCACTGCCTAAGGTAGCTATCCGGCCAGAGTTGCAATAAAGCAACGCACCCGGCAATGGCTAGAAACTCTGAAGCCATCGAAGCAATGGCCCAACTCGTCGAGTGGTTGGTGATGGAGTGGTGATGTCGATGGAGCTTGCAGTTCATCGGGACGCTCACAAGCAGAATGTAAATAAATGACCTTTGAACGAAGCCCACCTCGAGCTTCGTGTTTGTTGCGCAGGCGTGTCCCAATCCCTTAGAACTTCCACATCTCTGATTCCAAGCAATGGACGTCTACCTCCCCGCTCGCACCAGCTCCCTCTTCTACCCCAACACTTCATTCCCATCCACGCCATCCTTCCGCCCCTCCCTCATCCACCTCGATAGCCACGTCGCGCACATAGCCGCACTCATGGCCTCCATCGCTTCACCCTGCGAAACCTCTTCCACCTCCTCCTCCTCCCCCACCACCTCCTACGCCTCTCCCTCCGACCTCATCGCCGCTACCAAAACCTACGTAAAAGCCTACATGGCCCACTTTGACGCCTCGCACGACTACGCCCACATCCAGCGCGTCCTAACCCTCTCCCACCAAATCCTGCACTCAGAGCTCCAACTCCAAGAACAGCGCCACCACCGACCCACCCCCTCGCCACCCCTCCGCTCCCGCATCTCCCTCTCCTCCCTCCGCGCCCGAACCCGCTCCCGCGCCCCCTCCCCCACCAAGCCCCCC